>VXBL01006523.1:33104-60721 GCA_013400195.1 Aramus guarauna | reverse complement strand
AAAAAAAAAAAAAAAGACAAGGAAACGGAGACTGAAAGATAGATATATCTGAAACTTTGCAGAACACTGTCCCATGCAAGAGACAAAAGATGAATTAACACTCTTCAGGATGTTAAAACAAGTCACTGGCCTCTTGTGGTGGCTTGACCCTGGCTGGCAACCTCCACCCAGTTGCTCGCTCATTCTGCCCCTGCCAGATAGGGGAGAGAATCAGAAAAGCAAAAGCAGAAAAACCTGTGAGCTGAGATAAAGACGATTTAATCGGTGAAGCAAAAATGTGTGTACAAGCAAAGCAAAATAAAAAATTAAGTCATCACTTCCCATCAGCAGGCAGATGTTTAGCCACTTCCGGAAAAGCACAACTTCGTCACATGTAACAGTTACTTGGGAAAACAAATGCCATCACTCCAAACGTGTCTCCCTCCTCCTTCTTTCCCCAGCTTTTACTGCTGAGCATGATGTTGTATGGTATGGAATATTCCTTTGATCTCTTAGGGTCAGCTGTCTCAGCTGTATCCCCTCCCAACTTCTTTCTCACCCATTACTCAGCAATAGCCAAAAGTCTGGTGTGCTAGCAACACTGTTTCCAAACAAATCCAAAACACAGCACCATCTGGACTGGTATGAAGAAAAATAACTCCACTGCAGACAGACCCAGAACAACCTCCACCTCTTTTTCTGTATCATTAACATCATGCTCAGCAATAAAAACTGAGGGGATCGGCGTTCTGGGAAGGTAATAATTGCTCAGAGACTACCGGGGCATCGGTTTCTTCTTGAATGTGGTGATTGCCTTTGTATCACTTGCTTTGGTGTTTGGTTGGTTGGTTTTTTTTCCTTCCTCTTCCCTTGATGTGTTAAACTATCTTTACAGCAACCCAGGAGTTTCCTCACTTTTGCTCTTATTGTCTCCACCACCTGCTGCAGGGGCTGGAGTGAGCAAGAGGTTGTGTACTGCTCAGCTGATGGCTGGGGTCAACCTACCACATCCCCTCTTTCACAGGTATCATTTCAGAGATGAAAATTAGCTGTAAGATTAGATGAACAGTTGAGTGAGAGAGGTGACTTTTTTTTTTTTTTTTCTACAAATCAGAACCTTTCATCCTAGGTAGTAACTTTATCGGTATGATCCATGTTTTTGTTATTCAAATCCCAAGTTACTGATAATGTAAAACTACTATTTTAGAAGCTGAAGCAAGCTCATAGTGCAGTTAGCAGCTTATCAAGTAAAATATCTCACCATTGACACAGAATTCTGCTAGTTCATAGTATTATGAACTTTATGAACTTCTAGCCTTTGTGTCGTATTTCATGCACAGTTTTGCTGAAGTCTATTGGGAACTATGTTTTTTGGGGGATTTTTTTTGTTTGTTTGTTTTTGTTTGGGTTTTTTTTCTTTTTTTTTCCAGAAACCATGTTTTAACTCATTGCTAAATTACTCAGTCTTTGTCAAAAGAAGTAACTCACCTTGATCCCTTGTCATTTATAAAGGAAGCACCATGAAAAAGGCATTCACCAAAGCGAATGTTGGTATTAAAACCTCCACATTTTCTCTTTATTTTCAGATAAACAGTTTGTTGACTTTCATTGTACACCAAAACTCTAAAATTTTTAGCTTAGGATTCTACTAACTGAGCCTTGGGATTGAGGAGATTTCACTTTACTATGGATGCTCCATACAAAATAGGAAATATGAGAGATCTAATCCTCCTGTTCACTTTCTGTGTCACAGCATGTCTACTTTCTCAATGTACAGACGAAAGACAGAGCCTCATATTGCTTATTATGATTAATAGAAACAAATAAACAAGGTAATGAATAATGTAACCACAGCAGTTTTGTGTCATATTTCTAGCTCCATCTCCTTCTTTCATTCTATAAATTGATAATCCTTAAAGCCATGAGTCTTGACTATCAGTCATAGAAAGCATCATCTCCTAAATAGTCAATTTGCACAGAGCCAGACTTGGAAAATTATATCAGTGAAAGAGTTAGGAAGCAGATAGAAATCATGACATGAAAATCAGCCCTCTAGACAAGCAGCTTCAGATGGGTTATTAGTGAGGTATTAGAAAGAACCGCAGTAAAGACAGTGACTTATTTATAGTTCCTAAATTCTGCTGCATTCCTGAGCAAAGAGGGTAATAATCAGTGCTATTTCTGCCAAGGGGTGAAACACGGGGACGTATTACCACCATAAGCCTAGTGAGTGTAGCTCCTCTTACTCCACAGAGATGCACCCGAAGGCCATGCAGTGCAACATGTCAATCTACTTTCAGTAGGAATAAGGGTTTGGTGGCACTCTATGATTCAAGAATGTTGGGGGCTTAAAATAACAGAAATTGTAAACCTTCACCTCTGAGGTGTTGCAGTTAGGTTAACAAAAATTTAAGGGTCCACAAAACAGAAGCTTAGGTATTTTGACCAATATAATTCAAGAAATCTGAAACAGGGTTACCAAAAAAAAATCTCTGGACAGTCAGTCTAGTCCTCATCCACCATTAAAATGTTACTGTATGTTTCAGGATAGCATATTCACAGAAAGTAAAGTACTCAGGCTTTCAACTGTATATTAATTCTCTTTCTTTCTCATATATAAACTATAATGTCTCTTCTCTTTAAACAACAGATTAATATTTAAATCGGGAGAATTCTTTACAAGGAAAAAACCCAACAGTATCACATATATTTGTTTAAAGCCTTTAATTTAACATAGACTAAATATAATAATAATAGAGCTCATTATTCAACTTTATTTTTTGCCTCTTTCAAAAAGCTGATTTTATTTAAAAAGCATATTTCATATGTCTGAATAATATATCTTTGACATGATTCAGGTGTGTATCACATAGGTAATATTGATAAGTTCTTCTATTCATTCAAGCATTACCATTGGGAACATAATTTATATTTATTTATTTATTTTGTTCTTTCTAGCTACTATTCATTCTGCCCCTCCTGTTTCCTTCAATACTATATGTTATGTGACTTCTTACAATCACAGAAATTTGTATGTCAACAACCTAAAAAGGCTATAAGGAACCACGGTGGTTCCCAAGGCCCTTGACACCTTGCAAAGGATCTCACCTCCCACATGGAACTGGAATGGTCTCTGAACCTGAAAGGAAATTCTCAGTACCTTGCAGGATGAAGTCACAGGGATTATATCCTGATTCCTTTAATGATGTTTATATATATATATGTCTTTTATCTTTCCTTCCCTGTTTGAGACACTACTTTTTAAAAACAGTTTCCATAGCTTTTATTCCAGGACATGGAATTACATCTTAACACACAAAGTTAGACTGCATCACTAAAGGACAAAGAATAGCATACTAGAGCACCAAACCCCCAAAATCCTATCATTTTTATGACAGTTTGTTTGGAACCATGTTTCATTACTAAATTGTTTCCTGCTTCACAGAGAAAGAGAGAATGAAAAAAACCCAAGCCCACAAAAAAAAAAGTTGAAAGAAAAATCCTTGGATTTTTTTATTCCATTTTTGCAAGTTACATAATTGCGTTCACTCCCATATGGATACATCCACTGATTTATCAATCTGAAATGTACTGAGCCAAGACAAAAAGCAAAATGAGTGACTTGCACCATTATCAACTTAGGTTTGAAATTCAGTTTCTCTCAGGCAGTGAGAATTTTGATGATATATGGACTTGAAGATCTCGTTGGTGACTGCACAGATTGGTGGGACCAGATATGAAAATTTGGAGGACCTTTCATGTATGGTGTTGGTTAAGAACGGTATGTTCAAGCATCCAGTGCATCTGACTTCCTGATTTTCTATTAACTACCATGTATTCAAGTACATTCACTGTTCCATTTTGGGCTATACTTCAACAAAGCACAAGAAAAGCTACTGTATCTCAGCTGAGAGCTGCAACCATCATCACAGGACAATCTGTTCAGGCTTCTTAAGTTGTAACTCTCGTATCTGGAAGTAGATGAATTCTATCAGAGAGTTTCAAGACAAAGTTGTTCAGTTGACCTCACCTTCACCAGTGATACAAGCTAGGAGTTTAACTTTGCCTTAACAGATTTGTCTAGGAGGCAACGTCTTTCCTATGCTGTATTGTAAGAATGCCTCCAGGCCATTTCAGAAAAAAATCAAAGAGGGTCAGCATGCGGGGACCATGATGCATGGTTTCTGTCAGCTTTCATTGTGGTATTTGAGCAGGTTGCCACTTCCAGCTGTGCAAACAGTGACCTCTTCAGCCACAAAAGTTAATTCTGATGAGAACTCTGCATCAGAGGTCTGAAATGCCATACTTCATAGTCCAATATACTAATAGAAAATGAAACAGATGGTGATTTAGAGCAATATACCGCATGATGTACTGCAAGACCTCAAGAATTAATAGGTCACCCTCTTGTACAGACCTACACAAAACTTTATTCGTGAGAGTTACAAGTTTTTTCATTTTTTAACGAGATAAAAACATACATGTCCTTTGCCCGTAACATAACCTAATCTGCTAAAAAAAAAACCCCGCCAACAACACACGCAACACACACACACACACACACACACACGTTGACTATTTACATGACAATAACTACTGTGGGAAATAAACCAATCAGCATTTTCAGGAATGACAATTTTTAATCTCCATTTTGGGCACCTAGCATGGGAATACATGGACAGAAGGTATGATATGATGTCTAAGCATGTTAAAAATTACTTCTGGAGAATCAAAAATTATGGTCTTTGACACCATTCTTGAAAGTGATTTTTAACTGATAATCATTATCCTTGTCAAAAAGACCTTCTATCCTTGAAACTGGAATTTAGGTGGTTAGGAAATTCACAAAATTACTCCTCACATAACAGTTCAAACCACTGTTTACACCTACACAGCTTTCATTAACAGACCAGTGAGCATCTCATGCTTTGTGATGCAAGTCACTGTTTCTCGTAAATACTGTATGTAGATCTCACATACAGTGTATGAGTCTAAACTCTGGACATACTGAAACCTGTAGAAATTCTGGCACATTTCATACTTCTACCTTAGCTCACAGAATCACAGAATCACAGACTGGTAGGGCTTGGAAGGCACCTCAGGAGATCATCTAGTCCAACCCCCCTGCTAAAGCAGGATCACCTACAGCAGGTTGCACAGGATGGCGTCCAGGCAGGTTTTGAATATCTCCAGAGAAGGAGACTCCACAACGTCTCTGGGCAGCCTGTTCCAGTGCTTGGTCACCCTCAAAATGAAGAAGTTTTTCCTCATATTGAGATGGAACTTCCTGTGTTCCAGTTTGTGCCCATTGCCCCTTGTCCTGTCACAGGGCACCACTGAAAAGAGTCTGGCCCCTTCCTCTTGACATCCGCCCTTTAGATTTTTATAAGCATTGATCAGATCCTCTCTCAGTCTTCTCTTCTCCAGGCTAAACAGACCCAGCTCTCTCAGTCTGTCCTCATGAGAGAGATGTTCCAGTTCCTTCATCGTCTTTGTGGCCCTATAGGCCAGGCCAAATGATATGGAAGTCTTTTTGTGTGTTGCTATTTGGAGTCCAGTCATAATTGTCCTTAACTAAAGGTAATTTGTTCTAACTGAAATTTTAGATCATTTTATGCCCTTGGACATGTTATGCTGAGATAGCATGACTGCAACTATAAGTATAAGGAGATAACAGTGATCTGATGGAAAGCAAAGATATAAGTAACTTCCTTAGCTATTCCTTCCTTCTGAAGTAGCAGGATTGCTCAATTTTATTGTTAGTTTCCACTTCTGGCATTTATTCTTTGATTGTTCAAGTCTCTTTCTGATACTACAGAAGCTATAATGAATTTTCTGTCAAGGAAATTTAAAAAATCTATTTAAACTGCTCTGGATAAGGAGGAATTTCTGCTGCTATAAGGATGGCTGCTGGTAAAATCCCCACTCCCCCCCCAAAAAAAAAAAAAAAAATGTTGTCAGTGCCATGTGCAGAAATTTTCTGGTGTAGTACCTGACATTTCATGATGTTGGTCTGTTTTAAATAATTAGCAAGTACTTTTAAAGGCAACAGCCTTTGCTGATATGCTTCTACTGCTTGAATTTCAGAGACATGGCTGTATGCATGAGGTTGGGGAAGTATTGATACATCCAGTTGTGTTACTTGTTACGTGCTAAGCATTTCTTCTTTCTGAGAGGCTGCAGGGAGATTTCAATGCTCTGAATCTTATGAAGGAATGATTTGTCACCCTGATCTGTTGGTACTAAACATGGCCCCCCAAGTTCTAGTTGGTAGGGATGGTCTGGAGAAAGATTGCAGTATTTTGTGGAAATGTAACATTTCCTTCAAAAGAGGAGACCTTAGAAATCTAAAATGGAAAACAAAAGAATCTCGCTTTGGATCAGACAGGCAGTGGTCTGCCTAGTCCTCAGACTCCAGATAGATCTTTTTCCTTCTTGGCAACTCATGGGCAAAACTTGTTTCTCTAGTGACAAATAAAATTTATGGGATGTTCCATAGCACGTAGAACTGACAAAAAATCCTGGTGTTTTCAAGAGCAGTGTTAGATTTCAATGTAAACCTACACCGCTTGGGAGATATATTACTTTCTTATTCTGTGCTTGGGCAGAAAACATTCCAATTGTCTTCAAAGTCAGCAGCAGCTTGTTACTAGAGATGGCACCAATGGATAGAAATGATGTCAAGAGAATGGAAATTAACATGAATGCTTTTGGTTGGCTTTTGTTGTTGTTGTTGTTGTTGTTGTTATTGTTGTTGTTGTTATTTTATTATATTCATGTTAGACTATGTGATTAATATTTACATTTTTATAAAGTCTGGTTTAAGATCTTCTTTTCTAATATGTCTTGGTTACTTCTCTATTAGTATTTCAGTTATGTGACTCCCTTAAACACTTATGTGTACTTTCTAGAAATCAACTTAACAATCCTCAGTCTTCCAGTACCTGAAGGGGACCTACAAGAAACCTGAAGAGGGATATTTACAGGGGCACATAGTGATAGGACAAGGGGTGATGGTTTTAAATTAAAGGAGGGTAGATTTAGATTAGATGTTAGAAAGAAATTCTTTACTGTGAGGGTGGTGAGGCACTGGAACAGGTTGCCCAGAGAAGCTGTGGATGCCCCATCCCTGGAAGTGTTCAAGGCCAGGTTGGATGGGGCTTTGGGCAACCTGGTCTAGTGGAGGGCGTCCCTGCCCATGGGAGGGGGGGTGGAACTCGATGATGTTTGAGGTCCCTTCTAACCAAAACGATTCTATCATTCTATGATTCTGCGATCACATCTGCAAATATCGAATCTTACACAAAACTGCTCAATGTTTTCAGCAGAAAGTGATTTCAAGCTCCTGTGTTACCACATTCCCATGGAGTAGTAATTTCTGCAATAAACATACAGGTCTATTCTATAAACAAGGGAAGAGCTAAACAAGTGAAATGACACTTCATTTTCTGATGGGCCATCCAACTGCTGAATCAAGAACATGAAGAAATCAGATACTTTCTCCTTGTTTAGGAGTTGATGGGTATAAGGCACAACAATAGCTGAACATAAAATTCTAACAAATTTATTTCATGCCTTTTCATTTAAAAGAAAAAAAAAGTTATATGTGAAGTAATTTTATCCATTCTTTTTGCCTTTTTCTAAAGCACAGATATCTTGATCTGTTAAGCATGATTTGTTATTAAACCATTTCTAATGTCTTTTGTATCTAATGTGTGTTTTGAAGATACAAGGCCATATTTTTATATAGGTCACTCTGACATGAATTTTACTACAACAAAAAGGACCAGAAAAATACTCCTTTTGCTATCTTTTTTTTTCTTTTCTTTTTTTCTACTTATGCAAATGAATAAGTGGAACACCTACAGTATTCAGGATTAAATCAATCATGGTTTTCTTTTCAAGCATATGTTGAATTTTCATTACTGCCTAATTTGCTATCAAAGATTATCTTCATTTAAAAGAAATTTCTTTTAAACTGACTTCATGGTTTTTATTGCTTTCACTAGACACTTTTTTTTATTAAAAAACCCCACAAATCTTTAGAAAGCTACTGTAGGTTACGCTTGCAGTTCTTCAGTCTTTTCCTGCCTTGTGCTACTCAGCTCCATTCAGGCCGTGATACTGGAAATGATAAACCAAATTAATTCAAATATTCAAAGTAATTTCACTCTTCTCTTTCAAGATATTGAAATTACAGTAAATTCTCATTCTTGCAAAGATCAATTATGTGCATTATTGATTAGGCAGAAAAAATCTGGAAAGCATAAGACGTGTAATTGTGAAATTATTGAAATTACTGGCTTTCGTGTTGACACTTTTCACTTTATCCATTTATCTCACCCTAACATTTCTCTCTATGTGGAGAAAAAGATTGTTTGAATGAAAGACATACCTATGGACAAATAAAAGCATCAGCTTATCCCAGAATCAGTGAGTAACGAAATACAATCCAGTGCAGAGACCTTGCTGGATGATCAAATGCCCCACAACCTCAATAAAGACATGATCTATACTGTTAAGTTATGTCAGTACTTATGTCTCTGATCCTTTGCACCTGGAAGACTTCCAGGTACAGAGCAGCAAACAAAGCAATAGTCGGCAGATTCAACAATTGAACAATAAGTTCAGACTGAGGAAACAAGCCTTCTTCTAAACTCTTTCCTAAATGCAATGCAACTGGGGGAGGGAGTGATGTGGAGCCAAACACTAACAGCTGAAAGTCAGTAACAAGCCATGTATTCATAAACTGTGGGCTCCATCAAGGAGAAATAAGAGCAAGCTTCTTTGTCAGGAAAGGCCAGCCGGAGCCAGAAGTCATGGCAAGGCAGGCAGAGGCAGTGGCCTCATGGGCAGTTATAGCACAGTGCTATAATACCCAAAAAACGAGTTCCAGTGATGGTAACCAGGGTCAACCAAGAGTTGAGATCACCAGATTTAGAGCCAAGATCACGAGACAAGTCCAAATTGACAAGGTAAATTGGACTTCAAGTCAGGAAATCAACTCTACTGGCCAGGGTCATGATCCAGGCTAATAGGATCCGTGGCCCGGTATAGGCATAGCTGCAAAGCTACTGCAGGGGCTAAGCTCCAGGGCCTTAGCTTAAAAGTAGCTCCCAAGTAAAAGGAGGAACACTGAGATTTTTTAGCAGAGTTGTTACGGAAAAGGCTTTGCTGAGCCTTCTTCTAGGTTCTGCTCCAAGAGCTCCAAACCTGTCAAAGCTTCCTCTACAGCTTCTCTCTCATGTCAGTAAGCTGGCCTTAAGTGCAAAGAACTGAATTCTTAAAGGAGAGTACTCTGGACCCTGACAGACCTCGCCTGACAGCTTGGAGGGTCTCAATTAGCAGAAATATGACACTGTCCTACATTTCTGTCTTCTGTTAGTCCTAGAAGCAGAACTGAAAGCAGTGGGATAAACCATTTTGTCTTCAAAGATTAACAGTTTGGATAATTTCTGAAATGCTTTATTGCAGCTTCAGTATGAAGTTGTTGAAAGGACATGGTTTATTCTGGCATTAAGTAAAAGGAACACAGTGTACTGTAAACACTTGCCAAGTGGAAAGGTAGTCAAAACCTGGAGTCTCAGATGAACGACTACCCGTCATTGACCTAAAAGAAAATCTTAAACTTGGGTTTCACTCTTTCCACAGATTTATAATAAAAATTTTTGTAGATAAATACTACCTGACCCAAATGATTCCAAGTTAAGCAATTAAAAAACAATTGAAGATGAAGAAACATTACCTTGACCGTGAAAAACATACTAGCACCACTTTCCTGAATTTCATAAACAGACCGTAGATCTGGAAGCAGAAGGTACTACAGGCCTAAGAGAATTATAAAATTTTACATGTTTTCATTTTTGCATTTCTTTGCTGACCATCAGTCAGATTGACATGTATAAGTTGTTTCTACTTTAGATGTTGCTCCTTATAAAAATACCCTTAATTAATACCACTAAAGTATTTCTTTTTTAAAAAATCTTGAAGAATTATACAACACTTAGAAGTGCTGTTAAGCTTGGGTTACAGAAACAGGGTCAAAACTATAGTTAGCGATTTCCTATAGTCATCAGTTGTTATGCATAATTCAAGACATGCACTGTTGAGGAATGCTCATTTTCCTGTTTATTGTAGTAATGGAAGTGTCTACAAGTGTTTATGTGAGGATAGTTTATATGGTGCATTTCTCAAAGCTAAGGTTCAAACGAGTAGCCATGATATGAACACTGCAGTGAGGTTAAAACAATGCCCTAGAATGCAGCAGACTGACTTCAGATGCACTGGATAGGAAAGATGCATCAACGAAACTTGATAGGAATGTCATTGCTTATTTTTTCAGTACATCCATAATTCCTCTAAAGAGCAGCCAATATCATATTTCACTAGACTCTTTCACTTCATCACATTGAATACTCATCCAGATTAATATTAAGATTTATTATCTCTTCATAGCAAAAAGAAAGCTAGTAGGCAATTATATTTGAAAGAGTGCTGCTACTGGTACAGTTTAAATTAAGTTTTGCTTAAGACTCTGGTAGAAAGCATAAACTCACCTAAATATATCTTTGAATAATTTACAGCTATATCTTTCTGGTTTAGTTTTAATTATAACCTTCCTCTGGCAGTAACCCCACTGGAATGATGGAAGAAGAGAAGTACTAATCACATTAAGTGTGGCTGTCAGAAAATGAGGATGACTTCTCTCTGGAATACCCTTCTCCTTAGATAAGCATATGAAGGACTTCCTTAAAATGCAGTTTTTCCAGTAGACAGCAATGACTAATTCAGAGCTATTGCAGGCTTTAATCTACCTTGCTCTGCCCCTATATATTTAATTATTATCTAATAATGGTAATGCATCACATGAATGACTACTTGGGGGCTTTGATAGGTTAATTATTGGTTCACTGCACCATACTCCTTCTGGAAGAAGACATTGTGATCTACTATGTCAGTAAAGATGAAAGGAAAGAAGAAAATGTATGCAGCTCATCATAGACCTTAATGTGATGTATTTTTTGCAACAACAGAGTTTCATGGCTTGACAAATATCCCTGAAAATATCTGTCTTTAGAAGTCCTTTCAAAGATTTATTTTAGAATATTCAATTGGTTTTTGTTCATGAGAAGCAATATTAAAAATGATACTCCTGATAAATACTAGGATTTTCTTAATAGAGCTCACACTTCTTAGTATTTTATTTGAAGTAATTACATCCATGCCACAAAATCAACTTCTTTAGTAAAAAAAATAAATAATTGTTTTATTCATGTCACAGAATCTGGAATGAGAATGAATTTATCCTTTTTTTCATGTTTTAAAATTTTTATTTTTTTACAATCCATTGCAAAAGTAGGAAAAACATCATTTTGTGTTCCAACACTGTAAAGAAACCATGTTTATCATATGAAACTACTTCACGTTTGTTCACAGCAGGACTATGTATTTGCAAATTTGTTTGTCATATGTTACATGACTGGCACACTAAAGTATGAACAAGCTCACCTCTTCAGGCTGGAGAATCCCTGCTTATGATGTACAGAATTACTCCTTAGTATGTGAAATCATGTACAGAATCTGTCTAACTATGCTGATGCATGAAGTTTAACTATGATTCATTTTGTATGGTTATGCCATCTACACTGTGGGTGGCTGTGGATTGATAGTTCTAGCACTTCGTAGTTTCTTTCAACACTACTGACCATGAGCTATAATATCAGTTAGGCTACTTTTCTTGGGGAAAATGGGTTAGCTTGAAAATAAACATTTTCTTTTTTTATCCAATTTAAGCAGTTTTGAGAATTCTACCACCTCCAAACTATCTTGAATAAAAATATCTTTGGGCTATCATCTATGCTGTTCTTTGTACAAGGTACTTTGTGTATTGTAAGACTTTATTGTCTTAGAAGGACAATAAAAACCTTGAGAAACTTAGGAAAGTGCAATAAGTGTT
Organism: Aramus guarauna; assembly: GCA_013400195.1. NCBI lineage: Eukaryota > Metazoa > Chordata > Aves > Gruiformes > Aramidae > Aramus > Aramus guarauna. The sequence continues at coordinate 48,786 of VXBL01006523.1, read as the reverse complement.
CATAAATGCATAAGCTGCAACATAAATTAATCTATATCAGATAGTAACTATCACAGACACATTTTTCTTTTTTAAGTTATAACACACACAAAAATTGGTAAAGACTATGAAATGACACCAGCAAAATCTTCAGAAAGTTGCAGAAATATATTTTTATAATTTTGGCACAGAAATAAACTCCATTATTAATCTATCTGCATACTTCAGATTACAAAATATATTGGGCAGTCTTATACACATGGGAGATATATATTTTAAACATTAAAAATGGGATAATCATTTAATATTTAGTAAAAAATCCCTGAAAGTTAATTTCTTGAACATAGCTGTCATTAAAAAATTACCAGAACTTCATATACTGGTCTGAATTCCTAAAAGTTAATTTAACTTCTAAAATATGGAATGACATATTCCATATTTGGAGTTGTATTTCTCTTGAGCTAAGAGGAATGGATTAAATTAGAACAAGCAATGAGATAAAGAATTAAGGAGATAATTATGTAAGGCAGGATATTCATCTCACAATGTGAATCTCATTTCAAAATCCTGTTCTGTCTGACCTGTGGTTAGGGAGTCAGATCTTTTGGGGGGAAAAAAAAAGAAAAAAAAAAGAAAAAAAAAAGAAAAAATTAGCACCTCTCTTATAAGTCATATAAATAAACGCTGCAAATTTAACAATAGGTTTTCTGGGACAGACAGGCTGAAGACATATATCAAAACCATTGTATAATATGTTTCTTTGCAATAATAATATAGTAGGAGGGAAGCACTACTGGCAAAGACCCAAGGGTGCACACGTATTCCTCTTTCTCTCTTCTTATCCACAAGAAGATATCGAAGTAGTGAGTTGTGAGCTGTGGTGGGTTGACCCTGGCTGGGGGCCAGGTGCCCACCAGAGCCACTCTGTCACTCCCTCTCCTTGACTAGAGAGGGGACAAAAGGTATAATGAGAAGCTTTGTGGGTCGAGATAAGGACAGGGAGAGATCACTCACTTATCATCATCAGCAAAACAGACTGAACTTAGAGAGGAAATTAATCTAATTTANGGGACCACAGCCTCCTTCAGGTGCCTCCACCTGCTCTGCCGTGGGGTCCTCCATGGGCTGCAGGTGGAATCTCTACACCCCTCATCCTTCCTCTATGGGCTGCAGGGGGACAGCCTGCTTCACCATGGTCTTCACCACGGGCTGCAGGGGGATCTCTGCTCCGGTGCCTGGAGCACCTCCTCCCCCTCCTTCTGCACTGACCTTGGTGTCTGCAGAGTTTCTTACATCTTCTCACTCCTCTCTCTGCCTGCAAAAGCTCTCTCTAACTGTTTTTTTTCCTTCTTAAATATGTTATCACAGAGATGCTGACTGGCTTGGCCTTGGCCAGCGGTGGGTCCATCTTGGAGCCGGCTGGCATTGGCTCTATGAGACACAGGGGAAGCTTCTAGCAGCTTCTCACAGAAGCCACCCCTGTAGCCCCCCTGACACCAAAACCCTGCCATGCAAACCCAACACATGAGTACATTGACATAATAAAAGTTTAAATTCTCCCTAGCCCTCCACATAGTGTCAGTTAGCCTGGCTCTGCAGCTTTTATTTCCTTTTTGGGTAGGTTATCAGGAAACTGGGCAGTCCTGGCTGGAAGTAAAGGTGTAATGGGTAAATTAGCATTTTCTGATGGAAAACTGTTCAGTTGGAAATGACTTTTGACCAGCTCTTCAATAAGACTGCCTTAATTCCATACCTGCTCACTGTATAGTAAAATTGATTTTACCTATTCAATAACCTACCTGCAGTCAAGAGGCAATTAGAGTGTACCATATTCTTCATTCCTTTTCAAATTGTGAATCTTACTACGGATCACTGAAGATATTGGCTAAGTGAGGGACAAACTATTATGAAGTGGTTTTCAGAAAGTAAGACTCTCAGGGAATGAAACTAAAAATCCATTTTGGTACAACAATTGAAAAGAGAATAACCTTTTTTAATTTTCTACAGAAAAGTGTATTTACCTCTCAGTGATGACTGGCATCCTCATGCAGAACCCATGTTAAGTTTTTCTCTTAGATACCCCTGTTTTGAAATATGTGACAAGTTCAGTGTTCCAGCTGAAGTAGCATTTTCTAACTGTTGCACTGGAAAAAATAGCAACGTGAACAACTAAATCTAGATTCAGCACCAAATGTGCTGGGCTACTTGTCCTTAACTAAATTCTTGTGATGGTTAATAAGTCCGCTACGCTTAGTGGGATCCAGCTCATGAATTCTGAACATGCAGAGTTGGCAATGCTAGGTAATGCATTCCTATTCCAGATGTAACACCAAGAAAACTTTTCAAATATTCAAAGCAGGGATCTTAAATGTCAATTTTACAGACCTTTGAACCTCCAAGTAGAGAAAAAAAAATCAGTAAGTGGCCATCAGAGAATTCCCTTGCTAAAATGAAGATTTCTGCTAGTACATAAGTGTTAGATTGATAATCCATCCTTCTCAGTTTTCAACCAAAGTGAGGTTTTGTTGGCAAGTGGGGAGCACTCTGTGCTGTTGTGTAGTCTTGCTCTAGTAAAAGCCTGATCATGCAGCTCAAAATCCTTTGAAGCTTTTACCATGCCAGGTGCATGCCAGGATTTTGATGGAACTTACAGACTTTTATATATTAAGGTCAAACATAACTTTTAATTATGTCTTGTGGATAAGAGAATGTTTCAAAGACAGGAGTCTTCCTAGAGAAATGAATCTTCTGTATGATTTGAATTATAGTTTATAAGCTACTAAACACAAATATTGGAAATAACCAATTGCCCATCTTTCTGAGTGCCACCTGCTGCTACCTGTAAATGAAAATGATGGTTATGAAAATTATTTTTCAGTTGTGAATGAAGCATGGAGGTAACATTTGAAAGATGGGTCTTTGAGCTGTAATTGCATCATGAAAGCTATTACAAAGTCCTTATTCCCTCATCAAAGTGTTTAAACTCAAATTGAGATTCTGAAAGATTGGTTGGCCAGAGGTATGGGAACTGCTAGGAAAACGAGACAAAGGGTATATCCCTTTTGTTGTCTCAAATAAAAGATTGTAACAATAAGTCTCTGCCATGCTGGGTTTAAGTTTTTAGTGTTAAACCACCTACTGAAATCACCATCCATTTAGAAGACATGGAGAGCAAGCACTGAATACTGAAAATGATGTTCACATCTACAAGCAGGGTGAGTACACAGTTGCACCTCGGCCAGCAAGGATTTTGTGGAGACAAGTGTGTTTCCAAAACTTTCCCAGACCTTTCAGGCTAGTCCTCACTGGGAAATCAAATCTCCCAAGCATCTCAACGGGTCACTGTCCAGATTGTGATGGGTATCTACGTTGAAAGTGTCTTTGCAACAGGCTCTTTAACTAGATCAGGTGAGACTGACAAAAGCACTATTGATTTCAATTGCAGCTACTCCACAGTCCTATACAACAACTCTATTAATGCAAAATCTACCACTAGTGATTTTCTTAAGCTGCTCAGAAAATACCCCCTAGCTATCCTTTCGGTGTACAAAAGACTATCCTATGTGCAGGAAAAATTTCTACTGACTATTTACCAGTATTTATATTGTTTGGCTGATTCTGCAGCACAGATCACCTGGGGGAGTCTCTGGGATGGTTAGATTCTCCATCCAGGATGTTAACACCTAAAACTACATATAGTCCCTATCAATTGTCTAGGGAACAGGAGCTGCCTGGGGGAATCCAAAAGACTACAGAAATTCTCACCAGGAGAGCTTCTGTAGCAGTTAATCAAATGCTTTGTTGTGAAAGCACTAGGGAGTGAGTCAATCACCTTGTCCAAAATTGATCTATTGTCTCCTATCAGTCCATTGTCTCATCCTTGCAAAGACTAGCCAGGGAGTTCCCGGGTTAGCTGAGTAATTAACAATTTAAGTGCACTAAGTGTGCACAACCCTAATACCCAGCTAGACTTCATTAACTATAGGATGAAACTGAATTCATCCTTATGTCTTATTTACCGACATCCTTATGTCTTCTTAGTTCTTGCCACAGCACCCACCTACAGAATCAACCAAGCTAAAACCCACCACTACCAGGTGCAGTTGTCTTCACTGTCAGATGGGAGATCTTGAATGTCAGTTTTTGCTCTCTGATCTGCTAGAAGTTTGTGTACTTCACTGGATCTTGTTATACACAACTGTCTTGCTTTCTCCAGTAGTTTCTGGGTTTTATTTCTTCACAGCAACCAGGAATGAGACATAAGTTTCTGGGAAATGAGGGGTTATCCATTATAAACCTTAGTTCTAATACACATGACTGAGAATTTCATGGTTGTAGTATGTTTGCATAATGCTGCCATTGGTAACACAGTAAGGTCAAAGCGGTGCTGTGCCATGCCAAATTTAAGGCTTTAGGCAGTGGAAGTACTAGTCCTCCTAAGTACTTTTACTATTGCCACAACACCACCACTCCACAGTGTTTAATCTTCACTCTAGGTGATTGTTTTTCTGCTTACATGCATGGTTAGCACATGCCTTGTGACAAGTAACTGTGCTCAGCATAGTGGTGATAGAACTAGGTATTTCTGTCCAGAAATACTTATAAAGAATACTTATATTGTCTTACTGCTATGATTCCCATTTTCATCAGAACTTTGCTGGTTTTCACCATCAAGTTGAACTGGCTAGAAAAAAAAAATTCAAAAAAAGCTAAGATGAGATGCTTGGACCTCCATATCCTCTGTCATTCATACCTTTTCTTAAGCGAATAATATTACAAATTATTATATATTATGATATATTAAATAATATGTAAAACCACAACTGTTATAGAGATCTTTTTTCTTATATGATACTCCTCTGTTCCTCATTAGAAAATTTAATATTTTCTAGGTCCTGTGGGACTGAGGTTGCTATCCATCAATGTTTGGAGATGCCTGCATATACATTTTAATAGTTAGTACCACTTGAAGAGAAAAATTCGAAGAAACTTCCATGGGTTTATGGTGCTAGATATGGTGTCTGGAAGCTGAGAATATTATGCCTTTCACAGAGGATGTGACCATGTGATTTCAGAAAGAACTTTCCACTTTGTAGACTAAAAAACATGTATGGACAAATAAAATCTTATCATATAAGTTAATACTATAGCGTGATGTATATACAGAACAAGATAAACTAATAGCTGGTGAACACAGCTGTGGTGGTTGGCCCAGGCTAACAACCAAGCTCCCACAGAGCGTCTCGTTCACTTCCCCCACTCTCAGCAGGAGAAAGGTGAAAATAGGAAGAACAGGAGTGAGAAAGCTATTGGTTTGAAATAAAGACAGGTGAATCATTTACCAAGTGTTATTATGGACAAAAAGACTCAACTTGGAGAATTTAACTATATTTGATGCAGATTAGCATAAATAATTAATTATTGATTCAGCTATTGGGAAAAAGAAAACCACAAACTTTTAAAATCATCTATCCTCCCCCTTTCCCAGTCTCACTTCATTCCAACACCCCTTCTCCCCATCTTGCTATCATCATGGGTTACACTCAGTCCTTTCAATGAAGCAATGACAGGCATACTGGTCTGAAGTCTGGACATGGCAGTTTCTCTCTTGCTCCTTCTTTCTCACTTTGTTATATATGCCTTTACATGGGTCCTACATGGGCTGCAGTCCCTTCAGGAGTGTTCCTGTTCAGCCACGGAGCATCACCTTATTATTTCTTCATTCACTTTTTTGTTCTCTCTACTCCCTCATTCTCTCCATGTTCCCTCTTCTTCATTTTTTGATTCCCTTCTCACAGTCACCACAAACTGTGGATTGGTTCAGCTGTATCTTGCAGTGGGTGTGTTGTGGAGTCAGCCACAAACAGCCGTGTTCGATATGGGGCAGCCCCTGGCCTCTTTCCTCAGAGGCCACCCCTGAGCCCCTGTGCTACCAAACCCTTGCCTTTTACACCCAATGCAATGGCAAATTCTGAAAGGAAATATCTTTCAAAGCAAGTAGGAAATAAAGGGAAAACCATGAGCAAATCACATGTAAATGAACTACTCAATGAAAATATTTTTTTCTTTATTTCCCACTTCTTCACCTGTTCAAAGAGATCTACTTTCTCATAAAGATCTAATTTCTGATCAAATTCTGATTTTATACTTTAATATGTTTCTTCTGATAATTGAGGGCTCTAACAATGTTGAGGTACACTCTTGCTCTGAACAATCAGTTTATAAAGAGTTGTACTGAGAGAATAATATCAAATAATAAAATAAAGTCATTACTAGCAACGTAAACACTTCCCAAAATTGCAGTGCCCACAAGGGAGTTATGTTCTATTTTTTTAATGGCAAATGAGATCAACACCTTATAGCTTTATTACATTTGTGGAGATAACAGAAATGTTTTTTCAATAGCGGAGTGTGGGTGGGGAGGGGATAGAGAGAGATGTGCCTTGAGAAGAATACTTTCTGTTTCAAGCCTGTGGTAGTTATTGCAGATCAGTGTGCCAGTGAAACCACAGAGTGCAAGTTATTTGGATTCTGGTATCAGCAGGTGGGAGAGTTTTGTTTGAACTCTTTTCTTCTTTATCTTCTAGCACACATATTGGTAAAATAGCCAAAAGACCCAATGGAGAGAAAGTTAGTGACTTTTGTTCCATTGGCTGCCAAAATTTGGGTCTAGTGACTGATTTCTGTTAATGCAAAATCAGCAGTGGTTAAAAAAGCTACTTATAATACTAACATATCTCACATAGAAAATGATCACTGTTAATATTGCCTATTACTCTTTGTCTTCTGGAGAAGTCTTCCAGAAAAGCTTACAGTCAACATATACAGGTGAAACAATTTCTTGATGCATTGGTGATTTTCAAGTCTTAGTTCATAGGCTATGAAATTATACTTGAAATTGGAAAGAATACAACTAGATTTCTGCTTCAGCATTTCTACTTATGTTAGCTCTCAAAAAAACAAGTTCAATATAGCAGGAATCATTTTACAAAAACCTGAAAAGACCAAACATGAAATTTGGGAAACTGGATTTTCCCTATCACATTTGTAAAGAATAGACTGTACATGATGTTGGATAACAGATTTAGGTGTGACATTGATATGTTTGGTTACGTTGTGCTGGTAAGTAAATAAACAGAATGATATATTTGTGGATTTTATGTACTTGATTGAGAAAAAAAGCATATTTTAATATGAAAAGGGTACTGAGAACAGTAATAGGCTTATTGAATACTTCCATTTCATTAGTTAGAAAGATTAAAGAAACCATCTTTCCTCCCATTTGTAGTTATGTTACTCTGAAACCAGCAGAAAATAGAGAGAAAAATATATTTGCTCATTGCATGACATTGGCTTCTTTCTACAAGACAGAACAAATATAGCCAAAATGTCATAGAAAGAGTGAAATTAATAATAGTATTATGAAATTAAGTACCAATTTATTTTTAATAACAAATACGTCAAGTTCTCTTGATTTGAATTATTGAGTAATATTTGGATGGTGCTTTTTTTACAGGAGCAAAACTTCAGGTAGACCTTTCTTGTAAATAATTTTTGTGTTTGTTCCTCCTGTGCTGTTTCTGGCTGTCCAGCTCTATGTGTACAAGCATTAATCCATGCTTTAAAATGTCCTAATTATCCCAGCTCAGGATAAAGGATACTGGACAATTAAGGGTTCTTTACCTTAAGAACTTTACCCTATAAGTGACTTGTTTAGGTATCTGTTGTCCACATTTTCTGGTCTAATGCTAGGACTTTAGCTGAAACAGCTAAGTTAGTAACCCACCTGCCCTTACTGCCTCTTAAAGATAGATTATGTGAGCTAATTATATTGAGTTTGCTTCTGCCTCATCTCATCGATCTCATTTCTACCTGAGGTAAGATACAATTATATTTATTATATCTGAAATCATGGGACTAGTTATTTATATTGATGTTGATGTTGTCACTGATATGAGCAGGCATTTTCCCAGGGACTAGCTTTTGATGCAGCAGCAGGTAATTAGAACAGCTAAATATTAGGGGCCAGTGTCACAGAACCACACAAACTAGGCCAGTCCAGTTAACAAATAATCAAACAAAAATATTTATTTTACAAGATGGAAGGGGAGAAACTAAGTTTTGTTTTAACTGAAACCACTCTGGCTCCAACAGGCATTAACGATTCACAGGTTCAGGATGTTGGTTGGGAAATTAGTACTACAACACTGACTTAAGAGCTCCTAAGGTTTATGGTTGATGACCCAAAATGCACAAAATCACTCACCCATGTAACATGAGGTCTCTCAATCTGTACAGAAGATGAACAGTAGGTGGTGTCCCAATCCATGGGGAGAGCCTCCAACCGCAGACCCGCTGCCCTGAGGGAGACTGACTAAAGATGCCCCTCTCATGGGACTCCATTTATACCCAATTCAAATCTGACCTGTGGTCATATATGGTCACGTAGGTCCCTATTGGCCAAAGACCTCAGCTTTGCCACCTGTCAACTGAAATGGCCACTGCCATGTGGGCATAATTCAAACTGCAGAGGGAAGGTTTTCCTGTGAACTTTGTCAGGGCAGGTGCATCTGCCATAGGCAGTCATGACTGACCCCAGCAAGAGAAAAAAAATCTGAATGTACAGTACACTGAGGGCATCTTCCCACTTTCCTGTTTTAGTCTACACACAAATTTTTATTTATCTTCTTTCATCACCTGGTCTTTGGTTCTGTCTCCAACTTGCTGCCCAACATCAGGTTCCCAGCCCCACTTCCAGTTTGCCTAAGTTAAGAAATTCAACTAATTGAGTCAAAAGTCAACTTCCTAACTTCTAAGACCTGTTGTGAAGACAGATGGAATTCCCATCCCGGTCTCATAAGCTAATTTTATGCTAAGGCTCTCCTACTGACCCCCTGTGTTTTAGTTATGCCTGCACCTGGCTATAGCTCATCAATTTTTACGTTTTTCCACTGGTTAGCTTGATCCTGGGCATGTGTCATCATAAGGGGCCAGCACCACACTAGGGCTGACCTTGATCACTGCCTACACATTGGATCCTGTCTCTAACTTTTTAAGCCAACACCATAGCTCCTTGTTAGTGAGGGCATTGCTTATTCTTGCAGGCCTCTTTCAGATACTGGAAGCCTGCTATTAGGTTTTCTCAGAGCCTTCTCTTCTCCAGGCTGAACAACCCCAACTCTCTCAGCCTCTCTTCATAGGAGAGGTGCTCCAGCCCTCTGATCATCTTCATGGCCCTCTTCTGGACTCGCTCCAACAGCTCCATGTCTTTCTTGTACTGGGGCCCCCAGAGCTGGATGCAGTATTTAGGTGGGGTCTCATGAGAGTGAAGATCAGAGTTTTTTCACCTGAAAAACTGTCACTTGTATAACCTGTGCTCATATTGTTATTATGTACATCTGTCTATACATAGCAGTATTTGGGCATGTTAACAGGTATTCCTGAAGTGTAAATATCCAATTGATTTCTACAAGTAAAACCAGAAGTACTACTGAAAGTTCTTTGATAATTTGGCCTCAAGCCTACATAATTAATAAACAATGTTGATTTGCTTTGTTGAGAAAGGCCATGTTCTGTGGAGTCTTCTGGGCCCAACAAAGGCTAAGAAAAATTAAGTGCCTGTTAATTCTTATAACATTGAACAACTAATGTGGTTTGGGGTTTCATATCCTATTACTTCTGGTGATGTTATTGTGACAATCCCATTTAATTTGATTGTAGAAATGCAATAAGTAATGAGGAAGTTAAAGCACTTAGCAAAACAAAATTGGTAATACTGCACATTCCAAGAGTCACAGTTCTAATTTCCTTCAGCTGTATAAAGTTTTACCAAAAAAAGAATTCATTGTGATCTTCTTGATGATAAGAGCTGTTGCTTACTTTTTCTCATGCAGGGAGAAACAGATTCTTTTTTAAACAACACAGAAGTGTCAACAGCAAATTTGTGCAATTCAAAGAGGAAGAATAACAAAGATTTGCAAGCTTTCTGTTATCGGTGTTGGACAATCTTGTTGCTGAGAAGCATAGAGCAGCATCTGGTCTTTTAATCAGATTAAAAATGTGGTATTCTTGTGACAGTAAGGTGCATTAGATGCTTCTCTAAATGTTTGGGCACACTGTTTTTAACTACTGAGAGACTTGATTGGGTCACTCAAACTTACCTGACAGAAAAGAAGAGATAAAAAGAGACATATAGAAGTAAATCTCAAGTGGAGTCAATGATGTATACACCAGCATTTGTTCAAACCCAAGTTGAAGAAAGCAAGATGACGCAAGGATGATGATGACCCATACTTGCATTGTGAAAGACAGGAGTAACATGTCAATGACACAGAATGTCCTGGGATGACAGAAGTGCTATTCATGCTGTTTATGAGGTGATTTCCTCTTTGTGGCAGATGCACCCACTCTGACAAAGTTCACAGGAAAACCTCCCCTCTGCAGTTTGAATTATGCTCACATGGCAGTGGCCATTTCAGTTGACAGGTGACAAAGCTGAGGTCTTTGGTCAATAAGAGGCTTACGTGACCATACATGACCACAGGTCAGACTCAAATTGGGTATAAATGGAGTCCCATGAGAGGGGCATTTTGAGTCAGTCTCCCTCAGAGAAGCGGGTCTGCAATCAAAGGCTCTCCCCATGGATTGGGACACCACCTACTGTTCATCTTCTGTACAGATTGAGAGACCTCATGTTACATGGGTGAGTGATTTTGTGCATTTTGGGTCATCAACCATAAATCTTAGGAGCTCTTAAGTCAGCAGTGTAGCATTAACATCCTGACCCACATCCTGTTAGAATAAAACTTAGCTTATTTTTTTTTCCTTCCATCTTGTAAATACTTTTTTCCTTTTTTTTTCTTCTTTTTTTCCCCCCTTTTCAGTTTGTTAACTGGCCTGGTCTGGTTTGTGAGGTTCTGTGACATTCTTGTATTTAGAACTAACAATCCCAGTATTTCCTAAATCTTAATTTTATTTTTTTCATCCTAGAACTTCATATTTGGGTCTGTAGCTAAACAAGAAGAATTTTTTTTTTTTTTTTTTTTTCCAAATAGGACTTTAAAAGACCTGAAGCATTTTCAAGTTCAGTCATCAGACCCTTTTTATAAACTGATTTAAGATTAATCTTAAAAATTTGATTGCTATTGCTTTGTCCTGATGCTCCTACTGAAGGCTGCTATAGAGCCTCAGTGCTTTATTATTTTAGAATCTTCCTCTAATTTGTAGTTTAAAAGTATTTATGGTCAGTAATTTATCCTTTAAGCTCAGAGTGTATTTCTTCCTTTCCTTCTCCTTCTCCTCATATTTAATAAACATATCCTTTGAACATGCAAGACAAAAACTTTTGCCTTCTTTGGTAAGACATGTTTTTTATTCCTCTGTTATACCTACATTTCTAGCTCCACAAGTATATACAGGACAAACACTTTTAATTTTTTTTATTTGTTGTATGGATAGATCTCACCAGGACTTTATAATCTAAAATTAACAATTTTCTGCTTTACTGGTACCATATGCTACAAGCTATAGCTGGTAACCTACTCTATATATTCTGAGATAATATTTACCTTTTTAATTACTGAAATATTTGAAAGTTTATAAGCTGTCGTAAGATGATGGAAAACCAGAATCTTTTACACTAGTCAGTTCCAGTTAATAAGCTTATAGCACAAGTTCTTATTAATCCTCAAGGGCATGATCTTGCCCTCTGTAATTTATCTGATTTTCTTCTACTCTGATCATCATATTTATGTGGTTCTTCATGCATTAACATTCTTTCAAATGACTTCCATGCTTACATTATCAACAACTTCATGAGCTTCTGCAGGCTAATTTGAATTCCTTTTACCTTTAGGAATTCAAAGTCTGTTTTTTATTGATTCTGGCACAAAGAAGAAATAGAATAAAGAACCACAGAGGCTAAAAAGAAATCATTGGGAATTCCTCCTCTTTGACAATAAAGAAAATTATTCTAAAGTAGAGATGAATCAATTACCATTTGCAGCTGACCACTGAAGGACCTAGCTCTTCCCTATGTTAACTGGGACATGATAAATTTTAGTTTCTTGTGGCAGAAGTGCTTATTGTGAGATTAAGCCACCTTTAAACTACAGCATTTCAATGAAAAGTTTTCAAAAGTGTCTTGAACTATTAAACACAATGGCAAGATGAGGATTCTGAAATAATGACTGAGCTCTGAAGAAAAAGGAAGTACACTAATCCGGATTGTGTTTGATCATAATTGAAAGCCAGGAGGTCAGAGATGAAATAGAGCCATTTCCATTACGTTTGACAGTTCCAGTGACTACATACTGACAATTACATTATTTATTTATTATATAACTTCATTAATTATTGAGTCTTTCTCAGTGCAATATCTTGCAACACCTTTCATGTACAAAGCTAAATATATTGATGGCCTCTTAAAAGAATTGCTAATTTGGTAATTATACAACTGACACTTCACTATGGTGAGAGAATGAAACATTATTTTACCAAGTAATTTGTGATTTACATTACTGTTTCTTAACAAATAGATGTTTAGCATTTTTGTTTAATATTGTGTGATTTTTTTATTAACAAGACACTTGATTATTAGCTTATAAACTCATACAAAAAGTGTTCCAATCAAAGTTAAATGAATTTAAGCTTGTTAATCTGAACATATCATTATTACTATTATTAAAATGAGTTAAAATTAATTTTTATTAGAAGATATGCTACCAAATATGCTGTTTATGTTTTTACTGCAAAGAAATATTTGACAGAATACAGAACAAAACTTCAATAACATTGACGCATGTATTATATTTATCATGTCATAAAAAAAAAATCCCTATAGTACCTATATGGTACCATATACCACAGTATATGTTTCATGCAGAAATTCTTAATAAATTACAATTTCAAGTTATGTTGTTTTTTTTTATCAGAAAACTATCTAGTATGATCTAAATTCCCAAATAAGAAAATTTCCTTTGGTTTTTACTTGTTTTAGGGATTTCTTTATTCTTTGACAGTAGATACAGTTTATGTAGTAGCATTTAGATGCTTATATATATTAGGCTGCTGTTTAAGAGAGGTGATATAGATATCAAATGTTTCAGTGCTAGTTTAATGATTCACCTGATAAAATAATTTGGTGTCTTTTTCACTGTCCATCTGTTCTAACATTTCAAGGTCTATGTAGTTGTCTTTCTTGCACTGATCCCTTATTTTAACATCTCTTACTACATAGCAACTTGTCTTTTCTTGCTGAAGGCAGTCATTAACACCTGACCTGGACAATGAAATTTGATTCTTCACATATGCAATTAATGTTCCTGTTCAGTTTCATCATTCATTGCGAAACCATGCAAAAGAGTCTTAAATTCTCAGAGAAGTTGCAGAAGAGGTACAAGCTTATTTAATATCCTTCTAATATCCTCCTGATCCTCTTAATATTTTATTTAATATCCTTCTCACTATTTATATGCAACCTTTTATTTCCATACAGTTAGTGAGGGGAAAAAAAGCAAACAAACAAACAAAAAACCCACCTGTAAGCAAGGCTTTAAACCTTTACCCTTTCTTAAGGTTTCTCAGCTTTCCCTGATGCATTGACAGATGGAGTTTGTGGTTTGATAAAAAGTTGTTTCCAACCACTTAATTATAATAACGTTGCTTAAGAACTTAAAAACAGCTGTCCAGAACAGTATTATTAAAAAAAAAAACCAACAAACTTTTATTTCTAAAATTACAATTGCTGTAAAGAACAAAATGATCCTTAAACATGGTCATGAAAATTGAAGGATCTATTTATTAATTTATTTTTTAAAAAATAACTTATTTTTCCCTGGTTTATGAAGACAGAACATTTGATTCACGTATATTAAAACAGTAAGGTCTCTTCATCTTGCATCCTGTAGAAAGCACAGCAAAATTTTCTTTTTCACATTTTAAACCATTTTGGGTTTTTGACACATTCTCTTCATACAAGCCTTGGCTGGTGTCCACACATGAGTAACAAACATTGAGATGCTGACCAGGAAGTGTTTGGATTTTAATTTCAACTTGGACCTTCAGATGGTGATATTGCCACTTAAATACCACACAGCAGAGCCTTAACTCTTTGGAACATGTTCTGAAAAATTCAGAATTTTAACTTCTGATTTTATTTTAGACAGTTCTGTTTTGTTCAAAACTATGACTAGGGATAGTCTGAGACATATCTGAAAGATGTTTTAGTGTTTGCGTTTTGTTCTGCCATTTTTAAAAGCTACTCCAGAATTTTCTAATAATTCAGAAGTACATGAAATAAGACTTAATTATATGCATCTGTTAGATCTTGTTGTAAATGGCCCCAAGCATGTGGAAAACTTTAAAGCTTTTGATTATTAACTTGATATGCAAATATCCATCAGTGTACAGATTATGAACTGGATACTATTAATCATTATTTCAGAAATAATCATCTTCTATGTAGCAAGAATTTCTTCCATTCCCTGCTCTTTCTAAGACACTAAACGAAATGTCCTTTAGGCACATTATCCTTCCGTGAAGTACATCATGTCGAGAGGACCTAGAAAAGAAAGAGATGCATCTAAAAAGTTATGTGAATATCCAGAATTACATGTAAGTTCTCTGAAGTCTACAGTCTAAAATTTCAGGAGTACTCATAGCTATTTAAGGTCTGAGAAGAGATTCCTGTCTAATGCATTTGTGTGCTTCTGTGTGTGCGTGTACAAAAGTAAATGCTTAACTAGGTCATAAAATTTACCCATGTCATGTTGTTCACACAGAATGCAGTAGGTACTCAGAATGGTCTAAGTAAGAATTAAAACCAAAAATGAGTAGTTTTGGAATAGAAAATGAACATGCATATACATATGTAATTTTCTTTGAATCATTGTATTATCAAGCAGGGTAAAGAAGTTATACTGAAGTAAATAAAATATAAACTATAAAGAGTAAGCACAAATTATAATTTGTTCTAGGAGCTATTCAATCATACAGAAATTTGTGCATGGAAATAGTTAATAATTTCTGTCCTAAGTCTGAAGCAAATCTGCATTGGTAGGTGATTATAATTTGACACATCTTTAATTTGAATATATATCAGTTGAACTCATATGGGCATGAATTACTAGTGTAGATTACATGTAAATCAGTGTTCTGATTTAACAGAAATCCTCTTATTTGTGTACATAACTCCATTATTCTGCATGGAGAAGACATCTGATGAATGACCTTCACTGAATTGCTTTATAGAATTTTTCAGAACTTTGAACTGCTGTATTGTCCTTCAAATGTATTGCAATAATATGATTACCTGTGTCTTATTTTAATTCAATTTTATATTGATAAGCATTACATGTTAATATCTCTACAAACACATGCAATATTTTCATGTTATTAATAGATGAAAAAATGAGTTCATTCACTTATTGCTTTAAAAAAAAAAAAAAAAAAAGAGACAATTCATCAGTCTATAAATGAGTGGGGTTTTTATGTTTTTCTCATGTTTTAATGTAAATGACAATCAAAGCTTTCCCGGGTGTGAACCCATACTTGAAAAACTCAGGAATCATGTTGAGACAAAACATAGAGACCAACATAGTACTAAAAAGTGGTACACATGTAAAATATAGTCTTTAATTAAATTGTTAATTTAAGATTGTTCCATCTCATCTTTCTGCCTGCCTTTTTTTTTTTTCTTTTTTTT
>VXBL01006520.1:282073-332687 GCA_013400195.1 Aramus guarauna | reverse complement strand
GCTGCCTTTTGGAGGACGGGGAGCGGCTGGAGCAAGAAAATAAACCAAATCCAAGCCCGGCAGCGGCGGAGGGTGTTTCGGCAGAAGAGCTCTCCAACGCCGGTGCTCAGATTTAAGGGGGAAAAACGTTTTTATCGTTATTACTAATTATCGCTTAGGAAATGAACGTACGCGCGTGGACACGGGGCGCGTCCCGTGCAACCGCCGCGAAGAAGGGGCCCAACCCCCGGCACCTCGCTAAGCTCCCGACGGGCCGCAGAGACCACCGAGAGCCCGGGGAGCCCCGGGGCTGGACGCCGCTTCCCCGCCGGGAGAGGGGGGGGATCGGGCCCCGCAGCCGCCGGGGCCGCCGGGCTGGAGGAGGACCGACGGAGAACGGGTTTGTCCCCTCGCCTCTGCCCCCGGGAAGTCCAGCACTCCGGGAAAAGCACCTCGGAAGTTTCCGGCAATTTTTCTTTCTTTGATTTTTATTTTTTTTTTAATTTTTATTTTAATTATTTTTTTTTTTTAACAATAAAAGGAAACGTTGTTCTCAAGAGTTGGCTGCTTCGATCTCGGCGCACGTACGGCTGCGGTCTGACCGCCCCTGGACGACCCCCACGCCCCCCCGTTTTTCCGCCTTCCTCCCAGCCGCTCCCAGGATTTCGTTCCCCGCCTCTGCCCCCGCTCCGCCATCCTCGGGGGGCTCCGCCGAACCCCAGCCCCTCCGGGGCTCCCCGGCCTCGGGGGTCGCCGCGGCTCCGCGCCGCTCCCCATTGCGCCGTGAAGGAACGATTCTGGGACGGAAAAAACGGATTTCGGCCGCTGCGAGCCCAGGGACCGGCGACCGGCCCCAAGAGCCATCCCAGGGCCGGGAGGAAGTGTGTGTGTGTGCGTGTGGGGGGGGATCCCCGCCTTGCCCCTCCCGGCGGCCGAGACGCGGGGACCGCTCCCTCGGGGGACGGGGCGATGCACGGGGACCCCCGCGGCTCTCCCCTCTGCCCGCCGGCTCCCACGGGGGACGGCTTGCGGGATGGGGACGGCCCGTGGGAAGGGGACGGGGTCTGAGCCCGCTGGGGTGAGTAAGCCCCCGCACCCCCCTCCAGCCCTGGTAATGCAGAGCTTCGGGCTCAGCGCCGGCTTGGAAAACAGGCACCATAGAGGGGTAGAGCGGTTTCAGGACCGCCACGGGGATCCTGTCCCCAAGGGCCATCCCCACGGACCCCAGCGGCTCCGGGTCCTGCGGAGCACTGGGATGCAGCAGGGCCACACGCCTGGGCAGGGGGGGGAAGGGCAGCCGAGGCAAACAGCCAGCGGAGGGGTGATGCTCCACGGTCAGGCCCCGCATCCCGTCCCCGCGTGATGGTGCAGAGGGATCGAAGGTCCTGGCCACGCGCGTTGCTCCAAGCTCCGCTCCGAGGGTCCGGGCGGGCACCGCGGCTCCCAGGGCTGGCTCCGCTCGGGAACGCCAGCCAGCTTTGAGATGCACGGCCGTCAGCCAAGGGAGCGAGGACCTGGGCAGGGGGAACTGGCAGGGACAAGCCCTCCCCAAAGCGGCCCCCCAGAACATTTATTCAGGCCCATTTTCATACCCCCTGCCCCCAAACCGGAGGAGCGAGGGACAAAAGCCCACTTGCACCCCAGGTTCATCCTCGGGAGCAGGGGGCACCTTTGGCGCTGCGAGGATGAACTACCCCGCTCCTTCCTCCAGCCTCGCACTCCACCACCGCATTTGCATGAAAATTCACCTTCCCTGCTGGTTTTGTTCTGCTCGAAAAGCAAAATTACTTTTTTTGAGACCCAAATATTTTCCCGGCCAAGGGAGAAGGCCATTGGTGAGGGCTGACGGCGTTTCCCGGCTCCGAGCAGGATGGCAACTCTTTGCATTACAATGAAGGATTCTGCTCCACCCTCGATCACTTGAAAATAATGAATCCAGTTTCATGATTTCTTCCTCCCAAGGCTACACCGGTCTTTTCCCTCCTTGCTGGTGATTAACATCTGGGCCCTGGAAGGAAGGAAGGGGCTGAAAACCCGCTCACGGCAGCGCCCTGCCTCGCCACCCTGCGCAGGGGCAACAGCAGAGCTGTGAAGTTCGTTTTGTACACGATAACGTGTGTTTAATGGCAAACTCCAAGCGTGGCACCACGAAAAGATGTCGTATTAGCATTAACACCGCTCATTTAACTGGATGGTCCCAGCATTACCTTTTTTTTTTTTCAATTAAACAAAGATTTTAAATGCTATTGTAGAGGCTGCGTGGAATTATTTCCCAAGAAATTGATATCAATGTGTGCACACAGGTATGGAGAAAAGATACAAACATGTTCTGGAGGGAATCAGAAGTAAACCACTCGATGCTGCTCAGAATTTCAAAAGCCACTTTATAAAGCAAATAAAAATATTTACTGATTTGGTACACTGACATGGAAAATCCCTAGAAAGAGTGCTAAAAATGAATGGAAACTCTGTACCTTGCAGCTCTTTTAAATTATATATCAAAACAGACAAGTACACCTTCCGTGCTTGTTTATGTTACAATAACAGTGTCAAAAACAGGCACAAGTTGTAAAAGTTGAAATGTTTTCCTTCAAAGTCCAAAAAAAATCTCCTCTTTCTGCGAGAAATTCAAGGAAGCATCTCTGACAAGGAATACTGCCAGACGTGTCTCCAAATACCGCGCTCCGCAGGCTGCCTGCTGTGCCTTCCCCCAGAGCTAATAAAATCCAGTTTCTGGGCATTCTTTAAAACTCCGCGTCTGTTTTCAGGCTCTTCTGTGTGAAGTAAAGGATGTTTGGAGTTCAGATTGACAGTCCCGGCTAAGCACAGCTTGGATACGTACTAAAGACAAAACAGCACTCCTACCTCATCAAATGTCTCACAGGCAAATTAGCAAGTCTAGTTTACTCGTCTTTTGAAATACGCTATTTCCAAGTGACATAGCCCCCCACAAAAAAAATAATCAGTTCGGTAAGAAATGTGCACATTTAAAATGAGTATCATAGTTTAAAAACTACAGGGATGTTTCTTAAGGATTCCACACACACCCCCTCCAAATAATAAAAGAACAAAAAACCCAGACATTTTCTATACGTTAAAAAAAAAAAAAAAAAAAGTCAAGAGCTAATTCCAGCTGTATCTTCCTGAGGGCGGTGGCAGCGGGTAGGGCCTCCCGGGGCCGTATGCCTGCAAACAAACAAAAGCAAGCATTTATTTTTAGGATTAACATCACAGTAAACACGTTGGGCAAGCTTCGGGCGCCATACGAAAATGAAACAATACATCCTTTGCACGGCAAGGTACCCCGGGCAGAGCCGAACGCCTCGTACCGGCGTTTCCAGATGCTCCCCTGAAAACACAAGCTTTAACTTCCACGGAAGAGCGGCTCTGAACAGCACCGGCCTCGGCTCCCGGCTGTACCGCGCTCCTCAACCAGACATTAATTCGCTGAGGACGAGTTACTTCCGAGCTGTAAGCCCTGCGCAACGCTGGCACCGAACGCTGAGGCCACACACACGCACCTGGAGGGCAGATCCGAAACGGACATTTTTAATTCCTAGGGAAAGGTGGGCTCTGCCGCCTGTACGCTTGTGCTTTGCAGCGAGGAACGCTGTCAGAGGCGTTCTCGTGGACTGAAGTACCAAGGGGAGCCGCGCAGTGCCTGCACACCGTTAGCAGGAGTCGTCGGGCTTGTATGTTGTGTGGCGTTTTTTAGAGGGAAAAAAAATTAATTTCCCTTGGCTACCAGTTTTCTGGTTTAGTTGTAAGCAATCTTATGCTAAAGCAAGGCAGACATTTTTACAGACAAGGATTTTAAAGGAAAAAAAAAATTGTATTTGTTAGAGCAGTAGTATTTTTCAGCATTCATTTATTTTAAATAGGTGAAAGATGCCTAAATCCCACCTTGGAAATAACTGCAAATTAGATAGATTTTTGTATTTAAATTCAGATGAGGCATTCTGCACATCAACTACCCAGTGAAAAATCTGTTGGAAAATTTCATAGAAAGTCCCCTTGAAACGCTTAAAATCATTTCAAATCCTGACACACTGCAGAGACCAGAAAGTTAATTAAACGCCATGCACTAACAGCAGCTACAGGGCTTTGTTTGTGACTTGGAGGGGGTTTTGGTGGGCAGGGGATGAGGGGCTTCCTTTTATTTCTGTAAAAGAGAAATCCATCTTCAGCCTGTCCTGCGACAGCGGCTGGACCAGCAGAGCAGCGAGCAAACCTGGGAGAGGGGAGGGTCGCCTCAGCCCGCTGGGAAACGGCGCTCTGGCCAGGAACCAGTTTGTTACCCCAGTTCTAAGGGGTCTGAAGGAGACCTGTACACTACTGGGGGGTGGGGTGGGTGTGTTTGTAATCAATTAAATGTTTGTAATCAATTAAAAAAAAAAAGAAACAAGTTGACTATATCCCTTGAAAAATCCCTCCAGTTACGTAAATAGCAGCAAGCCTGTACAGGACACAATTCCGCGGTCTCGTAAGAGCTGAACAAGGGATTTATCTGGACATTCAATTGTGTATTACTACAGGCTAAAATAAAAATGTCAAACACCCGCACTACACGATCAAGTTTATTCACTGGTTTTCTGGAAGGGCTGGAAGACACCAAACGCCCACTACCACAGAGCAACCCATATCCATGGCAGTTGCATTAATTTTGTAAGCACTTGGTAGCAGCGCGTTTATTAACCTCTTCAGACCACGTTCTGTATGCTGTAAAAAAAGAATTCAGAGGTGAAAGGGACCAAAGATAATTATTTATGCTGCTATGTGTCACCACTTCCACTTGAATCCCTTTTCAAGGCTTTAGAGCTTTGAAATTTACAGGCGGCCATGCCAGATTCAATTATTGGTTTTGCACCCTAAAGCCTTTAAGGTAGCTTCTAATTTTACTCCAGTGCTGTCAGCCCTGAGGAAATAATGACACCTGAAAGTTCATTTAAAAATAACAAAACAAACAAACAAAAAAAAAAAGAAAGAAAAAAGGCAACAAAAATTTAAAAGGAGATAAAAACCCACTGGAAAGCAACACAACCACAAAGGAAATTTTTTAAGGAAGTTTCCTTGGGCTGAAAGATTTGTCCTTAATAACCATCAATCACATTTGTGAATACAATTAAAACCGTAGTCACCGCCCAGCTTTAACTTGGTTTCATGATCCAGCAGACAGGTCCCGTGCCAGTGACGGCCGAATTACACTTTGGGCAAGGCTGCAGTAGTCCCGCCAGCCCTACGCCTCCCGTTTAACCACCCCGAGCGGGCGAGCTGCGAGGGCAGAGGTTTGCTGTCACTGCCAGGCTGCGGCTGCCCACGGTGCTCTGAGAGCCCGGCGTCACGAGACAGCCTTCCGAAAGGGGATGGATGCCCTCCCTGAGCCCACACCGCCACCGTGCCTGGGAGACAATTCCTGTTCACCTTTCTGAGTCCAGCTGTAGCCGTTACGCGTGAAGATTTAAGGTCGGGAATGAACGAGTTTCAGTTTCCTTCTGCAAATATATCCACCTACGCTACCCAGGATAAAGGGTAGCGCAGAGCGTGGCATAGCAGACGGACTTTGTTCAAGTATCTATTTTCCAGCCCTAATTAAATACCACCCAGGCTCCACCAGCATCAAAATCCTCCACTGATTTTCCTATGTTATTGCAGCAGCCCCTGTGATGGATTAGTGCAGTTACGCATGTATTCCTTTGTCTCCAGCATTTTGGGGAAACCTGAGTAAAACAAAATGAAAGGTTTTTGAAAACTGATCCTATCAATACACCTCACCCAAATTTGAACTATGCTTAAAAGCACCCCCACTGGGGACTAGCTGGGCAGCGCAGCCAGGATTCAAGCCCTACCGTCTCCCCGTTAAGCCTACTGTGAACATAACCCACGCTGTCTAGTTTTGCTCACAGCCAAAATCATTTGCACAGGTAATGCCTCCCCACTGTACCTGGAGCAAGAGGGCATGGTGGTATACTTGCCTTTTTCCCGTTTCTTGCTGCAACACCAATATGACAACTCAATGAGCTAAAGACAATTCCTACTCCAGCCTCAAAAAGCCTCCTCTGCACCAAAAATGCTTCAGGGTAGGAGTCGGGGGGGAGAAGGGAATCTCACCGCTGCTAACGAGGGCTCAGTGGAACAAGAGTTTAAGAGTTGGGAGCGCTGGGGCGGGCTGCTTGCTGGCTATAGATCTTTTCAGCAGCACCCTGTAATCCTGCGGTCGGCAGACAATGCCGAGAACGGTATTAGCAGCTCACAGGCATGTTTCTGCCGGGCTTTGGTCCCAACAAGCTGAGCCAGAGAAGCACACGGCACTGCAAAAAGCTTCCCCAAAGGCCCTCCTCTTGCAAACTTGGTTCGACTGTACGCGGTTTTATTGTATTACTTGCCCCCCCCGCCCCCATAACAATGGCGTGGTGCAAAAGTGGTTGCTGCAGAGAACGCTACCTGAGTCTCCCGACCAGAACAGAAAAACAAAGCAGACAAAGAATCAGAGAAATGGTAAAAGTGCTGTAAGACGATTTTCACTATGCTGAATGACATCACAACTGAAATGGATCGTAGTTGCAGTCCCTGCTGTAGAAAGGAGACAGGGCTGTCACCCAATACACACACGGCAGGACAGAACGCGTACCTTCCTGAAAACGCCTACGTGCTGCCAACTGCACAGAGAAACAGTCCCAGCAGTCAGGCACCAAATCTGACCGTGACTGCGCTGGACCGTGCGACACGCAGGTTAGCGCACGGGGGAGATGGCAGACTGGAAGAAGACAAGTGAAACCCAGAGCGTACACTAAAAAGTGACTTGTCTTCAGCACGTGTATCAGAGGTGGCTGATCCAGGTCCCAACAGAAGGCGAATTTCAGGCAGTTTGTGCCTTAGTTCCCACATAGAGGATTGGGAAACAGTGCTGCTACCAAGCAGCTGAGCACTCTTCCTCCTCTTTCCCCATTACTGGTCAGGGCCCTTCCCACAGCTGAGTAACAGTTCTGACTCACCGAGGAAGTTTAATATAGATATCTGAAAGGTATTTTACACTAGTATACAGCATTGTAAATACTCAAATTTCTAGTACAAGAGGATATGCAGATTATTTTTTTACTGGGAACACATGCACACAAAAATAATCACGTAAGCAAAATCACCTGCTGCTTTCAAGAACCTTTTTTATTCCGTGGCATTTTCATAAACTGGTGACAAAGTCACCTATAATTTTGGATGAGGTTTTCCTATCACGTTCACTTGTTTTCATTTAACCACACAAAGCAATTTTCACGTGTACTTTCACAGATACATTTATTTCTCTGGCTGCTACAATCTAACATTTGCATTTAAGTAGTTGTTCAGCTAAAAGGAAGCCAATAACCCTTCAAGGGAAAACCTTAATGAAGCTGTAAGAATTTGCATTATAAACATCCTGGGGAGAAACCCTCCTATCCCCAAAATGTGTAGCTGATAGATTTCCTTACAGAAGAGGAAGACTCTGGTAGAAATACTTGCCTTCAGATTCTGTTTTCTCAGGCTGTAAGAAGTGTGAGAGTCGGTAGCACGCTTGATCTACTTTTAACGAGAAGCAGTAGCGGCAGCACAGTCCTGGCACGGGCCTTTGGCCAGGGGCACACACGGAGGGCTGGACAAGGCTGGGCAGCTTACCTGTCCGTGCTTTCACTGGTGAGACACTTACCGGGCCAAAACGGGCTGAGGAATTGCTACCTGTGCTGCCTTCGCTCCCCACGGCCACACGCGGAGGAAGCCTTACTCAGGAGGACACCAAAACGTGCAAAACGGGACAATGTTTTCGTACCTGTCTTCCCCTGTCCATCCGATCTTCAGGTCTCTGTGGGTAACTCATTGGTCCGCCCAGCCCCTGGTACTGACTTGGCTGGTACTGATTTTGGGATTGCAGCATGCGGTTCCAGGCGAGAAGAGGAGCAGCCCCAGCAGTTCTGTGTAAAGAAGAAACACGCCGCAGCATGAACTTAGCTCCTGGAGAGAGCGTCACACCACGAATCCCTAATTTCTATAGTCTCACATGATAAATGATTCGATTTGCCTCAGAGTTAGCCACTGTCACATCCAGCTCTGCCTGCAGTGGTACTGCAGATGGCCAAGTCGTTAGAGATAAATGGGGGCAGGGGGGAACAAATAATCTTCCAAGATTCTCCTCCCAAAAGGCCACCTTTGCTCATTGCTTACTGCTTCACCACAGCTTGAAAGCTACAGAACCAGGTACTACCACAAGCAGCAAATTCAATTTCACAAACCAGAGTTTTCAAATTCCTTGGAAGGATTCTGTCCATCTTTTATTTTAGGGGCAAATTTGCCAGTTCATCTGCAGTGATCTTGAACGTAGATTAAACCCCAGATATCACCAAGTTAGCTAAATGTAACACACCATCCACAGAGTAAACATGTGCGATACGGGAGAATGAGGCTTTCTTTTCTAAATGTCCAGACTCTTTCTGGGAGTCCATTCTTTCTAGTTAATTGCAGGTTGCAAATGAATTCTTACTGCGAGTATTCTGAATCTAGGGTAGGGGCCTTGGCTGCTTTTTCCCATCCATTATTCTGCTCAATATGTCAGAAGGTCTGATCGGGAAGAAACCTTTTCAAGTTCTATTGATGCCGTTTTCAATTGACCACGGTGACCTAGCAACATAAGCACTAATTGGCATGGACTGACTGACATTTGGTGTACAGTTTATATGGGAACACAAATTCAACATCCATTATAACCTAGTTTGCCATCCTAGATTACTAACAGCAAGAAATGTTTTAATTGCCTTCAAGTACCTATTCTAACATTACAATTATAAAGCAACAGGTATAATACATCAAATCATTGTTTGATTAAAAATATTTAGAAAAATGATATAGCCATGATATAGTCTTTAAGGCTGGGCACGGGTAAGGGTACAAATTCCTTACAGAATTCACAGCAGGTTTGTTTTGCAGTACCATATATTGTTGTAAGGGAAAAAACATTGGACAGTCGAGACAGTTAATCTTTTCTGACCCCAGTTTAAGAGAGTCAGTTGAACAGTGTGCGGCCAGCCTGCGAGTGACAGGCTAGCAGAGAGCATGAGCACTGCATCTCACGTTTACCTGCTCTACCGCTGAACTCAAAGTCACTCTGGACATCCTCAAAGAGCCTCTGCCTAGATTTGCTGGGTTAAATTCGCAGGACTTCAGCCTTGGAGCAGTAACCCTACCCAGAGGCTGATATATTCTCAAACGCACATGCAGATCAGGGAGGAGGTAGCACTTTCACGGCCAAAGGAGGATTCACAGCCAGCTGTACAATACTGGGAATACTGGGCAAACTGAGCTTTGGGCAACTGAGGAAGCGGTGCTGGGAGAGGAAGGACTTTTAAACGCACGTTTCACCAGCTGGAACAGAGACAAAGTTGGAAACAAGATGGGTACACATAAGATAAAACCAAATGAAAACAGGCATTTTGGACGTGAAGGCTTTCTGGTTTCAGATGCAAATTGCTTTTGGTTTCACACTGAAGCCTGTATGAGAGCTGCTCCACCTGGCCAGATTAAGACCTGCCTGAATTTTATGACGGCAAGAGAAACTCCTACCATGTCCAGAAATGAAAGAACTTGATTCCTGTTTATAAAAGCATGAGTCTGACCTGACAAATACACAACTGGTAAATACGATGCGCAATACATGTAGTAAAAATGAATGCGCACAAAAGCTAAGTGGTAACACTGAACTGTGCAATTTTATTTTTAGCTTCAGAGGTATGTCTAGAAATGCACAATGTTACCCAAATCATTCACTTGGCAGAGCAATACTGTATTTAAAGTTAATAGCACATTATACTTTCAGGGACTAAACACTTGAAATCAGTATTCTAAGTATGATACTCCTTTTGATTAAGTGTTTTGAGTACTAACTTCCACACCCCCCACCCCCCATTATTCCTAGAAAGCAGCAGACTCTCGAGGAAGGACATACTGCTCAGCCTTAAGGAAAACCACAGGGAATTACCTACATAGCCCCAGCTCGGGGACTGTCACCAACAGGCACCCTGTCTCTGCAACCCCGCTAAGGCGCGTGTGTTAATGCCCTCAGCGCCCGATGGTCGCAGGCTGCACTTGCTGCGTGCCTGGAACGGGCAAGTTTGACACAAGTTTCAGTTGACCGTAATATGTATTCGGCACAGGGTTTAAACTTTTTATTTTCATAAAGTGCTGCTTAGTGAAAAGTTGGGATATTTAACAAATGAAACACTTATCACTAACGCCACTATGACATTGGGGCATTTTTTGCTTTGACGCCATCTGAAAGAGTGAATTTGGTGATTTTCAGTTAGAAGCACTACATATTCTAGAGCATAAACCTATGGGAAAAGGAGAAAAAAAAAAAAAAAGCTGCAATGCATTTTCTGGTCTTAAAGCCAGAAAAGCAGCTTACGCCTTTTTGCTCCTCTTAATTCACAGAACTATGTACTATTTTTAAAAAACAAAATTTTAGATTTTCATCTGGAAAATAGAAATCAGGAAATTACAGTCCTCACAGCACTTGACTTCACGTTCGTCTAGTGCATACATTAGTTGGCGATTCAAATTACCTGAGGGCGGAGATTTGTGCGCAGTAAAGCTGTGCCTCACGGGTAACAAATACAGAATTGTGCCACTTGGAACGTCACATGAGTTCACACTGGCAGAGTTACTCAAATGCACTATCCAGAGTTAAGTCAACTCACGATTAAACTAAAGCATGTGCATGCAGGACAGCTAAAATACAACTTCAGCAAACTTTACACAGTAAAACATTTCTGTGTTCCAACCTCGGCCTCTTTGGAAATCTCTTCTACGAGCAGGTTAAGCAAAAGGATTTGCTTAACCAGATTACAAATTTCCATCAGCCAGGAAACCAGGTAGCAGATATAAATATAAACCCTGACACATATCGGATCACCACTACTGAAGGCGAGAGCATGAAATAACCTTCTGCAACCTCCAGTAGCGCAGCCCAGTCAGCCCAGGGCCTGAAGAGGACGTGCCAAAAGGTGCCCTGCTCAACGGCAACCCACCAATTTTATTTTACTTGCTGCATTTTTAAAAGTAAGAAATCTTGTGCAGGAGACAAGATCACCTGGATTGTGAAGCAGCAGCTTTACACTATTGGCTTTTTCCCCACCCAGGCTAGT
Organism: Aramus guarauna; assembly: GCA_013400195.1. Classification (NCBI taxonomy): domain Eukaryota; kingdom Metazoa; phylum Chordata; class Aves; order Gruiformes; family Aramidae; genus Aramus; species Aramus guarauna. The sequence continues at coordinate 321,546 of VXBL01006520.1, read as the reverse complement.
TTAGCCCCTGCTGCAACGCTCTATCCCTCAAATAGCACAAAGGCTCTAAGCTCTCCTGGCAGGGACAGGGCTCCTCGCTTATCCCTTGCTCGATGTTGCAAATCAAGGATGTCGCAGCCTCCTGCCGACACACTTCACCTGAAAAGGCTGGAGCAGGGGCTGGCCTATCCCTCGATTACTTTCTTCCTGGTAGCAGAGGTGACAGAGGACAGAAATTCCTCGCAGCTCTCTCCGGTGGCACCTTGCTGCTCCTGGAGCACCTGAAGCCACAGCAGCGAGCAAGGCCAGCCTTGGGGGCAGTGGTATGGGAAACCAGCAGCTCCCAGGGAGTTCACTGGGAAACTGGAAACCTCTCGGGGCGGGGTGTGTGTGTGTCAGTTCAACATGTTCAGCCATTTTTTCCCTGCACCAAGCCTATCTACCTTCATGTTTCTGTTTAAACTTTTGCTTAAGTCTCCATGCTCATCTCCTTATGGCAACTAACTCAACGTCAGCCCTACGCATCTGTTTTGATCTGCTTCCCAAATCAAACACCTTCCAAGAACACGACAAAATTCCTTATCCTCGGCTCGGCAACTGGCAAGTTAGTGATTTTCATAAACCATCTGAGGTAGGGAGGGAAAGCCTTGTAAATGTCCTGTTGTCACTCGAAAGCTCAACAGTGTTCTCCGAGCTTATTTTCTAGGTGAAGATGATACATCTTCAATTTAAAGTCACCTCAGGGGACACCAGTTTCCTCAAGTGTGGGAGCAGAACAGCGAGGTCAATACCTCAACGCTAGAAGCATGCTGGACAGGCTGGCAGATCGAACCACAAATGCCATCCATCTGCAAAAATGCTCTGTAGTATTTGGCAGTGCGCGGTCACTTCGAAAAATATTAGCACAAACCAAGCACAGTAACCTTACAGCAGGATTCTGATTAGACACACAGTCAATTATGACGATTGTGATAAAAATGCATATTTGAAGTGAGAAACAAACAGAGTTTCTGGCTGAAGAGTTATTTATATGTGAATCGAGAAACTCTTCCACTTTGCAAAAATAAACAGCCTGGTAAAAGGATAAAAGAATAGCATTGTAAAAGTAATGACAAGTTACAAGCCCGTAGCAATATTTCACAAAGTAGCAAATTGGATTTAATTAAGGTGTGGGAATAGCAACTCTCACGGAGAAAGTGATATGAAAGTTTGCAATGCAAGATTCATTTATAATGCAATATTCCACATGGATGCGGCACAGGACAAGGGAGCCAGACTTATTTCAATAGGGATCAAAATGGTTGCCATGGAAAACGTGATTGTGGAGAGCTCAATAAATTCTCCCAAAGCTTATATTTTCAATGGTTAACATTTGCAAATAAGACCATGAAAAAAAAAAAAAAAAGAAAAAAAAAAGTTGTGCCTCAGAGCAGGAACTTCAGAGCTCTTGCATACGCTCTCATTCCTCCATAAATATAAATAAATATCATTATTCATAGCTTTCACAGGTATGCTGGAGTTTATAAAGTCCATCTGACTTAAGGACGTACAACCTATCAATGAAGGAACGCATGTAAAACATCCCTTATTATCAAACCATGTCACATTCCTTCTATTCGATGGCACTTATTGGACTGCGGATTCCATAATCCTTCCCTGAGTCCCTTCTGCATTTAATTCAGTTCAGTCTTAAGTAGTTAAAGAAACTGTTTTCAGTGGCAACTAATAACTACTGACCTACAGTGACACTGCCCTACAATAGGCTTGTCAGGCCTGAAAAACTTGTACCAAAGAAGCTGATTAGGACTTCAAGAGGTTTGTAGCAAGAATCAATGGCTAGTCTGTACTAATGCTGCGGTTGCGGCACAGAAATGATAAAAGTGGAACACCATTAGTTATGCCTCATTAAGCTCCACAGCCCTCCTAAAAAGAAATTTGTTTAGCCTGTCCAAAATCTAATGCAGTTTTAAGCTCTCTGTGTTCAATTTCATAGTATCTCAAAAGCTTCAATAAGATAAAGGCCAAAGAACCAAGAACGGTACCAAAGCACCAACAGTAAAGTTAATTTTGAAGTCTGAGTTTTAATGGAAAGTGTTTTTGCCTTCTTTTTTTTAACAGAAAGTACTCAAGCCTTTTAAAGGATGAACACCACGCAGTGCACTCACAATATATAAATAAATCATGGACATTAATTAACTTAAAAAAAACCCAAACCTGCTGTACAGCACAATTTAAACAAATTTAAACAAAGTTCAAAACAAAGAGAAAAAAAAAAAATTGTGAAGCCCAGCAGAACCGAGTACGTCCTCCTGGCCACATTTTACAACACTTCAATCCTTCCTGCCTTACCTCTGCGGTGTCTGCTGAAACAAGGGCGTAGGACCTCGCCACGATTCCTGTGGTCTAAGATCTGGAGGGTAAAGCAAAGTGTTAAAATGAAAAAAGAGTGCATATGCTTAAAGAGCTGTGCTCCGCTTACTCTTACGCATGCCCGAGAACTTGTCTGAAGCAGTCAGAAAAGCTCAAACTGGATATACTACCCAATACATTTCCCCCAGGCACTGGTTCCTGCTGCTGATTTTGATAGGGCCCTTATGTCCATCAGTGGCAAGCTCTGTACCCGTTAATAAAAGGTAACTTTTTTTTTAATACCTCCAGTAAGCTTCAAGTTATAAGAAGAATGACTTTTAATTGCTAGAACTAGCACTGGTTACTGTTTGGACACTTCAAAGGTATCTGTTTTCTAGAATTTTTAAAAATGCAAAATTATTATGTTACTGTAACAACTCAAGGCTTTATTTAATCTTCACATTCCTTACAAGTAAATTAATCACTACACGGTATGAAAAAATATAGGTACATATACACACGCTGCTGTGTCGTCATCAGAACACACCATGCTTCTGAGTAACAACTATTTAATGCTCATGCACAAGTCTCCCTCTGATTAGGCTAAGTTATTCTATACAGCAAACTAAGAGAACAACCAGAGCATGGAATAAATCAAATGGTTCCACTTTATTAACGTTTAAGTACATATATATTAAAAGGTACATTTAAGCTAATAATATCATCATTATTATGAATGGTCTCTCAGATAAGATAGACTGAATTAAACCTTTCTCGGGTAAAACCTTGGCCAGAGACACAGCATGGCAGTTATAAGAAACTGCCATGAGAAAGACCACCCACTTCTCAATTGTTTCTTCTACCCAAACTAAGTCTTTACAAAGACGTAGCAGTAACAACATTGCTTTAACGGGACATGCAATTAAACGGTTGTTGTTCTTCTAAGTAAACTGGTCGGTAAACAGGATAAAAGAAACAGCTAATCAATAGCTCCCTGGTCAGTCCACAACCCTCAAATTGTGCATCAATCAAAAGCTTCAGTTTCAGTGACACCTTTGATTATTTTCAATGGTGTTTAAGTGTGACCTAATTTCAACAGCTGGTTCCAGAAGTTGTCTAATGGCTGTGCTGCGACGGGACAGGAACGCCCTGTTAAACCGCCAGTATTCAAGTACACTAAAGCTTTGCAATAATTTCAAAGAAAAGGGGCGGGGGGGGAGAGCCAACAACCCCAAACAGTCAGGGGAATAATCTGTGCCTCTCTGCTAACCCTGGCTGGATTGTCAGCAGGCTGTACGGTCTGACCCGCACACAAACCTTTCACAGCAGCACTCAAGCGAGCAGGGGAGGGTGCGGGCAGCCCCCATCGAAGACAGCCCCGTCTCACCAGGGAAATCCGTTCTGGTCCCCAGCAGCTCCGCCGCTCCTGCCTGAGCATCCCGTTAGCAGAGCTAACCCAGCCCAGCAACAGCCTGCGTTGCCGAGGGGTACGCGCTGCCTTTGGTTCATTTAGTAATCATTACCTCTCTCTTTACATACGCACCTACAGACGTACCTACTGTTACCAAGTGATGCTCATAACCCGGTGTAACTGGTTATTTCACGTACACTGCGACGAGTCTAAAGCCTGGCAAGGACTGAAGGTGTGTACATGGTGCTTTTATACCGATCGGCCTGCGAGTTACAAGGACTTTTGCACGCGTAAACAGGCTGTGCTAACACCACGCTTTAGTGATGCTGTGTTTGCTTTTGAATACAAGATTAGTGCAACACGAGAAAAGCCAGGCCCATAATGCTGTTTTCAGCTACTCTGGGGATAACGAGCAATTCAGGCACAACGTTGAATTGAAGCTTAGAAAATAAAGGTACAAAGATAAAATTGCTAAAAACCAAATAAATTGGTAAAGCCTAAGAGTGTCACTATTTTCAATCAAAAAATATCCTAAACTGACTTTTTATTTCTAATAGTATCAAAGTTTCGCAGACACCAGTGCCACAGAAATAGGCGCAACGCAGCAGAACTGTGCTCTGCTAGAAACGTTTTCAGATGCACAGAACCCCTCTACCTGTAGCTACTGGTACCTGTAGTTGTCCACCTGCAGCCACCAGGATGGGGGCTAGGTTATGTCACCATAACCAGACCTGCAGGTCTCCTAAGCCTGTCTCAGGTCTCCTTTTGCCTGTTGGGTGGCACAAGCTTCCAGAAAACCCCCTCTGTTCCAGGGGGAATAACAGCAATGCTGCCCCTGCCCTTCTCCTCTGTGCGGGCTGAGCGAGGCAAGACCCCAACTATTCAGACAGTTACACAGACTGATGCAGTCTGACCCTCCCTCCAGAGCTCCACATTTTAGTTGGAGTTTAACAACACGTTTTCCATCCCACTGCCAGGTCAAATGGTGTTCTGGTGAGAAACTCAGTGAGATGATGCTGGTCTTGCCCTGGTATAGCGCTTCCCATGCGTACAGATGCCTGCTCGAGGGCCAGTTAAACCTGCATCCTTTTTAATCACTTTCTTTCCCTCTGAAAAAGAAAAGCGCCAGCTCTCCTGCTGTAACAGTATCTTTTTTGCAGCTCTAGGGAACAGTTTAAGAAAGACTAATGAAATCATCATAAAAACATTTAAAGCCACCTTATCATTATTCATTTGTATGGCTCTGACATAGAACAATCTTTGAAGGGAAAAAGCTTGGAGCAGTGAATTGCACTTCAAAAAGGTACAAAATCGGAGAAGAAATGACAATTAATATTTTCTTTAGTCTTCAAAACTTAGGCATTTCCTGGAGCTATAAGGCCAAATAAACTGCCTTCTCTAGCAGCTCCTCAAGTAACAATTTATCTAATCAGTGTGGCAATCAAAGACGAGATTTTCTGTTTACTGATTGCACTAATCAAAATCGCTTTTCAAATGCAGCTAATCGACAAGTTTACTGACTGAAATGAAAGTCATAAATCAGATACCCTGTGCTGCAGAAACCAAATATGCCATTCACAGCATACTGCCATACTGCACTTGACTCCCCAAGTTATCAGCGCAGACAATTATTCATCAACTGAAAATTGGCACATCAAAGTCAAATCAGAGAACAACAGTAAGAAACACCCACAGCAGGCTCTTGAGGAAGAGATGGCACTTTGGTTGACCGCATTGCCCTTCTAGAGTCTAATTTTACTTCATCATACATATAAAAACAAGACAGAAAATGAAAAGTTACTCTGCATCAATCCCACAAAACGTGGGAATTTTAACCACATCAGCTCTGGTTTTTCAGGAACGTGTGGGTTCAGGATGCTCCCCAATCCAATTATGCCAGAGCGTACAGCTGTTCTCTCACAGTTAGATAGCTGACGAATGCGACTGACACAAGCGATAACCTGCCCCATTAAGAAAATTCAGCGTGTGCCTTCCCCTTCCTTCGAATCTGATTTTCCAGCTGAAGATCTCTGCGCTTTGACAGAGACATTTGTGCCTCAACAGAAGGGGATGACTGCACAAGGCAAGATAGGTGTGCTGTCAGGTCTAGGAACACCTTTTGGGACTCCTAGACAGAACGCTGTCTGGGTGAAATTGGCCCATAGGCTCAGTTTTGACCACAAATTTCCACTGGAGCACATGCACTGCCCGTGCAGACTGTTCCTGTTCACCAAGATGATGGCCACCGACTGCAGCGAGGTTCAGAGAGTTGCTGACACACTCTCACCTTCGCAGGTTCGCTTAACATTACACCCACGCAATCCAGAATCCAGGAGGTGTTACCACATTGGTCCCATTTGCAAGAGCATCCTTCAGTGCGAACGTCCGAAAGACTGACCTCAGCAGAAATTTTGGGCTACAGCACTTGAAGGTATTCTTCTAACAAGGGTTTAGGCAAGTCTGACTCTACCTAGTAGAGGAGGAGTTAAGGCACACATGATTCACTTGGCTTTGACAGTCCCAGGTGGCCTGGGCTGGGTGCTGACCCACCAGCCAGGTAGCAGGATGCGTTTCTGGAACTCCTTCTAGGGAGCAAGCACATCCCTCACGCTGCCTAACCTGCGTCCATCCCATGGACTGGGACATCAGCTGTCCGTTAAATAATGAGGCACCGAAAGAAAGACAACCTCCAAATATTAAGTCAACTGCTGCTGTAATTAGTTGTAAAGACTTTTCACAGGCTGTTTAAATCAGAAGTCAATTAGAATTTAAGACTAATCTCCTAGGACAGCTTGGTGTCCCGAGTAGAAGAGGAGGAGAAACACAACAAAATTAACTGACACAGAATACATTTGCAGCATGCTGCGCTGCAGTCTCCCATGAAAACAGAAAGTGCCAGGAACCAGCTTCTCGACCCTGGGATGAAGAGCCCCAGAGAGCAATGGCAGGCGCACAACCCCTGCTTTGTGAAAAAGCCTTTGTACGATGACTGCCGGCGGCGCGTGAAGCAGCGCGCCGCGATGGCGGCTGAAGGGACCAGCAGGTTGACCTGGCACCTCATTTTGCTGCACGAACAGGAAAGCACAAGATCAACCTCTGCCTAATGGGTAAAGTAGCATTAGGGAAAGTGGCACAACAAGGGGAGGGAAGGGAAAAAAAAAAAGAAAAAAGAGCCTTGCTTTCAGATTTGCCAGACACACTTGCAGAACAGCAACTGGGGATGCCCAAGGCAATCTGGGGGTGAGGAAAGGGCAGGAGATGAGGGGAGGAAGGGACACGTGAAAGCAAGCCACCAGACAGTTTTTCTGAGGCCAACAGATGGACTGGGATTTCATATCAATCAGTGGATTCAAGCCTCCTCAATTTGAAAGAATGATGGCATTGGGGCATATTTGCATGTGGAGTGCTTCCTATACAACACAAGGTGCTCAGATGCCATGGGGACGAGAGCTTTGCAAGGACCTAATTGGCAAGATCAGCTCCGTGTACATAAGGCACAAAACCTGCTTTGATATACCTATTTCCGACAAAGCGTCAAGACATGAGCTTCAGAAGACATGAACAGCAGAATCAGGACTGATGGGTTCTCAAATATTTTCTCCACAAAACCATGCAGACTTTCTCTTTTTTGGAAATTACTACACAAATATGATGCCTGCATGTGGTAGTTCCGCCTTCCCATTCCCCACACTCTTTAGATCATATTTCTTGTTTGACACACCTACTTGTTTTCCTTTAATCAAAGTTAATAGCTCCAGGCTCTCATATTCAATCCATCTCTCCACTTAAACCAATTTGATTCCTTGCATAAGAAAGCTTCTGCACCCACTCCTCAACTACACTTCATCTACTTTGGGACTGGACAATAAGTTTAATTCAGAGTGGCCATCGATATTAATTATTCTCCATTTCATATGTTGCAAAAATGCAAGTCAAGTATAAAAAGGCTGACACCTTCACTACGCAGCAATCCAGTCTTCGATATGTGACAAAATGTTGGGGTTCAAACTTCATCGGTGCCAGCTGTTTAAACTTCAAACACTTGCATAATTCCATATTGGAAGAATTCAGCTGAACAGTGAGAACTTCTTACTTTAAAGCACCTTTTTAGGCAGCTTAGCCAAGTTTCCTCCTGTCTCAATCCCACCGTTACAGAAATGCACCTCCTGATCACAGCCAAAGAGACAGGACTCTTAACTAGCGCCCTTCTTGGGTGCCCTTCGCACAAGCAATTCCTTCCTGGGATGAAGCATTCCCCTTTGGGTCACACAGGATTTATCTTACCACTTCCAGTCACCCACTTGTTCACCGACCTCCTGACCATCTCCTACCACCTCCTTGCTAGAAGTTGCAATACCTACCACAGGCAGGAGAAGTGAATATTGGACTGAATTAGCAGTTTTGGTTCAGTCTAGCATCTCGGCACCAACCACAGCTCTTCTGTCAGTCCTACAATTTCTCATTAATTATTTTCTGTGGCCAGCATCCTCCTCATGTTGTTCTCTCCAGACACAAAACACTGAGCTTCTACCAAGCCTCCTGATGCTAATGCTGAGATTCAGCCACATACTGAATACATTGTGGATAACAGATACTAGGAACCCTTAGTAGCCAAAGTGCTATTTTTCCTATTGCATTTGAATACTGGGCACAGCACTCAAAATGGGATCCCACTTACAGGCATGTAATTACGTTTTAGTACATTTCACCGCAGCAATTCCATAAAGGAAGAGCAACGCAAGGTTAATGGAGACGGATGCCTGAATGCACTTAATTGTAATAGACCAAAAGGAAACAGAAATATTTTTCAAAGTCTGAAATGTAGAAAGCAGAACCCACTTACTTGACAAGAGTTTGGGAATCTGCTGCTGCCCACTCAGAAGCGGCCTGGTGTACGGGCTCCCGTAAGTTCCCAGAGGTACTGCGTTGGCATACATTCCTGGCATCCCTCTTTCCCTCGGCATTGTATGGCTGTTGGGTGTAAGAAATGAAAAGGAAAAGGAACAGGATGTTTTTATGAGCACAGCTGCTACCTAGCCCACCGAATGCCCCAGCTCTCCCAGCGTGTCAGTGGAGATGCGCAGAAACACAACACAGCGATGTGCTCACAGATCAGGGTCCCAGGCACCCCACCACCAAAGCAGTGGCTTTGTGAGCTGGTCCCAGCAAAAATTCTGAAGTTTCTATAGCAAGACACAATAAGCAGAAAAAACATTGATTTCCTGCAAGCTGTGGAAGCATCCAGTAAAACTGAACTGCTGTCACATTTCCCAAGAAGCGCAAGTTGATAGAAATGCGGGATCTGCAAAAATTGGTGTGTCAACGTTTGCCAGGCCTTTGCTGGTTTTCCTGCACAGAACTACATTCGCATGAAGACTCCTATGCTTGTGTCTGCCACCCTGGACAGCAAGTTAATGAGACATCTTATGTGATCAATAACACAGCTATACCTTTTTTTTTAATAACTATCACATGGAAGAAGATGGTTCACAAGCACAGCGCTGGAACAGTTATGTTTTCCAACACACGAATAGAGGGAAGGATGCTGCTTTTTCTTCTTCCAGCTACTCCAGAGCCATAAGATGAAAAAGAAAGCATTTTCTCTTCCTGGAGACACTCGTGTTCAGTTGCTCAGAGAGTTTACTTTTACTTGCTGGTAATACAACCTCCTTTAAAATATTCTCTTTTCTGGGTCTGACAAACGTATGGCTCCTTGCCCTCCCCAGTAAGGAAAAACATTTCGTTTTACCTGTAATACATAATCCCAGCCCATTCTCTCATCCTGCGCTCAGGAGCATTCTCATACTACACTGCAGTACCTGAGAAAGTTGCTTGGACTTTTGGAGAACTAATAAAAACAGACTGTGGCAATGCTTTGAAAAGTGACATTCAAACTGATTGTATGCTGTAACACATGCTTCGTACAAAGGGTTTTAAAACTTCTTCACTTTTAAAAGCATAAAAGACAGAAATGTCTTCATAAAAGTCTTAATTATCCCTTATGTGCAGTATTCTCACTGTACCATCTGTACTTCAAGCAAGTAATCACCAAACAAGATGAAAAAAACAGCGGGTAAGCTAGTTAGAAATATTTAGTAGAACCTCCCCCCAAATCAAGAAGAATGCATGGCATTACTGCAAAATTATAGTAATACGCAGTTTTCATCGATACTGAATTTAAATATCACCTGCAAAAGTTTCCATCATGGAACACTAGCACCTGATCTCTGGCAGTTCATCCTCACCCCCTTTGGGTTTTTGGGTTTTTTAATTAAAAAAGCCACAAGCAAGTATAGTCATCTCAGCAAGCCAGTCAGTAAGAATGGCACCAGTCTTACCCCAAAGTTCTGAATGCTGACTGGTCCAAATGGACTGGTTTTCTGTCTCGGTTAAAACCCAGCTGCGGTCTCCACGGCCTGCCATCATTGTTGGTTTTTTCCCAGTCTCCTGGCTTCAGAACTGGAGCAGGTTTCCTGAATATTAAAAATAGTTCCATAAATACTTCTCAGAGCAAATACTCAAGTTAATGGAAGAAAATGGAATTATTTGAAAAAACAAAACAAAACAAACCTGACAACTTATACTTACTTTGCACCAGGTAACACTGTAGCCTTGAAAACAAAGTCTTCATCGAACTGCGGATCTTTGAAAGAGATACTAGGAGAAAGTATTTGAGGATTAGGTTTACTTGATAACTAAGACAAGCAAGATTAAAAAGTAACTGCTGCTTTATTAACAGTGACGTACACAACAGAAAAGATAAGATTCAAGAACCCACAACTTAAGCTGCAAAGTGTGTTTCTTGCACACAGATATACTGACTATATTGGACTTGGACATCTCAGTTATTTTCCACAGGGTGACCTTTTCCTCCCCTGTATTAACAGCCAGTCCAAAAGAAAGTTTAATGTCTAGAAAACAGTTAGTCCTATGTATAGTAATGAAAGTATCTTCTGCAGACCCTTGAGTACAAATCCTCTAGTCAAAGCACTGATTGTACTTCAGTTCAAAGGCTGCCACAGGAAGGATATCGGCTTGCTATGCAGTCTAGTCAAAAGCGCACAAAACTTAGAAGTGGGATTTCCTGGGCCAGGGAGTTTTCATCCTGAAAGGCGGCTTTGCAGTTGCTTGCAGTTCCCGTGGAGGGATATACACCTATTTTCAGCGACATCTTGCAGACCCTGCATTTTGAGCTCTCTAGTATTAGACAAACTAAATAGTAATAGAGCAAAAAGCAGCTGAAAGCTTAACTTCCGCTGGTACAACGCATTACGTAGCAGTTTGGGTTTGCTCTAGGAGAATTCATCCACACTCTTAGCAATTCCAGCCTCCTGGTGTAAGTATCCAGGTCTCAGGTAGGTCCCACCAGGGACATGTTTGAAGTACACAGCACCAACCTGCTTCCTGTTCTCTCACTACCTACCAGTTGATAGAGAAAACTGCTTGAGATGCCAAGAAAGATAAAAGCAAACAACTAAGCTGTGAGAATAATCTCACTCTTCCAGCTGAAATACATCTGGTTTTCAGCAGAGAATGAATGAGACTCAAAGGAAAGAGAATAATGATCCCTTGGAAATCCAGCCAAAGTCACAAGAACTGAAGAGCAGAATCATGACTGCTCATACTATCTCCAAAGACAGGAGGAAAAACCCTTGCAACAGAGAAACGGGCAGAAGCGTAAACCAATGCAAACCTGACAGCACCAGACAGAAAGCCAAAACCTACCTTTAACTCATCACTCAAAGTAACTAAATCCCCATTTCAGAACATCCTTTCTACGCTATCCTGACAAGCCACAACTGCAGCCTGTGGACAGCAGTTCCAGTTGAAGCGAGTTATGCCTCCTTGGAGGAAAAAGTGACACAAACAGATCACAAGTGATTTTCAGTGTCTCAAGTATCTTACGTGGCTCAAGTGAAAGGTTACAGGCTCAAGCATTACATACCTATTACGTTGTGCCAAATTAAGCGAGAATGACATACAACACACTAGATCTACAGAAATTTGCTGTCAAGGTCAAGAGTAATTAAACCCTTCTGTGACCACAAGATTTACTCTTGGAAACTCTGCATTGTTTTTTAATTGTTATGAAGTTTCTTCTTATCCTCCCAAACATCACATTCAGGCAAAGTTAGTATTACTCCTCCACTTCTTAAAGACATGAAGCTTATATTCTCAGGCACCCTCTGGGAATTGCTAGGAATAAAAATGGATAAAAATCCTAGAGACAAAACCCAAGAGCTGGAGGGCTTCCAATCAATACCCAATTCTGTCTTGGAAGCTTACGCTCATGAACATTGTGTTTTCTTTAAAAGGCTTGATACAGACTATCAAGTTCTGTAGGCGTTGCTCTTTGCTTGCCAAAGACCCAGAGGTCCCCAGGAGAGCGCGGGCAGAAAAGCCACAGCAGGGAAGTCGAGGTGTTTCTGAAGGGATGGAACACACCGGGTTTGAGGCACTGAGGAACCTGCTTTGGACATCCCTGCAGGGCACACCGCTACGCACACTCTGCTTACCCACCCTAACTAACTCGAGCCGCGGCGTTACAACACAACATCTTGGATTCAGTTCTCACAGAAAACCAGAAACGCTTAAAGTAAAAGCTTCAATTTTATTAAACTTGCAACAGAATCCATCCCTTACCACCACCAGAATAAAATGAGTTTAGATTGCTGCATTTTGTACGCCATTGCATCAAACCCCACCGCCTCCTTACCTGACTGCAGAGTTTTGTGCGAGATCCCGCAGCATTGGAACAGGAGACTCCACTGTCCTGGTAAAGAGAAAAACCTCTGTCAAAACGTCATGTAGCGCATTTCTCACCATTTGCTCCACTTTCTGTCTTGCTGCCACTCCCGCTCCTCTGTCAACTAAGTCTGCGACACATAAAAGGGATTTCAAAATTATCTTGCCTTTCTCCTAAATCAAACACTTCTGTAAGCAATGGAATTACTGAATCCTTATTTCTTAACGCCGTTACTTTTGTGTGGATTCTCTAGTGTCTAACAGCAGGTTCACACACTTCCCAGCAGCCTTGGTGCTATTCTGCCCGTTGGAAAGCTCCCTGTACCGTTGGGGTTTGATTGAAACAAGCTGACAGGTTCTGATAGGGCAGGAGAAGGCCAGAGAGATAGACACCATGAAGACACAAACCTTATTTGTGACTTATTTTGTAGTGGCAATATAAATGCCTGCTCATCTTCACAGAACTCCTAGCAAACTACTCCTCTGGGTAAAAAAAATACCCATTTCTCATGCCCTACCTAGGGAAAACAATGCCAGCAGAGTTTCCTTTTTCCTGCATTGCTACTCCCTCCAAGAATAGCTCCGACTTGCTCGTATTCTTCACGAGCCATGACAAGAATAGAGAAATGTATATTAGTGAGTGTGACCTAGGATACATTATCTGTCCAACAAAATCGGAGTGTTTGTGCACTTAATGCAAATGAGATACTGAACACCTGCTTATGCCTCTAAGCAAAGTTAGATAAACGAATGCATATCCTACAATGCGAAGATTACTCTGATAATTTCTCAAACTAAATGCATTATCTAGAAAACAAAAAACATTCACATTTTTTGTATGTGTAGCTGGTAACAGTCCGGAATTTAGTCCTATAGGCTAAATGGAAAATGGCAAAATATGTATCAATCTGGATTTTTTTTTTTTTTTAATGCAATTAAGATTAGCATATAAAAAGCAGAGTTGTTGGTTTGTTTTTTTCTTTTTGAACAGCATGCTCTATGGAAGTTACATCAGACTGCATTAAATTAACATTCGTACAAAAGCAAAGAGGCCAAAACAACATGACCTTACTGAATAAGGCCACTGATCACTACTACTTTTATTATATAGGCCCTGTTTACCTATTAAAGTTCGAACATTACTAAATACATAAAAATGAGGCTTGCATAGATGAAATGAAAGATTCATCAGCAATTAAACACACAGAGCGCTTTAAAGCTTTCTGATGCTGCTTTAAAAGCCTAGGTCTGAAATTAAAAAAAAAAAAAAAAAAAAGGATTGCAGAATGAGAGTTTTACTTACTTGTTTTTTTCACACGTGCTGCTGATAATACACACCTAACAGGAACGTCTGAAATTAAAAAAATTAGCCTCAGAACTAAACGCGCTGCCTTGTCAGAAGTTTTAGACTTCTTGTTGAGGGCACAGAGATCTTTTTATTTAAATTCAGCCATAACTGAGGAAGTGTCCTTTAGCATCGAACCACCCATACCAGGAGCCATACTCACTGATCTGGAAGAACGGCATTTTCATTCAGAGTCAGCTTTCCCTGGATTCCATGGCACAGCTCTGGGGGCATATCCACTGGCTATGGAAAAAGTCGTTTTTCAGCTGAAGCACTTTATTCAACCTCCACCCTCACCATTTACACAATCCCTAAGAACAAATACAACCTACCTCTGTATTTTTGGTCTTGTACTGTTCTACAATAAAGTCACAAAGCGGATGGTGTTTTCCAACAAAGAGAACATCCCCACCAAGGCTGTTTCTTCTGCCTAGAAAAGACGCAGAGAATGGGGTAAGGGTTCAGAGCAATGAGGGAAGGAAGGAATGCAGCAGACCAGCACACCGTCCTGTTCACACCTCCACAAAAGCAAAGCTTGCTTGTGATTTAGGAGAAACCTTTGAACATTTCTTGTTGGAAAGAGAGTGCCTGCCCAGAACAGGATGCCTCTGGTCACGAGGGTAGGGACAGACAGCAAAACAACGGGAATCGTGTGCTCAATGGGAGGAATCTCCAATTTCAAACAGAGTAATGCTGAAGATACAGATAGGCTGAGAAAAAAGCCTGTACCTCCCAAGCAGCTTTACCTACAGGAACCAGCTATTATTTTGTACAATGGAGACAGTAACACGCACATAAAAACTGCACACGAAGCTTCACGTATGGTAACTGGACACAGCCAGCCTACTGGTCAGAGAACAGCCAACACACCTATCAAGTTTTACCATCAACTCTGACCCTGGAAACAGAGTTTATTCTTTTAATTGCAACACATTCACCTAAGAAGTACTTTGACAGTGTACACTGGTAGAAGCTTTTCATACAATTAAGATGCCATCTAATTTTCAGGTTAAGTCTCATGCAAGTCCACTTCAGCAAAATAAAAGTAAGTGAAAGCTATAAAAACAAACCCACCGAGGATCATTCTAATTACCAGCACAATCTGTGGAGAAGAGGCTACGACTTGCCGTAATTCAATCCGAGCAAGCATCTATTATACCTTGCTTATTTCAGGTGAAACAGAGTATATAACAAGTCACAGAGAATACATCACAATTGCAGCAAAATATCACAATTCTTACTTTCTTCAGGAGTGAGGTCAGGGTAGACTTCTTCCAGGGCAGCTCTAAGGCGTCGCTCATCCACAAATGGCAATAATGCAACACCTAGTAGAACCAAAACATTGGCTTTTCACACTTGTTGGGGGGGAGAGGGGGAAGGAAAAAAAAAAAAAGGAAAAAAAGGCAACACTAGCATGGAAAGCTCCAAAAATTCTTTACCCAAGAAACAACTGCTGCATCAGTCACAGAAAAGAAAACCCTACATTTCCAGAGGCTGTGACCCTGCAGGCTGTTCAGACAGACAGTTCAGCAGTAGTGCAGGTTGAAAAGGTGAGCTCATCTCCAAGCACCCCTCCATCCTCTTCCTCCCCAGTCCTGGGGAGGCACTGGGAAGCAGTAACCTCTACCCACACCTCCCTCATTCTTCATTTAGGAACACGAGCAGCTCAGTAAGACGCTCATAATTTGTCTCATTTGCTACAGATACTCCTCCAACAGAACTTGATGCTACTTTATTCAAATTAATTTATGAAGAGACAACAATGGAAGAAGTCACCCTGACTTCAGCGACGAGGTGATACTGATACTATCCATCAGGGACTATTCATACCAGCTATTAATTTTACTCCAAGATAACATGGAGGCTCTTCTCAGGATCAAAATCCCTCACTAAGCAGCACATCTCAGAGCCCCCTCAGTCACATTGGATGAAGCTGGAGAATCGCCTTCCCTGGTATGCTCCAGTATAGGTTTTCTTCTATTATGAAATCCAAAAAAGCACTATGAAAGGTACTATGAAAAGTCTTCGAAGATTTACTTCTGTCACCCTTATTATCAGTTGGAATCTGGACTTATTATTTCAGTTTTGTATTTTATTTCCTTCGCCATGAACACTACAGCTTTTCCTGACCAAGGTGTGACAGTAAAGGCTCTCTAAAAAAAAAAAAGGCATAGTCTCATATTTGTGCCTGCACAGGTCTACTGGCAGGCAGATCTCAGACACATTTGTCGTTGCTCTAAGGTACAACGTTCACACAGACTTTGGGCTTCCACAAGCTTGGATTCCCAATCTAAGATTTGGTCTGTCTGAAACACTTTTGCTTCAGAAGTTACATCTTCATGTGGTAAAACAAATACTATTGTCCTGGAGCTGAAGGAAAGGGGACAACCTAAAACTTTACCTTAAGTGTAATTACACCAGAAGCTCGTACCTTCTCCTAACAAAACCAGTGTGGAACAAGGCACGTCTAAAGTGTTAAATAACATCAGAAGTTTAACTGAATCAGAACATCATGTAGCCTACTGCAAACCAGTGAGGAGCAGCAGAGCGGTACAGCCTGCTTTGCCAGCCTCACCCAACAAGACACCTGCAACTGACCCTGCTCATGAAGTACGAGGATAATCTTCACACAGCCTGACTACTGCTTTATCAAATACAGCACCAGACCTCAACCACACTCAAATTTCACCTGGAACATAATTACTTGTGAAGGGAAACAGGGATAAGCCTACCCCCGAAAACAAACAATTTATTTTCACCTTTGCAACACACTGGTGGAATGACACCAAAATCAGACGTGTTCATAGCCCAGGAGACTGCAAAACGGATCAATGCTGAGCTTTCAGAAGCATAATCACATCTCTAAAAGGAAGATCTTCAAACATTTCATGAAGAGGACAGGGTATAGTAGATGCTTTTTAACAGACAAAGTCTGTACTTCCAGCTGGGAAAATATTTCTTGTTTCACAACTGCCTTTTAAGCCTGAGAATTCCAGATATTAATCCAGAACAAAGAGTATAGAATGCAATTAAGCATTAAATGAGTCAAAAGTAATGTTACAGGCTGCTGAAAGTATGTGGGAGCTACTTAAAACACGACTGCTTTAGACTGTACATTTGGTAACCGGACAAAAGGACTAAGGGAAGCTGCCAGAACTGCACTAGGGGTAAGAAAGGGCTTCGAGTTACAAAGGGAAAGCCGGCTATGCAACACGTCTCATAATCCCTGGGAATATTCGCTTTGATTTTGGAATGCCATCCCAAGTAAGATACTCGTGTGTCTGACTGTGGTTATTTCCAAATACAGGTGAGCTGCCTTGGGGGAAGAATCACCGAATGGCTGATGTCAGCAGGAACCTCTGGAGATGGGCTAGTCCACCCTCGCTGCCCAAGTGTGGTCACGGGCTGCTCAGGTGGCCCCAAGCAGGTTGCCCAGGACCACCTCCAGCTGGGCTTGGAGTAAGTATCTCCAAGGACGGAGGCTCCACAACCTCCCTGGGCAATGCATTCCAGTGTCTGACCACCCTCACAGTAAAAATGTGCTTTCTTATGCTCAGGCAGAATCTCACCTGTTTCATTTTGTGCCCAAATAATTCTTTATACCTACAATTGAGATGTTACGCTATTGGCTGAATACCAGATACAAAGAATGAAAAAAAAACAAACCAAAAAACAGATAGAGTATTTACTGCAGCTTCTTCTTTCCTTAGAGAATATTAAAATCCTGCCAAATTTTGTATGCATCCAAATATTTCTATATTCCCCAAAGCATTTTTCACAAGGTACTAATGAGCCACTGATTGAACAGAACAAGATCCATTAATTAAATGCAAAGGAGACAAAAGACAATTACACAGTAAGGCTGATAAAAATAGAAAAATGATTAATCTAGTTCAGGACAAATTAACAAATCTAGAATGACTACTAATCATTGCCAATCCTAAATCAGTTACTGAACCATAATTTGTTCTTCACACAAATTTCTTTTCAAAAATATACCTGCTGCAAAATACTTCTTCCCCACACCAGGTAACACGTTACCAGTGTGACATGGTGTGTCATGATCTCACTAAGAAAATTTTCCATTTTCTTCCTATTTTTACACAGATTCTTAAGACTGAAGTCAGTATACTGACTATACTAGCTAAAAAAAAAAATTATACAGCTAAAAAAAAAAAAAGTTAAAATTTCACCTTGCCAAGCGTACTTCTTCCCATTTAAATCAATAGCAAAATCTTCAGGGTAGAAGTCAATTATGCTTGATTCCTGTATTTGAGAAAATAAAAAATAATCATTCAAGCCAATTATGAAACTAATTCAGAATGCCACATAGGACTGTACTTTGCAGAGGGGGAGCAAACACAAAGCTAAGGAGAGTGCAAAGAATTTGGACTAGTAGAAACGTTGTGCCATTCAAATGCGAAGTGTGGTAGGGCACTTCCATTACTTAGAGCATCAAAACAAGAAATTAAGCAGGACAGAATAATTCCAGGTAACTGGGTTCAGGTATCTGCTCCCCAGTTAAGTTTTGCAAGGTTTCTATAAGACAGTAAACAATCTTACAAAAGTGTAGAAATGTCAGGGAATGTTTTTTCTCAGGGAAATGTCTGAATTCAAAGAATCCCATTTAAAGATCTTTGAAGAATCTCTGCAATCTACTAAAAATGTTCCCCCGGTCTCCGTTATTTTTGTTCCTGACGTAAGCAGCAGCAAGTCACGCTCACGTAACTGCAAGACAACATAACCTTATGGAAAGGAATACAACAAGGATTCTTACCGGATCTGTCATGAGCTTCCTCCACGTTGGTGGCAGAAAATTTCCACTTGCAGCTGGAAATACTCCCATAAGTTGTTCAAGAGGCTTAAACTGTTGAAAGTAAACAAGCAGATGTAGGATGCTCCTAATGAGCTGTTCAATCATAAATAAATAAATAAAGATGCCCTACCGGTTTTGAGCCTTTCTCAAAATCTGAAGGCATGTCTGCAATACCCTCAAAGTCTGAGGCAAACGGAGCATAGTGAAAAGGGTAGTACCAGTTCCAGGATGCACAGCCCTAGGGTAGAGAAACCAGAGAAACAAAATCAGGCAAATAAGAAAAGTAAAAGAAAAAAAAAAAAAAAAAAAATCACGTAGCCCAGCCACTAAAGATTGCAAAGGTCAGCCCAGCATCAACCAGGAGAAAGAGCAGTCCCCAAGATTAGAAAAGAAAGAGCTCTTGCCTCTAAAGGTACTCTGGACTTCAGGTTGGGACTTAACTTTTCATAGCCAGACTAGAGCGAGTGAGTTCAGTGGGCAGTGAATGGAGACCTCGGGCATTTCCTCGGCAGCACAGAACAGCAGATAGACTTCTATGCCAAAGTACTCTTGCTCTGTGCTAGGTTTGAGTCACTAAGGGAGACAGCCAAAGAGACAGGACCTAGCACCAGAACGACACAAAAGACCTTACAGCAGCATCTTAACCCTAGCTTCAGGACACTGTCACGTACCTCATGCCTTTTTACTCCCGCTCAAGAAAAAAAACAAACACACAAGCATGTGCACAAAGTCCAGTAAAACCGAGCACAAAAGTTTCTTGCAAAAAGTAGGAAATCAGAGTCTGTCCGTACAGTTAACCAGCCCTCAGGGGCTCAGCCGAGGAGCCTGTAATAGCTGGACACATTTTCAACTTGTGTAGAGTTGCTTCCACATCTTGAATGGGGAGATACACACAGATAAGAGAGAGGAGGAATTCCCAAGTTCTCCGTAATTGTATAAATGGCAGAATCGTGCCAGTCAGAAAGCCATTACAGAGGTCTCAAAAGGAACAGAAGTGGTGTTTTTCTGGCAGCACGCAGCTTGCACTACTGCTTTTCAATGCAAAATCCCACCACTAGCTTGGGAACACGGGGGACCAGAGAACCCTAATATGATACACTCTACAAGGTGTGGAAGTGCAAACAATATCCATTGCAGGTTGAAAAGTATTCTGGTTTTAACTGTTACTTTTCTATTCAGTCCAAGCACTAACGCACATTTTAAGTAACATTTTGCTTTTCCCTTCTTATTCTTCTGTCTTGAATATTGGGAAATATAAAGTGCATTCACTTGAAAAAGGCAAAACAATCCTTAGAAAGGAGAAAAGACTCAAAACACATCAGAACACAATGCACTTTGTAAAGGAAATGTGGCTCTAGAGGGTCTAAGTCAAGTTTTCACCTCCTCAGCTATTTTTCTTAGCAGTTCCACTTGAAACAAAAGCCTACTATTTTGACTTCCAATTCCAAATAAGCAAATGTCAATGAGGCTCCTCCAGCGATATTTTTGGTATAAAATTACACAGACTCTAATTATTAGATGCAATTCTTCAGATGGTTTCAGTATGTTTCAAAAGCCAGGTGGATTGGTTTCTTTTTTTTTTCCTCCTCCTCTCTTTTTTTCTCTCCAAACAGATGTTCCCACTAGTGGAACACACTCTGCATTATTAGCTTTCTATAAGCATAGAAAAGCACATAATGTATTCTGTCAGAAGTTTTATGGACAGTGAGCAGTAGTTATCGGAAGTAATTCTTATTATGGTAAAATAAAAAATAAAAATAAAAAACAAACAACACCCCAAACCTAACTGCCCCCCTTCCCCAAACCCTCAAGCAAACCTATTTTGAAATTCCCCAGTCCAATATATTCCTAATCTGACTTCCACATGGGCAGAAAGTGATTTGACCGCTGTTCCATTGTGATTCACATGCAGCAGGTTACACTATCTTGCCTACGCATGGTTCTGTTATGAAGTACAAACAGCAGCAAGTATTTAGTCTCTGCACTATTTTAAGTCTGCAATGTAATTTTTATAAGGTCTAGAGAGAGACTTGCCTTCTTTTAGAGTAACTGGAACATGAAGCAGAACAGCAAAACCAAAGCCCTAAACATTTGTGTACTTTCATCAAGTTTTCCTTTGGAACATCACTAAACCAGAAAAGGTTTTCTGTACAGTCACTTTTCCTTGAGGTCCTATTGGCACTCCTCGATTTCCTTGAGAGCGTTTTGGTCCTGCCTAAAGTTGTTGTCAACCTCACTGATTTATTTTCTTTTCAGCTGTAATCATCTATCACTTCTGCACACATCAGTAATTTCAGCTAGAATGTCTACAACCTCAGAAGGACAAGGAGTCACCTACATCCCTCTCTAACGACACTGGTTTTACAATAAACTAACGAGTGCTGCACAGGGCCTTACCCATACTGGTTTAAGTTTGGAACAAGCCCATCTTCTGGCACCTCTACATTTAAAGCCACAAATCCCCCAACAGAGCAGACAGAAATGCACCCCCAGTCTGAACAGCTATAAAAGCACACAGTGATGTCTGCACAAGGCCACGGCCAGTGAACATACACCTGTGCACACTTCTTTGGATACAACAAACTTAATTTTACAATCTTCAAATGAATATAAATATTTTGGTCACCTCGTAAACATTATGTCAGTTTGGGCCTTTACCAAGCCCTTCAGTTTCCTTTAAAAGCCAGGCTGCCTTTTGCAGTGCTCTCCTGCAGATCAACTGCACCAAACCTTCAAACCTGAAACTCTGCGATTCTCCTCCACCATAAAGTGCAAATCAGAGCCTGAACTCAACTAGTTTATGTAGTGCCAGGGAAATAAACACACTCTCTTTTTGTTCCAAGGAGGGGGGAAAGAGTACACGTTAAAATAAACTAACTTTAAGACCATGGTGTTTTGCAGGCATGTGAGGTATTGCCCTACATTGGACAGGCGTGAGCCACCTACGAAAAACGTGCAGTTTTACCGACATGGCACTGCGTTCAAGATGCACAGCCCTGCCGAGACAGATAAACTTCATCAGCTCAAGCACATTCTGTTCCCAGGTCACACACAAAATACAACTTACTTTGTCTTCAGGGCACGAAACTAGTTATTAACCATCGGTGCAACAAACCCCAACATGTCTAACTAATCTCTTGCCAATCTGACATCTCAATTATCAAAAGATTTAAATCAGATACAGATTACTTCAATCAGAATACACTTCATAGAACATCATTACAATCTATGGAGGAGACTGACAACTCTTCCTTACAAATCCTTACTAGCATTTCACAGGCTTTGTCCTCTGTTCACTCATTTAGTCATCTGCAATTTCCTTATGCATGGCTATGTAATGCAAAGGAAAAATAGGCATCAGTCCTTAATAAACTAACAAGTGCCATTACTATATGTGAGAAACAAAAACTGCATTCAAATCTTGAGTGTCAAATAGAACAGATACTCACATTTTATATATTTAAAAAAAAAAAAAAAGCACTGCTTTTGAAAAAAAATGAGCAACGGATAATTATTATTTCCTGAAAAGAAACAGGGTGTGGACACAAAAGAAAACGGAAGTTTCAGCGAAGAAATTTTTAAGTACCTGGTAATAGTATCTGAGAACCCAGCAGAGCCCTTCCACATAGGACTGTACAACTTTACGACGGAATTTCTCATCAGATGCATCAACATCAAATTTGTTTTTATAGTAGCGCTGTTTCCAACCAGTTTCCCATAACCTGCATAACACCACAAACAGAAGTCAGTAAGTGTTAGTATAGGCACATTTACATATCGGAATTATAAGCCAAAGGCACTTGCTACTTCAATGCCTGTTTTTGTACAATTTAAGTGAAAGCATAAAAACTGATACTCAACAGCAAGGGAATAAAATTTCATGGTTGGCATCACAGAAAAATCCAGATGAAATTCTGAAGCTGCCATCCCAATAAACACACCTTCAAAGTACTCATTTGGAGCAGGGTAGATTCTCAAATGTCTGCCCGCTGCTGTCAGGGTTTTTCAAAACAGTATTGTTCCTAGTCAGCAATTTCACCTTTCTTATCAGGAATCTGCTACCAAAAGTGTCACTTAAACTTTGTTTTTTAACTCTTCCAACCATTAGAAAGAGAATGAACTGTCCCTCTTCCTTATTTTGTTTAATCTACCTAGGCCAAAAATCTTTGTCTTACTGGAACACCGTCTCCCACTTCAAGTTCATTCCTTTATTCTTAATACCCCTCTCAAGCAGAAAAGTGATAGAGTTTCCCTGCAACTCAAAATAAAAAGTAAACAAATAAACAATAAGCAGCAGCAGTTGATTCCTATATTCTATTGCTGTTGAGAGAAGCTATGATTACCAGCAGAATTATCTGCAACTCAGGAGTCCTGTGCTTGCTGACTCCCGTTAGATGCATTCCATTTTACAGAGGGATTTTCAATCTTTCATGCCAGAGATGGCTAATGAAGTCAAAAAAGTCATCTCAGACACTATTTATCCTTACTTCAGAGAGCTCCCCCTTATGTCTATCTATGGATGGGGCAGGGGGAAACACCCACTTGCTCATCTTTGACAGACAAGCATCTGAAGCCCTCGGTTGGGAAGTATAATGTCAGGAAACAAGTGGACAGTGTGCTATATTGTGCCACACCTCAAGCAAGAATATTCTGTGAAGATTAACAGTAAAACACAGACCACAGGCTCCTCCGAAAACTGAAAAAACAGGGAGAATACAGCTGTGGTGGGCATGGGCAGCAGCAGGAATCGCCGCCTACGGACTCCAGAGCTTTTTTCCTTGGGCATTTTATCCGCTCACGACATCTGCTGTGTTCCCTGTCACTCAGTAGGTGACATGTCAGTTTTGAGAGAAGTGCTGTGCCACAAGCAAGGAGCTGCTCATATGCACATAAAGCTTCAAGTTGTTAGTCCTGACAGACAGGACGTAATCCTGGGGAGAATTCCAGTTCAATTCAGAGACTGCCATCTAAAACAGTAGCTTAAGTAACAGAAAGATTAAGCTCTACTTAACGTTTGGTTCAGTCATGATATCATGCTTCAGGGCTGTCCTCCCTCACAAAACTATCTGGGTTGTTTTTCATCTGTTTCTTTTGTTTGTAATTTAAAGCTATTATTCACCATAGTGCATGCCTTTTACACACAGATCTCACAGTTCACGTGAATTTTGGCATTCAAGCAAACTAGAGTAACGCAAATTACAAATACGATTTAGAAATTTGTTATATCAGATAAACCTTTAATAATGATTATTTTTTTTTTTATAGAATTTTATTCTCAATTCAAAACTTGGCATTGATTGGCCCATCTGAAAATCATCATGCAAGATCCCTTTCCACACAGGCTGTGACCACTCTAAGTTACACACAGAATGTAAAGCACACAAGCAACCTGCGAGGTCAAACTCAGACTTGTCAGAATCTCATAGTGCAATAAATACAGCATGGGAAGCCTGTAAGACAGAGCAAAGACTAATTTTTTGGGTTTGTTTGTTTTTTTTTTTTAAACATGACACACACCCTTTTGATTTTGCAAAAGGGATCTTCCCTTGCTTCCGTTTCAAGTTGGTCACCCAGTACAGGGACACTTTTTTAAAATCTGACCTGAGCTAGTTCAAAGATGATTCAAACTGATGAGGAGGTAGAGAAACCAAGAGGTGTTGTCAAGCCTTGAAGAAAGCCAGGTGAGCAAGGGCAGAGCTACTTGTGCTAAGTCTGAAAGGACAGAGTCAGGAACATCTGCAGTCCCTAAGCATCTGACCCTAGGAGCTCCCTTGCAGCTAGACACTTGCTTAAGTTTCAAAAACCTCTTCTGTAAGATACCAAAACCCAATCTGCCCACTGACTAGAACTATTTGTTCTAGTTTTAAAGTCATCCTGAAGACAAAATAGAGTTTTGCAAACAACTTTGTTCCATCTAGTACATTTATGCAGTTGGTTTTGCTTACAATAAGCAGCATAAAATTATCTTCCTGTCAGAAAAGGATCTGAGTAAATATTCTGAGCTGCCAAAGAGCTTCGATAACTGCAGACAAATGTAGCATATCCTTTTGTTTGACAATACCAACCCTGCCAAAACTAATGCTACTTGTAAATAACTGCGGTTCATTCACACTAGTTGCTATAAAAACTGTTAAAGCTTCTTTTAAAACCTCTGCCAAAATTCAAATGGAAAGCAACATTCAAATTTATCCTGATTTTAGACAGAAATTCTGCTTGATTAAAAAACAAAACAAAACAAATAGAAAACCACAAAACCCTAAACCACCATCAAACACAAAACCATTCAGATCTGCACATACAGGAAAGAAAATGAGAGCTCGAAAATCTGATATTGGAAGATCTGATGGGCTAGATGTCACAAAAATGTCACAACAACAGTGCCAGACTAGTGATTAGTTCTTCACAATGAAGTAACCCTTATTGTTTTCCCATGTCCACCTATGTCCCCTGACTACACAAAAAAAACCCCAACCTACTGGTTGCATTTATCAAGGCAGAACCCTTAACAAAAAATTCTAAGGGCCTTCACTCTTGACTTAAAGGGCAAAAGCTTGATTTAAACCTTCAATAAATGCGGACTCACTGGTAATTCACTGACAGTTAATTCTCATAAAATTCCTATCCCTTAATCATCTAGGGATCAGCCATCCCAAGACATTTAAAGAACTTGTCAGAGACAAAACAGGGCTTGCTACAAACCAAAGATGGAAGAAAACATGTCATGACAGTCGGGATAAATAATGCTGTGCATGCGAATGTAACTGAATTTTATGGGTTAAACAGCTCAAAAATTCAACTGCAAAACAGCAGCATTCAGCTCACATAATCAAAGCTGAACAGTACATGTCTAGCCAATCTAGGGTTTGGTCTCAAAGGGAGTAGTGGCTTGGAGGATGAAAACCTGCACGCATACTAATCTAGATACTTAGATTTAACAGCTATAGCTTACACATCTCACTGGAATTTACTGAATATTCTAAGCCTCCACATTAATTACCGGTGGATAAAAAGATCATAGAAAAGCATCTGAAGGCACTGCTGCTCTAAGCTAAATGGCATTAATTAGACTGCATCTATTTCAGCTATTTGCTAACAAAGTGCTACAAAAAACGGCTTCACCTGATATTATCCTCTGGCTCAGGTTCACTGTCACTATCTTCAGCTTTTCGCTTAATTCCTCCTGCCAGGGATGGGCTACCATCAGAAGTCAGGCTGGTATTTGGAGATGATGAAGTTGTCTAGGGTCAGAATTATTACAGATAAATAGAGGGGAGGAGGGGAAGGATTTATTAGGCATTTTAAATTCAAGTTAAAATTAACAGCTTTGTGATAATCGCATGCATTATTTTTAGTTCCCCCAGAACTCAAGGCAAAAGCTATGCAACCCTTAAACTATGAAGTCAAGTAGCAAAAGAAGAGAAGAACACATCTTTGTACTAAAAGGCGGGCATTGATACATACAGGCAAAATGTTCATTGTATTTGAGAAGGAAAAAGATGCAATAAACAAGACAGTATAAATTGATAAAACATGCCATTTTTTTTATATATTCCAATTTTGGAACACAACTGTTTTCCTGGTCCTACCCCTTATGTTACAACTTCATTTTACAGTAACAACAAAAAATGCTTATTCAGACTACTGTAAAAATGCTGCTTTCCATTGAGAACTGGCAGAAATACTCTAAGTTTCTTCACAACTGATCTTTTAGACTCCTTTCAAATTTATCTATCTTAATATTACAGAGTCTAAAAGAAACTTCTCCCATTCCATAGAGGAACTGATTTGTTTAACCCATGTGCAAAAGTTTTGAGATTAAATGGAAGAAGAGCAGAAATTACACTTTGAAAAAGTATGTTGTATTTATTTAGACTTAATAGACAGAACACACATCTTTGATGAAAAGGACCTTTAATTTGTTGACTGTTTGGATGAAGATATATGCCCAGAAAGAAACTACTCATCATAATTGTTATATATATAAAGTTAACAATTAAGACTTCTAACCGAGCAATGAACTTCTCTCCAGTTTTCCCTCACTTTCTGACACCTTTCCAAAAATTTCACCTAAGTTTCTCTTCTTCCCAGAGAAAAGTGAAAGCAGCTGTCAAACACGTAGCTGTGCAAAGAACAAATTTCCAAAACACAGATATCTATGTCTGTGCATGTATACAAATTCCAAAGAGAATATTAAAAGACCTCCAGCTCAGGCATTCGATCTGTGTCTGTCACAAACCTCCTGAGGAATTTCCCAAACCTCTACTCATGAGGAGGTTTGACCCACAAGTGCCAAACAAGGTTGGGGGAAGAGCACTGTATGCAATTCGGATGCATTCACCTCACGCTTGCCCTCCCAGAACTATTCAAACAGTATCATATCAAACATTAAAATAAAGAACACTATTTTATTCCAGTAGTCTCACAAAATCTAGTTATTAAAAGCCACTTGCCTGAAAAATAAATTGTCTGGTGTCTGCTTTTCAAGAAAGCTTGATGGGGGACAGAAAAGGGTGTCCAGAGTAAAACAGGATGCGATTATTTCCCCTTCCACGTGTAAATACCTTTGAACATCTACTTACAGAATTCTGTCTGTCGTGCATTCTCATCTCAAAGGCGGCTTGTCTAGGGTTACTGATTGCCTGAGGACTAGATCGATTTCCCAGAGCTTGAGGGGAAAACTGGCCACCAGGAATAAAAGAAGGCTGATCTCTCTAAAAGATAAATATATACAAGTATACTGAAAAAGCTGCGTAATCTCCACAGCGGTGTGATGATGCTCTCTCACAATTTTCAGATTACCATGTTATATAAAAGAAGCAAAATTAACTAAGTTAAGCTGAACTGTAAGTAATGTTTAACAGTCTCAACCAAACATGACACTTACAAGCGAGACTCTTATATTCCTATAATTTGTTAAGCTCTATAAAAACCAAAACAAAACCAACCAAACCCTGCATTTTGTGCCCTCGTTCTTTCTACATGGACTGAAAGGCAGTTTTCTGGGGGAAGTGAGACTTCATCTAACTTACTGGGAAGAATGTATTCTTCATAAGCAAAGTGAATAACCTCTTCCACTCTTATTAGAGACAGTCAGAGAATACATAATTTAAAAAATAAACGCAAAGTCTAGATAGTACTCAGAGCGGGGATACGATCAGCAAATCAATTTACTGCAAACTGGTATACGTATTTAAACCTAAACCGTCATGCTAAACTCCACTGCCCTCAGCAATACAATTGCTGAGAAGACTTGTGTCAATGCATGGAAAAGCAATTCCTGTACAGTGACCATGCTGAAGCATCACTAAATAATCACAAAAGTGCAGATTGGCGTAGATTTGAAGGACACAACACACAGCTATCATCGAGCACATTCAATGCTCTCTCTCTCTCCTTTCCCTTTTAAGAAACCTTTAATAGGCAGTTCCTTCTTTCAAAGCTCCAGTCTACAAAAAGCCATGAAAAACCCCTTTAAAATAGTTTACGCACAGGCCAGAAAAGACCACGATTACAACCGCAGTTTCAACCAGCACATCTGCTGAAAGCTATAGCGTACGCTTTAATTCTTGCTAGCTTTTGCATTGTTAAAGGAATTAATTTACCTTCATTCTTTTTCTTTTTTCTTTTTGCCGTCTTTTAAAGTTATCCTAAACAGAGAATAAGGAGAAATAATGTCAAGCATACAGATTTCTTGGAAAAATAAGTCATTATAATCCTCCAATGATCAGAAGGCCATAAGGTTTTTACGTAATGTTCTGAATAAGACATAGGTCAATTCTTGTGTCTGTATATCCAGCGGAAATGGGATAAAATTTTCTATCCTACCCTGAAAACCTATGGGGGGAAAAAAAAAGTAGCTGCGTATTCAAAGCCCCACAATTTCAGTACTGACTTATATCACCTACTAAGTTTAGCTACAGCCTTACTTCAAGGCGACAGCAGTGTCAAAGGACACAAGCTCCTTTCCTACACTGGAACAGCTGCCAAAAAAAGACACTCAAATCCTGGAAACAGGAAAAGAAGAGGCTCAAGGAAAGATATTTCTTATTCTCGAGCCATAGAAACTTGAACATTGAATTGGCATTTCCACTCCAAGAGAGGTGCAGGCTGGGGAAGTTATAAACAAAGCATTTTACCAGCACTGGCACAGTACTTTTTGACTGGAAAGTAAATAGAATTGTGCTTTCTTCCACAAGGTGTTTTATCCCCTGTACTTAACGAATAAACTGGACTATGTCCGCACAAAACTGCGGAGACAGACCAAAAGAACAACAATTTATGGACATTTCAAATGGCAGGAGGTGCTGCAAGGCAAGAACACGCTTGGAATTCAAATGGAGTGTTTCACCCCTGCTCGTGGCCTGCACTTCCACAGGTTGCAGCAAATTACAAAACAATTCCCTCTTCACTTTTCAGAGCGGCTATTCAAAAAGCTGCAGGCAGTAACAGAACTCACATGCAGTTTTCATTTTGCTATTACTTGGGATAACAATCAGAAAAACAGGTCCTGCAGTCCAGGAAAAGAAAATCAACTGCAAACATACAATTCTCTTGTGAGTACAGAGGAATTAGAGATTATAACAAAAAAATTGCAAAGTTTGTGGTTTTTTTTTTTCCTTATTCTGTTAAAGGAGTGTCACAGTCTAACAATAAGGTATGTGATAAAACCCAAAATCCAAGAGTGTAACAAAAAAAAAAAAATACATCATCATCTTTTCTCTTTTTGAAAATACTGTCTTCAACTTCTCCAACAGCTAACATGATCATCTGGACCCGCTGTAGGTTGACAAAACCACTTTCTGTGAGGTACCCCTGCAAATTAGAAAATAATATCGTTGAAAAACAAGCCTAGTTTTGTAGCAAGTACAAAGATATTTCTAAAGAAAAAGCAAAAAAATTTACCCCGGTTTTGTGCACCACGTTTTTATATATGTTAACTAAGCGATCAATTGCTCCCTCCCTAAAAAATAAAAGCAAGCATGAGATTCTTATAATTTAAAACCACAGTAGGTGTACTTGTAGGAAAAGAAAACATGTATTCTCATCTACCTGATCTCCAGAGATGGCAGATGAGGAAGAAAGTCATTTCCCACAAAGAAGCACATAAAGACCCAGTCATCAACACTTCTTTCAAAATCAAAAGTGAAAGGCAAACTGGCCATAGTGAGTTCTCTTTCCAAATACTGCAACACACAAAAGGACATTAGAAAACATTGCGTATGGAGTTTTAAAATGCTATTTATAGAAAGCAGATACAGTAACCGCTTCAACATACCTCCCGCAGAACACATAATCGGATGAAGATGAATTCTTGTTCAGCAAAAGGAAGACTGTCCGCAAACTGATCGTGCTGCAGTGAAAGGAGAGAGTTGCATTACATCCAAGCTCACCCTGGAGCTTCTCCAGCTCACCTTTAAAGGATTCAATGCTGAGGGGTTAAGAGTAGGTAACTCTGCCTATAGGTAGAGTTTCTCAAGTTCTTAGGCCAAGCATGCATTTTGCCACTTTGCATGTCTCTGAAGTTACTGATCATTTTCTCTCGCTGGGAAAAAAACACCACCACCACACCACAAGTGAGGATATTCAGTTTGGCATAATATTTTTGTGCTACAGAAGTACAATTTTTACTTACGTATATAACAGGAAAGCCACGTAATTCCAATAATAAAATCTGCATTATGTTTCAGCCAAAATCAACAGCAAGAACAATTTGAGGATCTCATCAAAACCTGAATTATCTTATAGATAAAAAGAATTTCTAGATATAGCGAAATTCTTACCTTGCCTTGCTTTTCTCTGGGCAAACCTTGGCAATCTTTAACCTCATGACCCATCTGGTTACAAAGAGCACACGGCTTGGGTTTATTTGGTTTAAACTCTTCCCTAATTATAGTGAAGTTTGGTTCATGTGTAGCTAAACCAAGCATGATCAGATCAGCTACCAATCAAAAGAGAAGAATAAAATTAGTGAAGGATCAACATTATTAAGATTTTTTTTTTAAAGAAGTTTAAAAACAAAGTACATTCTACCTTAAGTAAGTGTGAACACACACATGTGCCTACCCACAAATTACCTAGGCAGCAGTGCTAGATCTTTCCCCATACATTACACAGAGCTTTCAAAAACCAACACACACACTGATTATTTACACAAATACAAGTGAAAACCTAAAAAACTATGGCCCAACTCAATCACAAAAGAGCCCAAGAAAGCTTAACAGGACATATTGCTAGCAAAAGAGAACTCACCGTCAGCCCCACACAGACAGTGATGGGTGTTTGGGTCATGGTTTGGTTGAGCTATACAAAAGAAAATTACATTTAGTCAAAGTCATGCAAAATAAATTATTACTGACCACACCTTAATTTAAAACAAAATGTTCTCATTTGTGTGAAATTTACCTCTTTGTCTTCTAATGTAATCCATGATTTTATGTTCACCTTCACCAGGAGCACTAGCATCAGACAAAATAACCTGCAAAACATTTAAATTATGTAAACAATTTATGTCACCACAGGAAAGAAAAAAAAAACCCCACACTTAGCAACTTAAGTAGTTCATATACTGACTCTGACTTATGAATACTTGAAATTCTAATTTGTAGTTTTAACTAAATGAAATAATTTAAGAGTTGGGAACCAATGAACAGACCTTAATTTTTCTCTAAGAATTCTAGGGTGAAGCTGACCTATTGATTCAAATACCACTGAAATTACCCTGCCATTAACTAACACATTTGAAGTTTCCTGATAAATTATCAGGGCAGTTGAAATATGCACTAGAGAACTAACAGGTAAAGGAGACATATGCCCACTTCCTCTTAGATTTTCTAAACTCATAGATACGCTGATACATCATCACATGGTACACTTCCTTATGCTGATGTCCAGATGAGCATTAGCGTTGATAAAACTCATGTGTAATGGAGAGAATTAAGCAGAGGCAACTGCCCTCTAATTAGGCCACTTTAACAGCCAACTTATGGAAAATAAAACACAGACAGCTGTGTCTGAGAAGACTGACTCTCACTCAGAAGATTCTGCCCTCTCATATAGAGCAAACACAGTGTTGTCAGAAACAAAACTGAGTGACAGGGTGTTGTCTCCATCGTTAGAATAACGGAGAAAATGAGAAAATGTAGCCTGAGGTAGCAACCTCAGATAGTTAAAAAAGTAGTGAAAAGAATACGTATACAATGTATTTCGACACCTTTCCCCAAGAGAGGAAAAAGTATTCCAAAAACTCTGTCTCTCATTACATGAAATTATGGCTTCTACTATCCAATCTTTTCATTGCTCTTAAGCGAAATCAAAACAAACGGCACTGTTAGGTTGTGTTATTGGGATGAAATGTATTTCTGAAGAACGTGCAACTTGGTCCATTATTAACAACAGCACAGTGCCAGATGATGAGACAAATCTCTTAAATTTATACCCTTCAATCATATCCCAACCCAGCCCAATAAATCACCTTAATTTTCCTGAAGTATGAAACCACAAAACTTACTGTCAAATTTTTCCACCCTGGGTCGCTGTTCAAACGGTCAGCAATGTAATAGCGGAGACATTTAGCAAGATTGTCCATGAACTCAGTTCCCTAAAAAGTGACGGAAGAAAGTAAATTAAACCTTCATTCAGACACTGGCAATTGCTGGTTAAAGTGCAAGATTACTTACCGGGGTAATACAGTTGCTGTCAAATCTCTCTTTCACTTCTTCTGGAGGAAGAATGCCACCTAGAGCAATAAAAACATTTAACAGAAATAAATCAATATGGAACATTAAAAGCATTTTTTGCATGATAAAACCCCAGATGGCTCCCCTGATAACAATTAACACTTACTGAAAATTAGTTTATTAAAAAAAAAAAAAAAAAAAAACCAAAAAACCAACTGAAGAACAAAACTAAGCCAGCTCTTACCATTATACTATCTCCATCTTAAAATAAGGTCAGTACATTTACAAACATTGTTACTTCAGAAAAGCAATTTCATTACCTATTCTGTCAAATGACTGTGAAAGAAATCTCAAAAATCTAAGCTTGCTAAGTGAGATAAAACAGGAGGAAATAATTATTTTCTTACATATTCTCCCCTATGTTTCCACTATCTATTCACTTGGGCTCACAAACAGGGTTACACCAACTTCTCTCATCTCTGAGCTTCATAAAGGGTCTTCGCAGTCTAGAAATGCTACAGGAAGAAATGTTAAAAAAGTCTTTGTCCTCCCTTTTTAATCTCTAACTAGGTTACACAATGGCCCTCGCACTTGGGCTACCGCATTCATTCCTCCTACACAGTCACCTGAATTAATTGCTCCAGCCCAGACAGCATGCTTCAGCTACACACACTCCTTTCACTCCAGTCATGTCACTGTCACCCTTAGAAAGTTGCATTGACTTCGTCCCCTCACCGAGCTTAGAGTTTCCACTGTCAAGTAACTACCCTTGCTCGCAGTTCATTACTCCTGTGCTGCTGCAGTATTTTCATTTCATCTCTGCTTTTAAGCCTCAACTCTCCTTTTATCAACCCTACAAATCTGCACTTCCTTCCATAAGAGTTTTGGTTAGTTTCCCACTCCTACATTTATCACTGCTTTCTGTTCAATTTTTTTTTCTACAGGAATTAAGAGTACTCAACACAAATCCAGTTCAGGCAAGAGGCAGGGGGCAAAAAAGAAAGAAAAAGTGACACGTTGTTTTATTTTAGTTCTTAACTTCGGAAAACACAGATCCATCCTTCTGTAGGCTTGCTATCCCCTTCTTCTCCTAGGAATGCAGACAAATATCCACCGAGGCAGATATCCCTTTTCTAACCCCTACTGAAACTTTTGGAACCAACAAGGTGACCCTTGAAAAACTTCAGATATGGCCACAGTTCTACCTTTTGCCAGAATTTCTTGTCTGATTTTTTGCTTCTCTTCAGCAGCTTCCATGCCCTCCTTTGATGCTCTGAATCTTCTTGACCGCTGTTGATTCATTTTTGCACGTGGTGCCTAAGAGAAGGTATCACAACGCTTGGTTCAGTTACTGCATCTAGACAATTGTTTTCTTTCTGGACAAATCTCTTGAAATTGGCCAGTCTGTGATTATACAACCATTTAACAAGATGTCAGTCTAAACTGTAACCGAAACAGGGATTTCTGTTGTCCGTCCCTTCCTCCCTCCCTCGCAGCACCACCAGGATCTTACGAGACCAGATGGCATCTACCGTAAGTTTACAAACAGCCATTACTGGGAACTAAATATATCAATACTTACTACTCCGTCTATAGCCATGTAAAGAAGTCGCCTTGGTCTCACAATGTTGAAGATCCTGTCAATATACTCAAAAATCGCAACCATCATTTCATCTTCATTTTTGGGCGCTGGCCTAAAACATAAGATAGCATCTCAGATGTTAAACTGAATGCTCAATAAACACTATAAAACCCTGTAAAGAGACAAAAGACTGCCTTACTTGTCCTCTGGATGTGTACAAGGGTGAATTATACCATTCATATCCAAATACAGGTTATCAAACTCCACCTCATTAGGGTTTGGTTTGCTTGTATCAATTGGAGCCTTGACGCCATTGCACTCCTTAGCCTGTGAATATAGTTGAAACAAATATTTCAGTACTTGATTAGAGAGGTATCACAAATAACCAGAGTTGGTCAAGGTACAGACTCATAAAATTAGTGTGGGTTTTTTTTCAAGGGTAGTAGAAAAAAAAGACAGGAACAAGCTACCCACATAATTACCTGAAGATGCATGCTTACACTATTAAAACAGTGCTTTTTTTTCAGATGTTTATCTATTAGCACACTAGAAAATATTATGCTGAGTTACAGCAGAGTTTGGTTCATTCCTGCTGATTGGCATGTATTATAAACAAGAAGTTTCCACACCTCACATTATTCCAGAAAGCAATTCCTTTTACTGCCAGGGCCATACTGACTCCCTCAAAATTTATCAAAAGGACTTCAAAGTTTATAACACGATGCTGTAACTTTAACATGACAACCAGGAAGCATCGAAATCTTTCTCGTTTAAACCCGTAGCTCCCCAGACTGACACATCCGAACAAGTGCGCACCTCTGCCTTTTCCCACTGCCATCCCCTGTTTAGGTGACAGGCAGGGCTGGGGAGGCAGGCAGTAAAAGCAATTCACCTATGGCTGATGACATACGGGAGCCCGGCTGATGACACGACAAGCTCCCAAAGTATATCAGCGCATCCTGGTGAGCAAATGGCAACGAGATTTAACTAGAAAAAGGACTTTTCCCAGATTCCTCTACAGAAAGGAAGGAGATCCTTTCAGATCCCACCAGCGAAGTCTCCAATCTGATATACACGAATTACTTTTCTTGCTGGCTATCAAATCCACCGAGATGCTCAAACCCCGGACTCTTCCACTCCTACCTCTCAGTTTGTCCTGTGGGTATATTTGAAACGCTAAATAAAATCCAGTCCTTACCATCCACTTCCACAAATAAGTAAACTTTTGACTCGAATGCTTCGCCTCCTCTACGCCAGTGCTTTTCCTACTGCCAGGCTAACACCTAACAAACGTGAAACCCAGGCCACAGTGCGGATGGTAAACACGATGCTAAATTACAATCGACCTGAACCACCTATAGCCACCTATGTCACTGTGCTTCCTCGGCATTCTCAAACACTTAAACGAACTCCACAAGGTAAACCCTGAAGCGCAAAGAAAACAAATCTCAGCTGAACTGGAGGCAGTAAATAATCCCGCCATACTTTGCACATGCTGCCACACTGATGACAGGTAACTAGAAGAGAACACTCTCTAATCAGCCCCAGAGCAGAGATCAGAGTCGGCGCCAGAACACCTACCTAAAAGTCCCACTTGCCTCTTTTCTGAAGCTGCAAAGCAAGCAGTTTCCAAACACCAGCGGGTTTCAAAGAGTGGATTAGCACCCATGTTCGATTTTGTTTCCTCACTGTATGGCCTATTTATTTTTTATATATAAACCACTGAATGGAACACCACCAGCACCAGCGACTGAAGAGCCGTGAGCTGATCAAGACAAAGTCAAATGTATTTTCCGAGAAATTATGACCGAAAAGGTTTTTAACATATCACTATGTTGTAAAGCAGAGTACGCTCAAATAACTTGGCACGATGCAAAAGAAAAGTGAATGTCACGCTGTTACGTAAAGACCATGCTCACAGGATTACATGAGACAGGAGGGGAAACCGTGATACTACTGGTCCTCTGATCCATGTGAAACTTCTCAGTAGCTGATGAACAAGCATCAAGGTCTTCCTCTGAACCTATATTTGCAGACTTGCTGCTTTCTACTCTTTTAATGCGTTCCCCACCTCTCTTATACAGAGCTCAACCAACCAGATTTAAAAGGAAAAACTTAGAGATCGAACCATCAACTTTCATATAATTTTCCTGCTTAGAGTAGTGGCAGAACTAGCTGAACTTATCCCAGTCCTAAAAGGCAAAAATTAAAACCTCTAAAGCAAAATAAGTCTTTAGTCAGTATTTACGTTTTTCACAGGTAGAGCTGAATGGAATTCTTTCAGGGCAATTTGTGAAATCATTTTAAAATAACTGAACACTGAGTCCTCTGTTTCACTTCTTTAAAACAGGTGAAATTCTGCTAATTCACATCTTATACTATTCATCCAAAGTAGCCAAACCCTGTCAGACGAAATCTCACCTGCTGCGTGCTTCCTTTACTGAACTTTCCAGAACAGGCACACACAAAATCACACGGTTTTAGCAGAAACCGTCAGGTGCCAACACTGTTCTGTAGCTCACGGCTCTAATAAAGTTACCCTGGGCAGCCGAGACCTACCATTTTAAAAGAGGAGTATTTGCTCTGCTTTACATCAGATAACGGGACAAGAAGCTTGCCTTGTGTTCTACTTGATCTTTCATCAAACCTCTTGGCAGAGCTAACTGACTCAGAAGACATCAAGGGCTTACAACTATGTGATATGGAAAATAAAACTGCCCCCGTCACAGATCTTATTTTCAGTCTTGAAGGTAAAGCAAAGTAAGTATGATCTCTTTCAGACGGCTTCGAAAGCCATTCAGTTTTCATCTGCATACCGCTATGTCAGCAACTTTACCATTACATCCTCGTAAACCTATCAGATTTTTAACGTAACAGCCTTGTAAAAGGTTTAAGTATCTGGGACTGATATCTCTTGTGATAGAACTAAACTGTTCACTTCTAATCTACAGCTTCTTTTGAAACCATTGAAAATAGATCTTCAAATATGATACTTTAGTTGCAGCTTTATTAATTCATATGAATTTGATTAAGAATATTCTCTCCTGGATTTTATATTATCTTCAAGATCTTCCTCTTATTCTTCCTGCTCAGCTTAAGAAGAAGATTAATCAGGTTTAAGAAAAAGAAATAATCTAGCAAGGTTAGAGAACAAGGATCAACTTTTTAATATTTCAAAGAGACAAACTACCAGGAGATACAAAATTTCTGATTAGAGAGATTTATAAGCAATCCTAAAATACACACAAGGCTGATTACATTGTGAGAGAAGTTTAAATTCATCTACAATAAGACAAACCACAGCTTCTCACCGCTGTCCTAGTCCACTCTCAAATTTATGACCAGATTTGAATATAAAAAAATTGTAATGAATAGGATTTATCCATGTGCTGTCCTTAGTGTAATTGCAATGTGCTCTTAAGCAGGAACAAAGCAACGTGGATGAGGGCATCAGGATCCAATACTTCAGTTATTTCCTATGTTGCATTTTCCCTTTCTTTTAGTAAGGAACATTTGCTATTACAAACTCAATTATTAAAAAAACAGAAGGACATACAATCACAAACTCAGCACAACCAAGGCTATGTAAGCTTTTATTTTACTTAAACACTAGAGCAGTTTTGATTAAATAAAGGTTCATCTAAATGTTTACAAATGTGATGAAAGAGATCAGTCTTCTGCTCTTAGAGAAAACTGTACTTAGTTGTCCCAGACTGCAGATATATTTGCTGTTTAAATTGTGACTGCCTTTAAATAGATCTTAAAGAATTATCCAGAAACAGCCGGACAAGCTTGTAAGACAAAAACGCGAAACACCCATTTACAGTAAAGACAAAACTGTAAAAGAATTGACTTTATATTGTCAAAACTCTGTTGGTGCCTTTTAGATCAGAAGAACGCTGCTTCAAAGCATCACAACTAAGCTTCACTTGGGGGGCTCTCTGCTGTTACCACTGCCGAGGCTATCTTGCGCCCGATAGCCTTGCCCCTGCTTTTCCCTGACAGACGCTGTCGTGACGCAGTGTCCCTGAAAGCCCTCTAAACTGAGGGCTACCCAGATCCCCAGAGTAGGTCACATCGGAGACACAAAACCCAGGAGTTTGGTAAAGCGACCAGAACAATCACTGCTAGCTGCCAACAGCTTATTCCAGAGTAAGCATTCACGTGAGCGGCTAATAAGCTATACTTGCAAACCCACAAACCGCCTTTTCTGTGATAATTCCCCCCCAGGCAGACAAATCCTCACATCGTATCTACCCACTGGAGTAAAAAAATGCACTTCTTGCAGCTACAGGTAAAATAAACTTCACACTTCTCTCACGCTGAGAGAGGCTACCTGAAACCACAACGGCCATAAAAGCAAAAGAATAACTCACAGTTTTAACTGTGCAACATTTGACTAATCCACAGCTACGATTCTGTTTCACAACCTGAACTGGAAAGGCAAAAACGCCCTGTCCGTAACAGGAACTGAATCCTAAAATGGATCTGCCTGCCATTCGCATACACGGAACTCTTGCTGAAGGCAGGCAGGTAATACACGCAGTCAAAAACCCCAGTGTCATCACACAATTCAATCACTTCACTCTCTTTCCCCTTATCTTCTCTACCTTGCCCACACACTTCCAGCTCCTTCATAGCACANGCATGGCTGCAGCAGTGCGCACAGAGGAACCAGCCTGACACCCTGCCTAGCAAAAGCGTACGAACACACGTTATTTCAGCTGCGTTACTTCTCAGAAAGGGCTCCCCAGATACCCACACAGGTCTCCACACTGCTGCAAGGGAGAGGATAAATATAAGCTACAGGCAGCGACCAGACNTCACATCGTATCTACCCACTGGAGTAAAAAAATGCACTTCTTGCAGCTACAGGTAAAATAAACTTCACACTTCTCTCACGCTGAGAGAGGCTACCTGAAACCACAATGGCCATAAAAGCAAAAGAATAACTCACAGTTTTAACTGTGCAACATTTGACTAATCCACAGCTACGATTCTGTTTCACAACCTGAACTGGAAAGGCAAAAACGCCCTGTCCGTAACAGGAACTGAATCCTAAAATGGATCTGCCTGCCATTCGCATACACTGAACTCTTGCTGAAGGCAGGCAGGTAATACACGCAGTCAAAAACCCCAGTGTCATCACACAATTCAATCACTTCACTCTCTTTCCCCTTATCTTCTCTACCTTGCCCACACACTTCCAGCTCCTTCATAGCACAGTGCTTCCCAAAAGCGAGGCGTGCCCCTCCCAGGGAAGGACAGGAGGTAGCGCAAAGGCACAAGCCACAGCACGCACTCAGCAGCGGGGACGTGAACTTTCCAAAACAGCACCACGAAGAAGAG
Source organism: Aramus guarauna (assembly GCA_013400195.1). NCBI lineage: Eukaryota > Metazoa > Chordata > Aves > Gruiformes > Aramidae > Aramus > Aramus guarauna. Next base: position 282,294 of record VXBL01006520.1, on the reverse strand, counting down.
CAGAACCCGACTAGTAGAACTTGAGAAAAGATGATACAAATTGTTTGGAAAACCATACAGGAAAAACAGTTTGGGAAGCATGAACTCAAGAGTTTGTCTTCTCTCAGAAAAGCTTTGGCTAGGTTAGCCCTGAAGAGAATAACTCACCATGTTCACAGTGGTGCCGCTATTCAAATCCAATGCAAGTCTGAGGGGAGACACCCCCCACCCTCCCTGTCACC
>VXBL01006520.1:230331-273348 GCA_013400195.1 Aramus guarauna | reverse complement strand
TCAGCTTCTCTCAAGCCCGAGCCCGGATCAGGGAGCAGAGGACGGGCCCCAAGGCTCCGCCATGCCGAGGACCACTGTGCACAAGGTGGGGCACGGGAGCACTGGGGCTCGGGCGCCTCGACACAAACCCGTCCATTTGTTGGGGTTCGTCCTCGCACCCCAGAGCGGGGATTCGCTCCCAGCAGAGTGCAGAGCTGTAGCTGCGTGCCAGGAGCCGGGTGCTAGCGTGAGAGAGATGGGAACAGGGCGTCCGCGGAGGCTCGGCATGAAAGCTGTCGGCACACCAGCGCCTGGGGAGAAGGGGAAAACAGAGCCAGGGCAGCAAAGCACGAAAGCTTGGTAACAGGGAATAAAATCCTTGAGTTGTGGCTGAAGCGCTAGATCCAATGCAAGAGGACCTCTGCCTTGCAAAACATTCGCGTTCAGGAATTGGCAAGTTCAATCATGAAAGTTATCATCTGGCAGACTGAGCACACAATAACCACACGGACCTCCGCCGAGAAATTTTAGGAGCATAAATGAAGTAAGGCCAGTTGCCCTGCCTCGACTAATCCCCTGTTGTGACCCTTCGATATCCATTTACACATTTGCTTCTCCCCTAAAATAATTCCAAACTGAATCTGGGCTCTAACAAAGAAAAAAGCCCAAACCAGTTTAACTTCAAAGGGCCTTTTAATCTCTCCTTTACTCGGATGAAACAGGCTTTTTGTATTGAAGATGCTGCAACAATAAGAAATGAAAAAGCTCCGAGAAAATATTTTTCCCTCTGTAAAGAAAATTAATATTAAGAGGAAAATACCAGACCAACAAAAGCCAAGTTAATAGAGGTGGCTCACTGAAAACCAGCAGAAACACGTCTACTTTAGCCTGAGTATCTTTTTGCTAAAGCACCTGTTGAACCTCTATGTTTTAGTGTTGAGTTGAAGAAGACACCCAAATGCCAAGGGGGAAAAACAAAACAAAATGAGACGCCAAATTGCCCGCCCCCCCCAAAAAAAAGAAGACACAGAGAAAACTACCCAAATGTCAAGGGAAGAAAAAAAAAAAAACCCCACCACCAGACCAACAAAAACCCACCCAAGCAGCCAGAGGAAAACCACCACTCGAACGCCAAGTGTGAGTTTTTATCAGAAAGACAAACACATCGCAGAGTGCCGGCAGCACCGATGCTCCAGCTAATCTCGCCAGCAGCTCGAGCCTGCGTGGCTCCGTCCTGCACACCCCCCCGTGGAACACAAACCCAGCTTCGCTTTTTCACAGGGTGCTGCTTACGAACCCACAGCGACAGAAGCGGTGAAGCTTCTCCCCAGCAATACGTGAGGACACAGAGCTGCAGCTTTGTCTTTAAAAAAAGAGGTTTTTTTTCCCCAAAAACACCTAAAAGCCTTGCGAGGGAGCGAGCCGGGCTGCTCGGCGGCAGCGGCTCTGCTGTGACGGTCTGGGCTGGTGCCCCCACGGTCTCACGCTTTCCTGCCAGCCCCTGCAGAAACCCGACGGCTCTGGCATTTTCTGTTGATGGCTTACGAGAAATCGGGCATCACAGAAGTGTTCCTCACCCTGGAAAGTCAGGATAAACTGAAAAAATCCATCCAACGCACCAGAACTGGAGCAATAGTATTGAATTTAAGTAGTTACACTGCAAATAGGATGATCTTTATTTTAGAATACCAAGGTCTGTATCGAGCTACATTTAAGACCCTTCTCTGCTTCAATACACCATGCTGAAAAAACGCCCACCCAACCCACGATCCTGCCCAGAGGAACCGGTGGCAGAAAGCCTCACAGCGCTGCGACGAAGCTGCGTCGGAAAGCGTCGGGCACTGCCGCAGAACTAACCCCTGTTTGAGAGCGCTGACAGATGCTGCCGCCTCTCCCCACAAACCGTTGCCCACCAGTATTCGCCCCACGATGCTGAGCGCTCCCAGCCCCAAACCTTCGGGATCTCTCCTGGGAGCCCCACCAAAGCCGGCGGTTCCCCCCCACCCCGGAGCGGTTTTGGGGGGATGCGCGGAGCCGGAGTGCCCCCCGATGGCCAGGCCGGCAACCGGCCCGGTGTTAAACATCACCCACAAGAATAATTAAGAGGATGAATTATAATCTGCCAACTTTTATTTGCATATCATTACATCTGTGTTTGGTAAAGGCGGCTTTCGACTAGCAAACAGCCCTCGGAGAGCAGACCGGATTACTTGCGAAAGACAGAACAATCAAAGTTTAAAATACTTCACGCTGTGTTCCTGTCCTGCCGAATTAAAATTATTCGTTGGTTCTCAGCTGATAACACATCTTTAATCTCCAGATTATTTTGAAACGAGACGGCACAAACAAGCCAAAGGAGGGGAAGAAAAAAAAAAATAAACTGCTTGCATCAAACCCTCGGCGTTACGCAGAAAGCTAGTGACCTCCGCTGGCTGCAGCCATCGCTACAGGCCCGGGAGATGCCACACACATCGTCTGCTCTGCCGCCCGCTCGCACGGAGAGATTCAGCTCTGACTTCTGGTACCTCTTCCCCCGAGTAACCGTATCATCTAAGGCGCTCCTTGCTGCCGCAAAACACTAACTCTTCAAATGCCAGTCGCACCTCCGCACGTGTAAATATTCTCTCGGTAAAGTAAACGAAGCCAGGAAAAAGTAGTTTTATAGCTCGCGGCGGAGCGGGACGATGTTTGCGGGAGAAGAGGAAGCTCTGGCATGCACCTCCGAACAAAAGGGAACAAGTGGTCTTTACTCGGAGAGCAGCTTCCTATTAAGACTCACTCCTTCGTACATTATGCCTTTCATCCCCACTCAACCACAAAATGATTTTGCTGTAGGAAATACAATGGCAGAAAAAGATTTACATTGAAAGAATCTTTAATAATAAACTGTTGCAGATCTGCCTACTTCCCCATGATTTATAATACAATAAACATCGGATTCTATTAAGTCTCATGCACTGAAGACACGCACTGAAAACCCGAATATGAAAGCCCTCAATTCTTCCCGTCTCCAGCACCATAATAGTGAAATGAGCATGGATAAATGTGCTAAGAGTATCTCTTTGCATCTTTTATAGCTTGTGTGTATTAATCTGTAAAGCTTATTAAGAAAGTCATTGCTATGCAAAGCAGCACCCAATCTCTTTCTCTTGCTTTTCAACAGAGCGCAGTGTTTAGCCAATAGGACCGGTCCCCGGCCCCTCATTCCGCATTCATAACATGCAACATTTGCACAATGTATCTCTCAAAGGCTGCTGAATAGAAAGCCTTAATACTCATGTAAACAACTGCAAACCAATTACTTAATGAATCAGGCCCACACATAATGAGGTGCCAGACAAAGAGCTATAAATGCATTTTTGCGCCCGAGCCTCTGCTTTAAAGTAAAATCCCTCAGCTGTAGTTTGGGCTTAACTGGCACATCATAATTATTGTCTGGAGGACATCAGAGGAAGCCATTTTTTTTATTTAGGTCCAGCAGGGTCTTTCGCGAGGTCACTCATCAGCTCAGTGACAAAACGGAGCAAAGAATTTATAAAAAGTACCACCGCGGTGCTACACAGTTATGTTTATTCTCAAGTAGTGGGTTTCAAGACCACTTGTAAAAGCAATAAAGCCCGAGAAGTGACTGCACTAAGTGGAGCGCTTAAATGCGAGCGGCGAAGAAACCGCGCGGCGTCCTGGCCGCAAACAAGCGGCCGGCCACCCCTTCCTCTTCTCCCTCTTTCCCACTGCTTTCCCCGCTCTCCGTCCTTGCGGAGCGGGTGCCAAGTGCCCAAAAGCAAGAGCTGCTCGTAAACCCCGTCTTTGCCGTATCTGTGACTGCTTTAGAAAAATCTAACTTTAAGCTGTTCTAAAAGATTTTTTTATTTTTTTTTTTAAAGCAGCAGCATCATGTATCAGCACATGAAGTGTGCTCGCTTCCCTGTGCTGAAAAGCATGGAATTACAGGGCAGAGTGAATGATTTTTAAAAAAATCTACCGCAAGTAAGAATTTGAAAAAACCCCAGCAAAAACCCAAACATACACCATATGAACAGCATCCGAAAAACACAAAAGTGGCCAAACACATTATTAGCGAGCAGTGCAACATCCAAGGGGAGAAAAGCTTGGAGATTCTTTTTAAATAAAAAAAATAGTTCATTTTAAACTAGACCTATTTTATTCAGATGCTTTGCAGTGATCCTGTAAGCAAGTCCTCCGGGGCCTGATCCTTCCCTTCCTGCTGTCCTGGGCTTCAGTGAATGCCTACAATTTAACATTTAAAAATTCACATACAGGAGCACCCCTGCATTTCATAGCACTAGGTAGTATGGTTTGGAACATCATTCTCAAGCAATGTTCCAAGAAATTTAAAAAGGAAAAAAAAAAAAGAAAAAAAAGAGTTTGAGCATAAGACTGTAAGGCTTAATCCCCAAGAACAGCGTGAACGTGACTCAATGTTGTATCACAACTTGTCTTTATTTACCGTACTTTAGGAATCACAGGAACGCTGCGATTTTGATACAACGTGCAGAACACCACTCGCAAAACGGGAATTGTCTCACAGCAAAGCTGACCTCATCAGTAACAGCATAAAACGCTGCAGAAGGACAGCCATGCCGTGGGAACGGAAGGAGTCAAACATTTATCACGACGCTCGGAAGTCTCTCCCGAGTGCTACCGATGGTGGGTTTCAGACAGGAGCAGCAGCACCTGCTCGCTGGGCCGTTCTGCTCGGAGCAGAGAAGGATCTAACGCCCGGCCAACGTCCCTGCGCGGCTGCTGCCTGACCGCCGATGTGATTGCTGCCGTTCCATTACCATTGCGTGCCGGTGACGAACACAAGGAACAGCGAGCAGAACCGCGCGGGGGGACACGGGGAACTGCTGCAGTTTAAAAACAAACCACAGAGCAACTTTTTTTCCTGGTGGTTATTTTTTGTTTTTGTTTTTTTTTAAAAGAACAAACTGCACCCTTTAGGTACACGTGAGGCCATTAATTAAACATACTGGGTTGGAAAGCAAGACAGCCGTGTTATAAATAGCCCAGTATCAAATGTAAAACCCAACGCCGAGGCCATGAAAAGCGTTATCCAGTTACAGCTAGTTTACATCTCGGATACAGGGAGAAGAAACCCACCACTTTATTTCTTGAAGACTTTATGTTTTCTGTCTGCCCCTCTCCTGACAACTCCCATTGTCTGGCCGCTGAGTAGCCCTACTGAGAGCAGCTGTACACGCTAATTTGTGGTTCACTGAGATGTCAATTGAGTCTTAAAATGAGAAAACAACAGCTGCAAAACAATACTTGGCTTTAGCACAAATATTTTCCAAGGTGTACAAAAGTTTAGGATGTTTTATTAGATAAACATAAATACAAACCATAACCCTAGACCAAGTAAAAACCAAAATAATCAGAGCTTCAGTCATTTTCTGTCGGTATTTCTCATTCTACAGAAGCATTTCAGATGTTAAAGGAATTAACGACTTTACCTTGAGAAGGGAGGACTTTCTTTCGACGACAAACTACTTTCCGAATACACTTCTTGGCTCCCTCTTGCTTTGGAACTGCTGTTGCCAATATCCCAACCTGTCCAGTAAAAACAGGAAACAAATTTTCAAACAGCGGCCGGGCCTTACAGCAGCGAGCAGTCCCTAGCAGCAACACACGCTCTGATTTTCAAACAGATGCATCTTGGTTTGATGGCAAAGTCTAGCGAGGGCACACACCGCGCCGTTACGGCATCCTGCCTCAGGACTGTTTGCTCATGAGTAAGTGGAAATTAGTTAAAAACACGGAAAACAAGACTCCCTCGCTATCAATTGAGTTATCTGATGATAATTTCTTGTAAATAGTGACATTTTTTGCACCTTTTACCTCATTTCAGAAAAAAGAGCAAGCACTGAGATTCTCTTAAGAGCTGTATTGCATCATGGCAACTTTAAGCAAAAATTAAAGGATTTCTGGGCTTTTTTACTCTTTTTTTTTTTAATCCCCAAATTCTCATTTACTTTAGGTAATCAGGAAGGTTATTTTTTCCCCTTCCCCTTAAATATAGGTTATTTTGGATAGTTACAGTTCTCTTATTTGTTACATCAGTATTTTCAACCATTCTCTTGAGCTAGAGCTGCACTGGGGAGACACAAACCTTGTGGGATCTTTACAACTGAAACAGCCAAACATCTCACTATTTCAAAATCTGTCATCCACGCTTTCCTTTCTTTCCTCCCCCCTGCTCTGTATCTCATTTCCATTCTTTAAAGATTGATTTGGGGGGGAAAAAAAAAAGAAGAGGTAAATGAATGCATTCACTGGAATTGTACAATTGCTCATCTTTGTACTCATTTCCAAAGAACATGACGCTCAAGTACAAATCCCACTTTAAAAGGCTGCTTTGCATATATATATAGTCCTGAAATTATAAACAAGACCTAATTGTTACCAACTCCATTCCATCCCCGGACAATTTAGTATTTCTGTACATCTCTGGCACTTTCTCACTGCCTCCAGGGGATCACAGCACTCTGTTCTTGGATCTCAGCGCCACGAATCCCGCTGGGTCTCGGGCACTTCCAAGAGCAGGTGCCCGCTGGCCGACTAGCACGGGAGATGGAAGAGCTCGGGCACGAGGGCTGCGGTGGCAGCAGCGTCCCGCTTGCGGAACAAAGTCCGACCGCTTCCCAGAGAATGCACGGGGGAAAAAAAAGAGACATCAAGAAAGGGAGGGGAAAGAGGGAAGAGGAAAAGGGACACGCACCCCCCCCTTCCTGTGAGGCACGCAAGAACACATCTGCACGCTCAGGGACACGCTTCTCCTGCGCACAAGTAACTGTATTGCTGTCGAACGCTGTTCCTGTCCCTCAGGCAGCGGCATGGAGCCCGTCTGACCCAGGCGTACCTGCTGTACCTTCCCAACGGCCGGGTCTTTGCCGGCTCTCCCAGAGCTCAAACTGGGCCACTGCTGTCACGCAGCTCTCCTCACAGCTTCTGCACGTGCGCCAGCTTCAGAAGCCCGTTCCCCCAAGCCTTCTGTGCCTGTGCCGGCTCCCCTTCCCTCCCAGCATCAAACAGTAGCACAAACTACTTGTTCTTCACCTTTAAGGCCCTTCAGAGCCCCGCTTTGCCCTACCTGTCAATTATAATACAATGCAGGGCTATCAATCCCCACTTCTGCCTTAGTTAGGCCAGACTGCCTTGCCAATTAGTCCAGTTCCCCTTGAGCATCTTTGCGCTGACTCCCATCCCATGTACCCTACAGAAGTGGGAGACCTTTCAGGAACTGCTGAGCCCCCCAGCTCGCCTCCCTGCGCCCACAAAGGGTTTGACGACGCATAAGTGTGCGGCAACTGCTGCTTTGTGTGCTGAGCAATCACCTGGCTCTCACCTCCTCTTACCCCACTCTTCCGCTTAATCCCCACACCACCACCACCCCGTCCGCAGTGTAAGTCAGGGGAAAGGAAGAGTCTCGGCTACATGCGGTGCTGACAACGAAACCAGCCCAACCTGGGCACACAGCAACACTTGCTTCACCTTTGTGAGCGAGCACAAGCGACTGGCGCAACATGCAGGGCAGGAAAAAGATGACAGAAATACGCTGCTAGGAGAGTAAGGCCTTAAGCACTTCCCTTCCTCCTGATAGTAGGACTGCATCGTGACATAAAACCCTTGTGCAGACCATAAACCCAGTCCTCCTGTTTAAGGTCAAATGCAACTTAGCTCAAAAAGACGCTTTTATTCTGGAGTGTGTGCACATTTCTGTTGCTTGTTTTGCCAGAAGCATCTACCTTGCCACATTATAGCGGCACCCTCCCTGTCGCAGGCTGGGGACGGCCAGAGGTGTGCTGCGCTGAAACACAAATACACATTTTTCCCTGAGCACACAGAAGGAGATAGCCCTGGCAAGAAAGATGCACCAAGTGGAGAAGAGGAAAAGAAGGAAAAAAAAAAGAGAGAGAAAGATCAGTTTAGATCACACCAGGAGCATGCAGACCAAAACCCTTGGATGAAAGATTTGCCAGCGCCATAGAAATCATTCAGCGGGGAGCAGCAGCAGCTCCTGATAGTCGTCTCCTCACACCTCCCAGGCCGTACACGGGCTTGTTAAAAAGCACCTCTCCCTTCCCGTCCAAATCTGGGTAAAAGCCAGATGCCATCTGCCCAACGTTCTCTTCCTAAGCGGTATCTGGAAGGAGCAGCCTCGCCACACTGCCAGCTCTCACGTTCCAGAGACAGCACAGAAGCACCATAGGTGTGCAGGGGTGAACAATTTTGTTGAACAAAATGGGTGCAGTTTTCTTCATTAGCCAACAATGCCAGGGAAAAAAACGCCATCCTTGCATAATGACCTGCTATTATTTTGTTAAAGTGACTTTTTAACCCAGAACATACCAGCACAGAACTGAAGAGATTTCTCCATGAGTTCCCCCTATGGCCTAGGGTGCAGCATCTATCAAAGTTACAGCTAAACATCTCAGTAGCTAAAAAAAGCTATGTGATGCAATTTTCTGCAAACGAAGAGATAAGAAAAAGCTCTTGGCTTCGTACTTGCAACATTTATATCTTGTTAATTGTATTACCTCTCACAGAGGAAGCAGCTCACACTTCTTAAGCTTCAAAACCAGCATTAAAGCCCTTCACTGCAGCTAGAGTCCCAGCAGAGAGGAGTCATCTGCAGACACTAAATCATCTTTCTACGAACAGCCTCTAAGAGCTTGCCTCTGCCTGTCTGGAAACGGGAAGGTAATTCACAGGGTTGCTGGCTTTCACAATGCAGACTGGGAAAACAAACTGGTTGGTCATAGGCTTCATGTGTAGCCCTACAGTTTGTGAGCAAAACTGAAAGCTTCGACCTAAGCGACAAAGCACGTAAGCAAGCTGTAGAAGCAGTACAGTAGGTGCTGCTTTACTGGGAGAGGAACAAGAGAACTTTGTACGCCACTCAGAAGCTAAAAGAGCTATCATCCATTATTTCCAATAACAATCAATAATCCCGTATGCAAAAGGAGGTAGTTGGAGGGCAAAAGACCCCAGTGCTTTCGCAGACTCAACCCAGACACGTATCTGCATCTTCCTCCTGTGGGCAACTGAGAGCCTACGCCAAAAGGGACTTTGCTTTTTCTGTGTGCTTTTCTCACCGGTGAAATAGTCAGCAGCTTGGGTATTTCAGCTGTCACTGGACTTCAAAGTCAACAATGCCTTGAAAGGAATATTATCGGATCAGCTGAGCCTGCAAGCTGTGTAGTTGTACAGTTACCTTGGCAATAGTCATCGCACTTGCGTTGGGCTGCCATGCTGCTAGGTCTTGTACCAAAATACAAAACCTACAATACTTCCTGCCCAGAGGAACTTTAAATCTGAACGAGCTCCTCCACCACATTAACACTAATTACTGCGCTTGCTGGCAACCTGCAAAGAGCTACGGGGGATGAAAGGTGGGCTGTCAGCTGCCGGGCCGCTGCCAGCACAAATGGCCGCTCTGCAGCCTCCGCCTTGGGACCAGAGGTGCGAGCGCCGACTGTACGCGGGCTCTCGTACGCAGCGATTTCCCTTGCGAACAAGCAGAACACTTGCGTACAGAGAGAGGATAAAGGCTACCTGCAAATCCAATAGAAGAATGAGCTCTTTGGAGAGCAGAGAGACAGAAAATCTCCCAAATTCAAACCTGAGCAGAACGCTGCAGTAACCAATACCTAAGAGTAGGTCAAATACCAGCGTCTCCCCCTTCCTTTAAATAGAAAAAAGGAGAAACGCTCTTATCGTAATAACAGACCAACATACAATGCTATCCTCTCGAGAGGAGACACTTGGATGACCAGTGGACTCTGAGATCCTAGTGGAGCAAGCCAGCCAGTGAGAACACTTCCAGAAGCCGCTGCCTCTGTTTAAAGATCAAAGAAGAATTCTCCCCCAGAATTCATAACTATAAAAACTCTGAGGTCTTTCAGGAACTTCAGTAGGTGATATTTTACACTGCTCGACTTGAGCGGGGAGTCCAAAGTAATTTAAGCAAAACATACGATCTTACGCTGTCCCAAAGTAGGTCTGTGAGACCACAACAGCGATTAATCCTGTACAGATGAACTTTTTTCATAACAGTGGTTGCGAATGGGTTGATATCAAATGAAGCGAAAAGTTGGGCAGACTTATTAATGCCTTTATTAGTGCACTCCAAGTGGAACCCCGGGAACCTTTTAACTTCATGCTCAAAGGAGGACCTCACCGGGAAGGATGCGTGGGCGTGGGAAAAGCGTTGCCAGGATTATTGGCTCATTAAAGGTGACCTAAAAAGGAAAGCAGAATTGGATTCGCACCCTTTCATGTTCCCTTATGATATATAAAGAAGGACTATTTTTTTTTTTTCCCCTTCATAAGAGGGTTTTTCCTCCTTATTTCTACATTAGAGATTTTATACCTGGAGAGTAGCTGGAAGGTGACATTCAAGATGATGTGAAAGCGAAGCTTGATGAGTGGAGAAGTAACACCAGTTTTATTCAAATGCTTTACAGCTTTAACGTCTATTTAAATCAAAGGCATAAATGAAGGGTAGAGAGAGAACCTGGTTTTGTTAAAGATATAACAAACCTGCCCCTTCAATAAAATCAGCAGTTTCCTACTCATAAATGAGACTCTTAAACAGTCATCCAGCAAAACAAGAAATAATGGATTTTATCCTTTCTTTTTAATCTCGCATTATTCGCCTACCTCAGGAGCAGCAAAAAAAGCCAAACAATTTCCTTTACATGTCTTCCCACGATAAAAAACAAAGCATCCACGCAGAAAATGAGAACGAGTCCACATATCCCCCTCTATCCTCATATAACCTGGTATAAAATGAGATTGCTATTAATAGCTACCACCTCTCCGGGTGAGCCCACACACAAAAGGTAGAAGGTTTAAAGTCAATTATCACAACGCGGCCTTCCGCGAGCTTAGGACAAGGCTCTAGGGAAGAAGAAACCATCTTTCTGCTAGGAGGTGCGCTGCTCTGCGCCTCCCGTTGACTACGGGTTTGAAAAGCTGAGGTGCCCTGCCCCTGGCTCAGGCGACCCTTGGGTCCAAGGCTCTGCTTGGAGGAGCTCCGGGTGCAGGCAGTCCTTGCCCCAGCAGTTTCAGGAACTGCCTGAGGGACACCCAACACCACCCGGCCAAAGCCCTTTTCCCCAAAGCCACACAGCTGTCTCCTTCCTCCCCTACAGGCATTAAAGAAAAAACACAAACACTTCTGCAATGTTTACAGAACAATAAAATCAATATTTTGGTTCTTTTTTCTGTAACGGAAGCAGAAGAAAAATAAACGAAAACCACCAAAACATTCGTCAAGTGCCATCCCAGAAGACTGCTTGGAAGCACATCCACCCAGTTCTCACAATGAAGTCCATCAAAATCCAAAACCACCAAGGCTTCCAGTGTTTCAAATCAACGTTTAAAGCCCTTAAAGAATGTCGCAAGTATTAAAAAAAACAAAAACCAAATCTGTATCTCTTAAGCTTGGAAAAAGTTGTACAGCAAAATGGTCACATTCAGCATGGACATTAAATCACTTCAGCGAAAAACCCAAAGACAAACCCTCAAACAAGTCATTTGAGTCCAAAAGACAACGTGCACAGATGTTGCCTCCATTTTAGGCACAGAACAATTTCAGTGCTCCAGGGCCACAGTCTACAGTAAATAATGATGAGCAAAAAGGAAAAAAGCGACAGGCTGGAAGGGCGAGGAGCCGGAAGAGAACAAGAAGCCCGGAGAAGATCACGGGCTGAAGATGAAACGCATCTGACAGGAGCAACTTCGCTTTCAAGTGAGATATGAAAAACCTCACTCCTAGAGACGATGCGACTGCTGGCTATGGGAAACATGCTGCCACAAAAGAGTAAATAAAGTAGATTCAGAAAGAACAGATTTTAAACCGAAGTTACCGGTTTTAGTGTAAAAATACTGAGAAAGTCCCTAATCTAAACAAATAGGAAGCACTGGTATTTGCAGGCCCGCTCAGTAAGAAAGCTACGGGAGAAGCAGGGAAGGGGGACGTCCACCCTGGCCTGCCTTTTGACCAGCTGACTTCTAACACAGGAACAGCCGCACAGACCGTCGGGATCCCCGGCAGGAAAACCGGCAATAGAGAATTCCCTGGCACGTCTGCATGCAAACCCACAGCTAAAACCAGTACTGACACGGTGTGAGATCCAGGGTGGGGAGAAGCAAACCCAAAACATCGGCAGCTACAGAGATCCGAACGCGAGAGCCGGTATTCTCCTCACAGAACCCCCGGGATCAGGGATGGCATGAGTTGGAGGGAGTTGCCATCCCTGACGCTGTTCTTGCTGGCACTCTGCAGTTTAGGGAACTTCAACCCCAATCCTCAAATTGGAATCCTCTTAAATTACAAATAAAATCGAGCTACTCCCAAGATTTGCAAAATTTTAGATTAATTTTCAAATGAGAAGCATGTTTTGTTTCATGAAAAATATTTAAGTGGCTTTTAATTCCTCTGAAAAATCAATGCAATTCATGTTTTAAAATACGAGGCCATGTGTGACTGAAGGACATTTTAAGAAGCAGGAAAGTGGAAAGCATTCTACTCTAGAAAAAAAATAAAAATCTAAGTTTTATCGGGCTAACATAGGAATATTATTGCTGCAGTATAATTCAGGAATAGAAGCAGCACATTTTTATATTTCAGCTGCAAATTAGGCTCGAAAAGCATCAGAGGAAAACCTCTATAGAGAAATGAATTGCTCTCTGAAAGACAGGCTATTTTGAAGCCGTAAAAGAGCAGAAAAGCAACAGCGAGCGTCGCATAAGCAGATGCCCTCGCACCTTTCTGTCAGAGTACACACCTGCATAAATAAATATTTAGCCAAACATCAAAATTTATAAGGAAGCAGCCCACCACTTTGCAAAATCAGGGAAAAGCAAATTGAGACTCATTGCAAAGAGCCCTGCCCTGAATACTAATGCGTTATTGATACCCCAGGACCGAAAAGCAGCGACGCCTCGGGATCCTGGGCAAGGCTCGTACATCTGCTGCGGGAGGATCTGAACACATCTCGATAAAGCCTTATTGCTAAAAATTTTGTGTTATCAGGCAGCTTTTGCGAGGGAGGCAAAGGCACGACTTCCCAGCTAGCAGGATTTTTTCCTGCGCTTATTCTAATGATACACATTCAATTACTCGAGAAAAGAAAAGAATCAAATCAGAAACATCTGTAGTTTGCCATATAATTACTGGATCTTCCCCATGGAGACTGACCTTTGTAACACTGATACCGGGACCTGAAAGGCTAAATGACAGGATATTCACATGGTTTAAATGTATAACATGATTACAAGGAATTAAATAGGCGCTGTTATTTTCCATCTTGGTTTATGTTAACATAAGCGCGGACTTTATGATCTTACATTTAATCTTTGCGCTCAGTATGTAGTAGCTGAATTTACTCACTATTAGTGGACCCAGACCACTAAAATGCCATGTTTTGATTATATAATAAAGTTGAATACTGGATTCGAGGTTAATATGCAGCCATTACTTTTACCTGTAATAGGAATCTTTTCGACCGCGCTTTCTTCCTTGCTCTCATCTTCACACCCGCTTGTGACTTCTGGATGTGAACACACCATAATGAAACACATTTCAAAGTCGCAGTGATCAGACTGGTTTGTTTGCTTTTAAGCCCTACTCCCTTTAATTTCTCACTTTTGTTATCTCTTGTTTATTGATCTAAACTATCCATTACGGTTCTTAAAAGAGGCGCCTACTGTGAACTTTCCTTGCATGCGAGGCTACCCTGCCTCTCTGTAGCTTCCAGAGAAAAGGACGAGCTAACCAAATGTCTTAAATTATTTAAGACCCAATGGGATTTAGGAAACAAACAGCCCACAGTAACTCTGCGATTTCATCCGGCAGCCCGACAGCGGCAGCATATATCATACCGACTGTGGAAAATTAGTTTAAATCAAAGTCTCCAGCTCCTCCGTGGATAAAAGTCCCGTGAATTTAGGAGGCCTAAAGCAGTTTGTTTACATTTGCTGTGTAAAGAGCATTGCAACCTAATTGCCTGTCTCTTCCGCACTTTGATGTAAGGGATGCTCTCAGAGCAGACCGAGCAAGTTGCCGTCGCCGGTTATTACGCCGGACTAATACATTACTTCCTTATCTAAAGAAATTAGCTGGGTTTTCACAAACGCGTTCACCTTCTAAGCTCTGAAACCGCACCGCACACCCTTCTCAGTGTGAACCCTTTTATTTTTGAAAATTTATTCTGCAATCTGGCTTTATAATAAAAGGCAACGAATATATCCCACAATTTCTAAACGGTAGACATGTACACCTAGAAATCAGGTTTTAATAAGTGCCACAAGGCTTGCTTTTCTACTCCTGCAGAAAAAAAATAGTCACAATAGGCATCACTCATTTTAAGAGGTAACGAGAATGACAAATGATACTGAGATATTTAGGAAAATCCCCCGACGTTCGTTACAAATATACATTAATTTGCCAGTTGCTATAATACAGTCCTCTGCAGATTTGGATAGAAAATACATACACAGAGATGAGGACAGTAAGTTGGAGCGCACAGCTGGACCTTTTAACACTTGTTACCTTGTTCTCCCGCGCCGGCGAGCTGGGGAGCGTGTTTTGCCGGCTTTATTTCCGCGCCGTCGTTTGGGATTGATGGCAAGCTGTAAGATGATTCATTACTCTGAATAGGTGACCTATCCCCACACTCTTCCGGAAGGACCCCTCTCAGCACCGGTAGAGCCTGCAGCATTAACAAAAATAAAAATAGCCGCAGCCCTATTATCCTTCGTCTCGAGCGTTTTCCAACATACATTTAGGCTAATGTATACTTCATGGTGTAATCTGTTTCCAGGGTGGTTTTGTTCGATATTAAATTACCTCTGAGTTAAATCAGCGCTAGCTCAGGAATTGTGTTCTGCCTTGAAGTAACACAAACTCTGAATTATTCTTTTAATCACTAGGTTCTCTGGAAAGTCTCTGTATTCCCTGCCTCATGCATTCAGGGTAAGCAGAACAGGAGGGTGGATCAAATACACTGCAACAGCAACAGACCGGGACGAACTCTCTCCCTTTCGGGCACGCAGCAAGGAGGCAGGTTAACCCACAGTGTCAGCAATAGCTGCACCTTAGCACACCACCCCTGGGCCTGACTCAGAGCTTGCCCAAGCCAGCCTCAGCCAAGCGCAGGTCTGATTCTATGCCGTGTTACTCCTGCACGCTCGTGAAGTCTGCTCTCTCCTGCCTGTGCATGCAGCCCTCTGCAGCAGTGCTACTCAGACCTCTGTGGCTAAACCCATTTTTGACATAAAAAATTAAGTTGGAAGCCAGTTCCTTTATAGGGAGCTGAAGGTACCGCAAATACGGCCGAGTTAAATGCAGGCTTAAAGTAAAGGAAGCGCTCCTTCGGTTACCATCTACCTGTGTTAGAAGTACTGTGCATGGCTTTACAGCGCTCAGAGCAGGAGAAATCATCTTTCCCAGTGTTTATTATTTCACAAAGAACAGCAAAGGCTTTTTGGGCATCCTTCTTATCTCTTCTTTACTCATGGTGTGTTCCTCTTAGTACTATTTTGTAACACAAAATATGGGCTGGAGTCTAAGACCTACTAGATTTTCTGCTCTAATTATCTAATTGTGTAACAAAACAATAAGCCTTCAGCAATGAAGACCGACATCTCCAAGAATTCCAGGTTTTGTAACTTATTTTATAGGTACTGACCTCAAGCCAAAACATTTTGGACTCAGGAGAAATTTTATTCTGCTGCATCTGCCCCCTCCTCATTAATCCATATTTATTCAGGAGCCCAGAATGTCAACTTTTCAGTCTTGAGCAAACAGCTCACTGAATTTCTTTTCTATTAAACTTACATATGGGAAGTCTTCATACAAAACCAATGCGAACCATGTGATGCTACTTCATCCAGAAAAACAGTGATTTTAAGTCTCATTTTCTTGATGTAAAGAATGCCTTAAATGACAGGCAGGATTGGGATATCTTTGCTGTTGAAAGAAATTAATTCCCACATAGCAGTTCATCCCAGTGTCCTTTCTCACACCAGAAGTACTTTGGTTCCCTATCTGCAGTATCATTTAACATCCAAATAAGCATGCACCACCAAGGACAAGCAATCAATGTAAACTCGAACATCCTAATTAATCCAGGCAGAAGGAAGGTTCCCACCAGGGGAACCAAAGCTCAGCATTCAGAGTCACAGGGACCAAGGCGACAGTACGACGTAAGAGAACAGAAGACAGACATAATCTAGTCATAAGTGCTGAGGGGAAGACAGGCAGG
Organism: Aramus guarauna; assembly: GCA_013400195.1. Taxonomy (NCBI): domain Eukaryota; kingdom Metazoa; phylum Chordata; class Aves; order Gruiformes; family Aramidae; genus Aramus; species Aramus guarauna. The sequence goes on along the minus strand of VXBL01006520.1, from coordinate 257,074 downwards.
TGGACAGACAGACTCTGCGGACCACTGGCATGGGCACGATGCTGAGGACACTACAGGAGAACCACCACCTCCATGGACCACCAGAGCTGATGGGGACGGAGCTGGCAGACTCAGAGGGCTGTCTGTAGGGCGAGCACCTCAAGCCCCCTCCTGCACCTTCACCCCGCTGCCTGGCTGTACCGTACCACCCTCCAGTGGGGTGCCTGGCAGGTCTTTAAGCCCTCAGAGAAAGAAGTCAACAACACGGCCCAAAAAAACGCACTCTGGAGTCATAAATGTTTAAGATCCTTAGGTGCAGATCACTTAGGAGTTCAGTACTGCGTTATATACATCGTTACAGTAAAGCAACTGGGCCTGTACATGCACCTTGTGTAATTTATATTGATTCTGTTCTGTGCAACCTGCTCGGAAATAACGTATTTTAGAGTAGAGGATGCATCCTGGCATTACATTTAATTGACTGGATCCACTTAATAGGTTATATATGTGTTAAATGTATATGTGTGGGCCACAGTAACATGTAGCAATAATCATTGCATATATTCACCCATAAAGCTCGTGTGATTGAGCTTTGACTTTGTAAAAGATTTTACATGCAATTATAAATTTATGAACTGTGTGTGTTTATCTGTCACCAGCACAACGATATGCTCCTTGCTCATCTCTTCTACTTGACTGAATGCTTTCAGGACAGAATACAAATTACGTTTTCTGAACGTGGATAAGAAGTTACCCTGGCCATAACTCAACGTGTACAACTGACTAAAATATTACATCTTCATTGTTTCTAATGCTGTTAGAACTAGACTATAGCAAAACAGTTCAAACTGCTTTTTAATTTTGCATTATCAGAGATGGAAGCCCTGCCCTCCCTGCACAGCTGGCTGCTCTGGGTTTGTGACAAGAGAGGTCAAAGCACTTATGGGTCTACCGAATGCCAATTTTTTTTTTTTTTTTGAGAGTTAAGTTTATAACCTTTTGCATTAACGTTTAAAGAAAAAAAAGCATGCTACTATTTGTAAAATGCTCTGCATATTCAGTGTACCAAACAACACTGTTTTAAAAAAAACCAAACCATCATTCATGATAAAAAGCTACTAAGCCACAGAGAAAGACAGATGATATAAGCTTTGTGATAAATTTGCACCTCAGCAAGTGTGTGAGCTTGTTTAAATAAATAACTAGTTTGAAGGGTGGAAAACAGACGATCTCCTGGAGACCTTAGAGAGACTGTTTTCTTCGGGGGATGAAGTATAGTATGTGTTTGCCCTGAAACAGCCAAAGAACGTATTCTCTCCTCACCCACCTCCTAACCATCTCCAAGGCTGATTAACGAACACAGATTGCTTGTCATTTCCCTTAAAGCCCACACATCGGATCGCGTTAGCGGCACAGGGCCCGTCTCATCTTAATGGTGCAAATTAATCTCTAGGCATCTTTAATCTAGATATTATTAGATACAAGTGCCAACCTGGCCATCCTGCGCCTTCTTACTGGAAACCAGCAGCCTTTCAAACATCTCCGCCACTTCTCCTGTGAGCTGAACCTGGTGCTTTTTCAAGAACAAGGCATGGTTGCTCAAACAAGTCTGCAGCGTGTCCACGTTCCACTGCTGGTCTGGCCTGGGAAAGAAACACAAGTGCCATTATTGGGACACCCTGTGTACACGACACTCACACGTGCCACACTACTCGCTTCTCTGGACAAGTGGGTCAACATGCACTGGGAAAAGCCAGCACACATTTTGTCCTTAATCCCCACTTTTTCTTTTAAAAACGTCCAAAGCAGAACACATAAGAAGTCACAAGTGGCTTCTGCAAGTGTGGGGAGGATGGGCAAGGGTGATCATCACCCCATCCGTCCCCTGGCTCCATCCTGAGGCTCAGGGTCAGGAGACGTTAAGTCTTTCTGTAGCCCCTAGTCTCAGCCTTGGACAGACCTCACTCCATCAGGCACTCTGCCAGGCACCCACGTCCCCAGGCTTGTCTTTTTTTTTTTTTTTTTTTTTTTCCAGAAATCTTTTTATTATTTTTGAGCAGAAGGTGCCTTTTCCTTTAAAGCAGAAAATATAAATACTGCAATCTTGTTTGTCAAAGATGTTTGTTTTTCCAGTTGCTCCGATGATGTTTCACAAACAGAGGAATGAATTCCAATTAACTCAACAAGTGTCTGTCCCTAAGAAACCATTCAGGAAATACAACAACATATTAGTGCTCACAGGCACATCAGCCTCGAAAGGAGAACCAGGTATAGTCAAATAGACCATTCTTCAGCGCTCACAAGTGCCCCGATCCTGCTAACACTTGAGCATCGCTGAGCCTGTAACAGGCAGGAAGGTCTAGACAGACGCTAAGAAAGAATGGAAATTGTTTTCATTACTGTATTAAAGAGACCTAAAAAAATAACAGTAAAAAAAAAAAAAAATCAATTCTCACTTGTCCTTGTGCCACACGCATAGGAGAGGAAAAAAAAAAACATTTTGAATAACTGCAGTTTCTTGTTTTTAAAGGCTGTATGCATCTTCTGCTTCACAGAAAAATAATTTGCTTCTCAAAATTACATTCCCCATCCTTACGTGCCCAAGACTCACATTGAAGATCACAGAAATTACTGGCTAAGAGGTCTCTGAAGTTAATACGTTTCCTTCCCTGCCGGAGCAGCCTGGGGCGGGAGATGCTGCAGACTGGCAAGATGGGGGGACCCGGCCCAAGCGCTGCCCAGCAGAATAAGAGTCACCATCAGTGAATGAAAAGGAAAATAAATGAATTTGCTTAATGTTCTCATTTCGAGTCACACGGCTGCTGCCAAGGTGCGTAAAGATCAGCACTCAGACATCTCTATTTTCCAGCGCAATGGAGGTCTGGCCCCAGGTCTGCTTTCGCTGCACCAGAGAGCCACAGCAGACTTGAGGAGGAAAGAAAAGAACGTTAATCACACCCACACACAAGTTTTGTGTCTGCGATACCTGGTTTGCTTTTCATCCACCGCTCTACCTTTAGCATCGAGTGTTTTCTCAGGTAGGAGGCATCCATTCAGCACACTCTGTAACAAAGCCCGAAGCTGATGAAGGACGACTGCTTCGCATGCTTCAAGGTCGTCTTCTTTCAGACTGCCGTCCCGATTACAAAAGCTACAAAATAAAGCAGGTATTACATGCAATGTTTATTTAAAGCCCAGATAGCCAGCACTGGTTTGGAGGCAGAATCTGCAACGCTCCTCCTGGCTAAGGAGATAACTGGTGGGACAGCCCAGAGGGACAAACATCCCTGATGCTCTGTGCAGAAGATGCAGAGCAGGACAGGGAGGTCAAACCCAGCGCTCGGAGAACGCCAGGTTTAATCTCACACCTTTGCTTTGTGACAGCAGAGAGGAACCTGCGCATGTCCGCTCGGTGAAACTGCTTCTTGGCCATGCCATGGCCAAAGCGGTTCTGTCACAGGAACCCATCTCCGACAGCAGGCTAGAGGGGCCAGGTCGGTTTGGCAACCCTTCCTCCTCACTCCCTAGAAATCCTCTAACCATCAAGTGCTTAGAGAACCCTGGATTATGGAGGCTGACGCATAATTTTAAATCAAATTGCAAAGCCATTCCCAGTTCTTGTAAGTAAGAGCCCATGCTGCAGAGGGACAGCGAGGGCCCTCTGACCCCGGTTTTGTTAACACGTGGGTTTTGGTGATTCTCTTTGCTCTTTTACCTCAAAGAAGAGGTTATTTTTCTGGTTATTGTTTTCTACCTCGGTAAATCACATTAGCATTACTAGCTAAGGGGATGCTCTCATTCTTGGAAATAAGCATTTGCTTCACCTAAGGGATCTGTGGAGCAAGGCTGCAAAAAGTGCTGCGTTTAGGAAAGAGTATTTGTTGGAGTAATTTGTGTATGCGCTTCTAAGGGCCATATTTCAGCTCTCCGATGACATTAAAACAGTGGAAAGGGAGGAAGGCCTCTTAGCAACTGGCAATGTTTGTTTGCAGGAGCCCGCTTGTTCTTTGCGCTGGCCATTTGTCACCGCAAGAGCGAGGATCCCGGCTCAAATCTCAACAGGCTCCTGCAAAGCTGCTCGGTAACAGCCTCTCGCCGTTGCTCACCTGAATTCAATTAGAAGCACGTAAGCGATCAACAACAGAATTATTACAAGCCTTACACCGGATGCACGGCAGCAAGGAAGCGAGGAGACAGGGGATGGGGTTAAGGCGCAGGCAGCACTGCTCTCCTCTGAGAGGGGAGGGGGCCGGCAGGGAAGCAGCATTGACCTGAGCAGCTCCGCCGTGCCCATTGTCCCCGTGTGCTTGCCCTGGTACAGCGCCCGGTGCCAGGGGCTCCTCTTCACCACCGCCTCTTCTATCAACTGCAGCGCACGGGAGAGTCCCGCCAGCATCCCGCCGTGCCTGCGGACGGACAGTGAACAGGGCGTGAAGCAACTCAAGTTGTGACAGTATTTTAAATGCATTCCCATCACACCAGCTGGAAAAATAAACACCCTCGGTTTAGCTTTTCAAAGCAAACAGCAAAAACCACATTGCTTGAGCTCTGTAGGAAGAAAAAAAAAAGCCCAACAAAACAACACACGAGCAAACAAATCATCCAAAAATCAGCCGGGGCCTGAGACAGTGCATTGAAATTACCCCTGTGCAGAGTAGTTTAATTCCTTCACCTCCACAATCGAAATAAATCTGGTGACCACCTACAGGTACGGGGACATAACTGGGACCTCAGAGGGGTTTTGATGAAGCTGCACCTCTATGATGATGCAAATTAGGACTTAAACATTGAAACAATACAGCAGGCTAATCCTCGAACAGAGGTGTAAATGGCTATTCAGGTCCAGGCCGGCTGCCGGCTTTGTTGGGGACTTTCCAGGCCAGGTCTGCACCAGCAATGCCCCAGCTGGGCCTGCGCCCGCAGACCCCCACAGGCAACAAAGATTTTTTTTTTTTTCCCCCCTCGTATGAGGAGGCTGGCATATTTATACAGTTAACCTTGGTTCAAGCTCCCTCGAGTGAAAAGCCCTGTGCACGCCAACTTGCATCGCGTTAAGCTGTACCGAAAGTTGTGTTTTCCATTGGACTGTTGGGCAACAGTGAACAATTAAGTAGGAGCTGCCGTGCATTTAGTCGCGTTTCCTAGACATTTAATAAGCAAAACAATACCAGGGAGATCACATATGCAGTTAAACAGTGCTTTTTCTTTTCCCCCCGTCTTACAAACCCTGTATTTTAGCAGCCGGCTCGTTTCCCATTGTTTTCCTCCCGCTGGGTGGTCCTTCCAGGGTGCCACTCGAGAGGGATACAATAATAAAAAGGGAAGGGGAAGGAAGGGACACCAACATAAAGAAAAACAAAATGTATGACAATCTGCAGCAGGCTACGGATCAGAGGTCAGCAAACAAGAGGTCCTTCTCTTTTACAGGTTGCTTCCTGGAAACAGTCTGATTAAGCTGACAGCTTGAATTATGTGTTACATTTTGTAATGCACAATCCATCTGTGCTAAGTCCTCTTCAATGCAGCTGAAGCAGCACAGGCATAAGCTCTGCCTTTTTCCACCCCCTCAGCACAGGCCTTAAAATAGTCATCATCTTTCTCTGCGCTAATTCTCAGAGACCCGCTCCCCCCGCCACTCCCGGGGTTTAAGCCCTTGAAGAAAAGGCCGGGTGCTGTAAGGAATGGTAAGAGGATACGGAGCCTTCCACCTCCGGTTCAGCAGCTCAGACCGGCAACAAGCAGCCGAGGGCCGGGTGGGGAATTGGGTGCCTTTTCGGCACTACTCAAATAAGGCAGGCGAGCCCCTCAGCTCACCGGCGGGCTCCTAGGTGGCAGACCTGACCAAAAATGCACGGATGGGTCTCTCGCATGGGTCTGAGCTGGCGGGAGGAGTCTGAAGAGGTGCGTGTACAGCCTCTGATCAACGCACCCGCTTCGTGGTGCTGGGAAACACAAAAGTTATTTGCCAAAAATCATGATTTTTAATAGCTAAGGTAGCAAAATTGCAGCACCCTACTGTGACATACAACCAAGGCACATACCTTCTGCTAAATAACCTTTCATAGCAGTGTCACCTTTACTCTTTAACAACTCAACGATGTTATCACGACAACCATTCTTCTAGCTGGAGAAGGCAGTTTGAAACTCACTCAGAGGTAAAATATGACCGGCAAACGCTGCAGGGGAAAAACCTAAAACTTTTTAAAAAGAGAATGGTATCTCTGCAGTAAGGTAGAAAGAGTATTTTCTCTAAAAACGTAAACTTGTGACTTCCTGATACATAACAAGAAGTTTGTTTTGCATCTTGAGTTAAGCTGTGGTCTCTGCACACAAGAGCACCTTTCAACTCCATCACTTGCACTGATATCAAATAATACACCAAAAGCGGATGAATGGCCCAAAGACAACAGCTGAGGGAACGGCTCTTCGTTCGGATGCCACAGCAGTGACAGCACTGCACTGGGAAGAACCCAGCTACAGACAAGTCAGTTTAAGAGAACAAATATGCATAGTTTTGCATAATTTCAGCATATTTCTTCAGCCAGTGTAGGAATTTCATAAAGAAACACATGGACTGAAGGGACATCACAAGACCTGTGATATTATTCATTTTGTGAGTCTGTGGCATGATGCAGTCTCATAGTCTGTGTAACTTTATATAATTTAAATGTGTGTACTAATAACTTGGAAACTTTCCCCAAGATTTTTAGGTCATGAATTATTTTGCAAGACTCGAGCCAACAAAGATAATTTCACGTGCAAATGAAATGCACGGGCAAAATGGACTCGGAACATCCCCTTGGTAATAAGCACAACAAGGGAAAGGCTGCTGAGCCTGCCACGAGCTCTCCCATGGCTGCCATTTTTGAAATTCTATCTGCATTTTAGTTTTCAGGTAAAACAAATTCAAATTTGTATCTTTTCTGCAGAAACAGCCAACAGTTGTGATCCCACTTCCATGGCCTTGAGAAACGGCAGCGTTTCAGCTCGGCATAATGCGAGAGGAAGCCTCCGCATTCTGGTTTCAGTCGTGCTCCAGAGATAATGCAAGCAGTGAAACCTTTCGTATAATTTAGCTGGGCTTCAAGAGCATTGCACAATATTTTCATCAGTTTACGAACAGCGAGGCATCACTAGCGTCGACAGGGAGAGAACAAAAGGTTAAATTACCATCGCTCAGCTCTGACTTCTCTAGCAAAGGCAGGCACTCTATGCAACTTCCCTACAAAGTGTTATGATTAACAGGTGTTATACAAAAGAAAAACTGGGTAAAAGCTATTTAGATGTAAATTAGATGATGTTTCCATAGCAAGCAACAGTCTGATGCAAATGTGAAATGATAAAGTTACAGAAGTGTATATTGATGGCCGCTAGTTTCTGCTCAACTGTCATCTATTAAAATACAAACTAATACTGAAATCAGTACCCAAGACAACATGACCACAAATGTAGGAAGAATAGATGCATTAAGCAGATTAAAAAGCTGCAAACAGCTGAAAAGGAAAAAACCCAACCGGCAAATGCGTACTCCTTGTTCTCCGGGGGTAAAAACACTGTTTTCTTTCGTACATGGTCTCTCTCCAGTGCACAGTCACCACCTTGTATGTAGTTAACTGCTCCAGCTAGGAGCTTTGTGCACACGCATAGTGCCCGCACAAGGTAGGGAGACTCAAGGGGAGCAGCACCCACTGCAATACAGCACGTGCCTGCAGAAAAGGCTTTCGTCGATATTTTTGTTGTGACTGGGGGCAGGAAAACACTGGTGAAGAGGGTGTTGAGGATGCAGAGGACAAGGGAACAGAGCGTGCTGCTAGGGGAGAGCGGGCAGGAGAGAGGCAGCAGTCGAGGGCACAAGACCATGGGGTCAGGCAGTGGTAGATGGCCAAGGGGAAGGGGGATGTGGACATGAAGTGCTGCAGAGGGAAGTGGCAGCAAACAGCCTTTCAGAAGAAGTAAGAGACAGGAGATGAAGGCAGGAGGGATGCTCCCGCAGCAGCAGGGCATCACAAGGTGGGGACCCTGGCAGGATGACAGCAGTTGGCAGGGAGCTGTTCGAACACAGCAAGGGAGCAAAGCCAGCCCTCCCACACAACCTGGGCAAACCCCATGGCCCATCCCGTAGCGGGTACTGTCCGTCCAGCTGGGGATGTGCCTCCCTGTCCTACAAGGGTGTTGCAAGGCCAAAAAATCCAGCTGTGATCAATATTACAGCCGATACTCTGGAATTGCAGTTGTTATTGGCACTAAAACCCCACCACTCTCACATGGTAGCAGAGGACACGCCGTGCATCTGTGTCACGCTTTCCTCATTCCTTCTCTTGTTCTCTCTCAGCTATTTCCAAACAAGATGCTCAAGAAATTTAGCCAACTGGAAATTTTAATCCACACAAAATATGCCATTTAGTAAGTGATAAGTACTATTATATAAACTCGTGGAAATAAGATTTGTGTAGATTTAAAGAACGTCTATTGCATTTTAACAACAAACGTACTTAACTTGTCTACGCCTGACCTGAACGAGTTATCTGAAGCCATTTAACCACTAGCACAGAAGCGGGCAGATACTAAATAAATAGGTAAGAAGTTTGCCCACCTGCATGCAAGCTTTAGTGTCCTGTATCAGCCAAGCTGTGAAACCAGCCTCCAGGTCACACACTAACAAATGAGTATGGGCAGAGAAAAAAAAACACAAGGACTGACCTGTCTGGTGCTGAGCTGACCGAGGGCTCCTCCTGCACCGTGGGAGGGTTCGATGGTTGCAGTGGGGAGTCCTCTGCAGCGGGGGCATCCCTGCGCTGCTCCCAGCTGGCTGCTGGCAAGGCCGTACCCTGCAGCACACCACGAGCGCTCAGCATCACCTCCTCGGCGCTCGCAGGCATGGGGAGCTCAACACTGCTCTCCCAGCTCGCCTCCTTACAAGTCCACCAGTTACTCGGGCAAGGCTTTGGTCCTGAAAAAAAGTAATAATAAAAAATTATTCCCAAACATTGCAGCATAGAGAATTAAACTAAAATTACCTAGGCTGTGTGTTCACCTCTCACTTAACACACGTGAACGAGCACCCCTCTGCTCTTCCTTCAGTTGGGGTTTCCCTGCCCACGGTCCCGTGTCCTTCCACGCTCCTCTCGCAAGGGGGAGTCCGGGGAGGCTCCAGCCTCTGCGCTCAGGCCTTTTGGGTTCGCAGCTCCCGGCGGGCAGGAGACAAACCTGGCACTCCTCAAAAACCATCACCAGTGTGACAACCAACTGCTTTGCTAAATTGTCTCTGGAGGGCCCATGAAAGAAAAGCTGGAAAAAGCTTTTCTTAAGGGGAAAAAAGTGCACCTGAAAAGGCTACTGTTGGACACAGTTTTAAACCTTGCAGAAGAAATACATGCCTGGAGGCTTTTAAACTCTGCCTGTTAATTGCCTTCTCCAAAAGAGGAGAGTACAGGGCTGAATCATGCTTCTAAGATGACAGATACATGCTACTTATCTTTTTATAGAATGCCAAAAGTTAATGAACCAGCTAGTGCTGTAATGAATTAGTACTGCTACAGAAACTCCCAGTTTTCCATAAAATTCGCCATGGGTTTAAATTAACCAGCAATTCACACACCTGCTAACACTACAGCACCCACCATTTCTGCTTGTCTTGATCATGGAGTTTCACTGGAACTGAATCACTTACAGTTTATGCTAAATAGCTGCTGGTGCCAGGATGGGCTCTCAGCCCTGTTCCCAAATTTGTGAAGCAAGTATATGCAACAGAAATGTGTCTCCATCTCCTGGGAAATAAGGATGGAGAGGAACAGAGTTTTTTCTTCTCCAGTTTGGTTAGTGGGGGAGAAAGGGGCCATTTTCTTGCTTTGTTAACCTGGGGGAAACAGGATTTGTTCCTTCCTACGTTTTGTGCTGCCGCTGCTGAGCGGCGGCCAGGCAGCAGGAGAGGCTGGCGAGAGTTGCCCTGCACCACACCAGCAGATCCCGGCGCGTGCTTGCTCCTGGCATAGTACAGCCAAGCGTCTTCATCAGCTCCCGTCATTTGCAGCACGGAAGGTCAAGCTTAAGAGAGCTGGAACATGGCAGGCCCCTCCACACATTCAAACCTGGACAGCATTAGCCTGTTCACTTCGCAACACACATTTGGCAGCAGACAGACATAAAAATCCCCCCAGGCGGTCCGAGGTGATTACCGTGCCGTTTGACAAAAAACTCATTTTGATTTTGAACCCAACTGTATGGTTTCTCTGAAGGCAGAGATACTGCATTCCAGAAATTAAATGGGTATTTCTTCCCCAGACACGATGCTGGCCACCTCAGCCTTCCCCGTGGAGAGGAACTGGCGCTCTGCAGTGCTGCAGGCAGAGCCCAGGGCTGATGTAAGCCAGGCTGGGCTGGTCTCCTTCCATCACCGGCACAGACAGGCTTTCATTAAAACGGAGAAGTGGCAAACGCATCAGATGAAACAAAATGAGAGGCAAATAAATTCCTTAGAGAAAGAAAAAGGAATGGGGAAAAAACCTCAAGAAAGAGGATGCCAGAAAGACCCCAAGGAGGAGTACAGAAGAGCATCTGATGGGGATGCCAGCTTTCCTCTATAAAGCAGCTCACGATCGTTACAGGAGAGGAGTCCCTGCATCATTAGGGTTGCCACCAGTTTCCATTATAAATAGCTCCAATTTAGCAATTGTTATGGGGCTTGGAAAACTAGTTTAAGTTGAAAATTGCTATGTTAACTGGCAAGGCAGGGGAGAGTGTTTCTGCAAGGTCTTAAAAAAAAAAAAAGGAATAAACTGTTACTTAGCGACAAATCTTTGTCACTGTGACTTCAAAAACAAGTTCATTAGCTTGCTTCAAAGTAACCGACCAAGGCAGTAAAATAGGAGAGAATATATTTTGCCAAGATAGGGGAAAAATAGGAGGAAAAAAAAAAAAAAAAGGAATGAGAAGCTGGAACACAGCCTTTGAGGGCAGCACATCTCGTCCCTGAGCAAAAGCATCTCTGCTGGGAGAGTCTGCACCGCCTTTCTCAGGAAAGTTCAGAGGGCAGCAGAGAACTACCACCAGGTAGGAGTTAATCCTGCCACGTACGGGACATACCAATCCTCAGCCCACGTTGCCAAATCCCGTGTTTGGAAACGGCTGAGCTCTTGTGCACAAGTGTCTGAGGGAGGAGGAAATCAACCTGAAACAGAAGTGACATACTCTTCCAGAGAAGTAGGGTCACATTAAACCTCTTAAAACGAGGTTCAGACTACAAGACAACCGTAGGCACAGCAGTGAAGAAATCTTCACTTTCTAATAGTAAATCTGAACAGGATCAGCCCCCAGCAAGCCCTTGCCTGTCCACATGAGTGGCCTGGGAGGAAATGAAATCAAAAGAAAAAAAAAAAAAAAAGAGTAGAGATGTGTGCTACCATGCTTCAATCACAGTGCAACAGGCATAGGAGAAGCCAGCAGCTGTGGGCTGCTGCTCTGGTTGGGATGAGCAAGCCCCAGGGCCGGGCAGAGGGAGACAGGCACGCATCCTGCCATACCTGGGACACTTCCCCACGGCTGCTCCTCCTCAGGGCCGGCTGGTTTGGGATCTGATGCTGAGGAGATGAGCTGCTCTGAGCCTTCCTCACTGGCAGCCAGGTCCCCTTGTCTCGCTGCTCCCTCCTCTGATGCACCACTCTCTAAATCAGTGCTTCTGCTCTTTGGACCAAGTCCTTCAAGCGATGGAGAGCACGAAGGTGGGTCAGGCACCGAGCAGTTCTCTGTGGGCTGGGGGGGTTTCTGCTGTGTGCCCACATCTCCAGCGGCCAAGACGGCTGATGTGTGGTGGCCCATGAAGACTGTTGCTGGATGATACAGTCCTCTTGGCACGGCTGTCTCGGTGCTGATTCCAGCCCGTCTTCCAACCCGCAGCATCTGAAAAACACAGGCAAGAGATGGCTTAAGGAAACAAACAGGTAGTATGTTGCAAATTGAGCTTCTAGAGGATGGCACGTTGGTTTCTGGAGAGAAGAGTGTCACAGAATTCAAGCATTTTCTATAGTAGTATTGTTATTACACAAACACTTGGCACACATTTCTTGCGTCCTAGCGTGAAAACGAGGGCCCGGACCTCAACTCAAGCTCCGTGAAACAAAACAACTGGTGGCAAGAGTGCACTGCACCCCCAACCTGGCTAAAAGGGACTGAGATACACAAAGCGCTCAAACTAATCTAAACCATAACTAGTTTTTACAGACAGACAAACCTTTAAGATGCCTGCAAAGCCTTTTAAGACCCTGTACCTAAGCACAACGTTTAGAGCTACCCACTAAAGTCACTGAAAATGCCTGGAAGTTACTGACTCTAGAGGAATCACTGTGCTCTATTTGTGTACAGCCACTGGTAGCTTGTGGTTTAGGTACGCAGCACCCCGAAGCTAAGACACGATCGGTAGGAGCCAGCGGCAGTGTCCGCGGCACAGCCGGCCTTTCTGGAGCCACCCACAGCACCTGCTCTGAGCAGCCTCCTCCTGCCGCTCTTCTCGTGGTCTTCTCTAGAAGACAACGGGATGAAGAAGGATCCCCAGAGAGTCTGAAACCCACATCTGCCATCACTAACTCGTCTATATATCCAGCTTCGCTCACAGCGTGTCAACAAAGCAAATACGAATGAGGCAAAAATCACTGTATCCATTGTCTTCCTTCTGCTTTCCTGCCTGTTAAATCACACCAAAGAGGAAGGACGACTGCTCAGCTAACGCCACGCAGATGAAATCACGTTTTCCACAAGGCAACTTTGGGGACCCAGCAGAAACATTTTAAATGGCACTTTCCTTCAAGAACTGTTGAACTTGCATACAAATAGTGCCAACAGTATAACTGCTCTGCTTCCAAATCCCAGTGTTTTAATACTTGCCTTTTTTTCTTTGTAAACCTTCTCAATCAGAACAATTTGGGAGGAGTGGCTACTGCCACCACTACTACTCAAAGGTCACCGCCAGTTTATGCAAAGCCAAAATTAGCTGTCGTAATACCATTGTTCATACTAAGCAGGGCTCACTTTTCAGTCCCAAATCACAGCAGGACAATTTACAGTCACCTCCACACCTCTCTCCTCTTTTTCATTGCCTGACCTCTTCCTACCACACAAAGTCAGCTGCCAAGCCCAGCTTAAAGGAAACAAAGGCATCTTGTCTAGTCTGTGACCATGTTTCATTAAAAAAGCTCAAATTCCACGTAACAAGAAGCAGAACAAAAAGCCATGAAGTTATTTTAAGAAGTAAAGGTTTGCTCCTCAGATTAAGTTCACAGCTTATTCCGTCACCACTGCTCTCGGGTTCCTCCTAATTACTTTTCAGGTCTTGGATTTGCTGCTTTAAAATGCATCTAGCAAGTACTTTATGGATTTAGCAGCTCCTGGATGTAATGTTCCAAAACAAATGCAATTCAAACAGGTACAAGTGCCTGGCAGACTCATAGCAGACACACATCTCTAACAAGCTCCTCTTTGTAGAAAAAAAAGAAAAAAAAGACTCTCTTCACTGCCTTTGCATTCTCAGAACAAAATTGTGACAAGTAACATTGGTCTAGGTACTGTTTTTACCACCAAAACAGTAAAAACGTGTAGGTGACTTACCTAAAACAGTCAACAAAATTACTGAACTTCACATCACTCCAGATGGGTGTTTAATGGTCTCTGCACAAAGCATACTTACAATCCTCTCTCTGGTTGTGGAGTGCAGGCTCCCCACTTCTTCCTCCAGTAACAAATAAAATCTTTTCTTATTATCATTTAAGTGTTTTGAAGAGAACAAAGATAAGAAAAAAAAAATCCCTTCCATTAGGACTTACAAAAGGCCCAGCCTCCCCCAGCAGCAGACGACCACATGAAAGCTAGGGAGGTGAAGTGGAGCCAGCCAGGCGTTACTCTCACCTGGTGACACCTCCTTTCGCAGGAAAGGATGCTCTGCCACCCACATGGGTGCCCAATGCCCTGCGCCCAACACACACAGCAGTGCACAAGTCCAAAATCTTCAGAAGACTTCAAGAAAGTGCTTCGAAGTTGAAGCAGCCAGACTTCATCGCACAAAGGTTTCGGAAGCCCAGGTTATACAGCTCTGCCAGCTGAGGATCTCTCCTCCAACTTGTAACACCAGACTGCCACTACGCTGGGCTTCAAAAGACTGGTGCTCAAGTCCTTTCCATGGAGAATCAGGGTTTTCTAGACAAACAATTGTTCGGGTATACAATTTCTAAGCCTAAGGACTCCCATAAAAATTGAGAGTCCGAAAGGATGCACATCTCATGGCTGAGAAGTACAAGACATTCACAGTGTGGGTTTAGGGGCACTGGGACACTGACCATCTCCAGAAGATTGGCTCTGTGATTGTCATCCTAGGTCTCCAAGACACATCCCTGACGAGCTTATCACACTATCGCTGCCATCCTGACTGGCCTAAAGAAAACCATTACAATACCAGGGCTGGTACATAAACCCAAGTTTTATTTACAGTTCCAAGCTGTGCTGATTTGCACCTTGGACACACCACCTGCTAACTGCATGTGCTCGCTATGACTGACTCTGTGCCACATCGCTGAGAACAAACTCTCATATTTTGGACATAAGAATAATCAGATTTTAAGCCAGGTGAAGGCGGTGGGAAACAGACACAGTCTGAAAAAAAATAAATAGAGTTACAGAGTAAGATCTGAAACACAGCACATAGACAAGGCAGTCCACAATCAAGCTATGAACTGTAATCGAACGTGAAGTGACACATGTGGGTACGTACCAAGTTCTTGTACTGTCCAAAACCTGCTAAAAGTTTTTAAAAATGTAAGTCACGCCATCAGCCTTTGATGTTCTAGTATTTATGTAAACTTTTCCATAGGTTAGAAATCACATCTCCTACACAGACTGCTTATAACTGAAGAATCTAGCATTCAAAAATGAACTCACCTTTTCACGTATGTCTGAATTAAAAACGTAATTCGCAAACCGCTGGAGGCCTGCTTATATAGGTCAAGGTTGCTCGGGTTCACTGCTTTGTATATTACAGTTTAAAGAATGCTCTAAATTCAAGGTTTTTAACTTTTTAATCTATGGGGAAAACTTCCTATAAACTCAGATTAACGACTGCTAATGCACTGAAGAAAGAAAACCGAAAACCTTCCTCCTACTATAAAAACAAAATAGTGTGGCCTCTGTTTCTTTTCTGATAAGAGTCTTAAATACCAAACATTTAACTGCATAATAACATTTACTGGCAGCCAGGCAGCCTGCTTAGCAGATATATAAAGCAGGTAAAAGGAGAAAAAGTTAATTTCTTGGCTGAATGATTCCATCGGTAGCTATAGGGCAAACTAGAAAGTCTTTTAGTAAAGTAGCAGTTGATTCTTCTATCAATCTGCAGCACACATACTCTTCCAAGGAATGCATTAAATATGAAAATCATATCCCGTTATCATCTGTTTCCAGCTTTCAGCCCAGTAAGCTTTTCTTAATGAATGCTGTAGCCTAAGGGACAAGCATGCTGTTGGCTTTTCTGAATAATGGAGTGATGCTACCATTTTTGCTTATTACAATATCGACTAGCTGAGGGGGTTTCACACATAGTCACAAGTGACTACTCTTGCCAGCATGCTCCAAGTTATTACAAGATGTTTTTAGACATTTCATCTAAAAGAGCTTTACTGCTTTTAGTGAAGAAAACAGCTATGGTCTTGAACTGTATCATTTATATGGAGATAGGAGGAGGGATTAGAAGCCTGCATTACTGCAGATATATAGCAGAATATATTTAAGTATTCCTTGTCAGTCTTTTTGTCTGTTACTTAGATATGCAATCTCTTTTTGCTTCTTCTGAGAAAAGGTCAAAATGCACAAAATTATAAATACACTGTATGAATCAACTGCTGCATTTTTAAAAATATCTTTCATTAAGAAAATTTCCTCCTCGGTCAAGACCATTTTCACGCTATTCGGCATCGGAATTATAAAAACCAACGCGAAGATGAATATAAACAGTTCGAGTTCCCTCCTCCCTTTGTAATTCTAGTTCTGCGGTTGAAATAATTGCACTTTTTACCCAGGTTATTCTACTTCACTCAGGCACTAAACAATATTTCACACTACAAATGCTGCAACAGAACTCCTCATGCAAAGACTGCTTCGCAACGCCTGCCTCTTCCTGCAGCAGCTCGGAGGGAAGCACATCAGTGTAATAAAACACATTCCCCCCCGCTTCTTTTGCATTACCTGCTCCTTGTATTCTTCCTCCTTGTCACCTTCTGCTGACAAGTTACCCTCTTGAAGTGATAACAGACTTCTAATTTCTCTTCCGTACCATGCCTAAATGTGAACAAATCCATTACATAAAATTGAAGGCCAAAAAAACCCCACCACAAATCAACAAATATTACTTTGCAAATTGTGCACTTTTAAATGCGATGTCCTAGCAGCATTTTTTTTACTCAGACGATATTTAAAGAGCCAGAGATCCCGTTTTCCCCTAATTTTTCCACTCCCCTGAACAAATGACGTGGCCTGTACACAATCTTCTGCAGGTTTTTAATAAACATTTTTTCATTCACATAATTTAGAATCCTACAAAATAGTAATAACTTGTTGACTCAAATTTATTTCATCCCAACCAGTGTCTGTAACACCAAATTATTTCTGCTGCGTCCAGACGATGACTCCGCTGCTTTGGGATGAAATGAGCTTTACAATTTGTTTTTGTTTTACATACATCATCTTTCAACTCACTGAGCTATTATAAGGAAAAATACATGGCAGATTGTTATAAAGAGCAACCCAGCATGAAAGGCAACTTGCTGCAGTGTTACTAAAACAACTGCATAAACCGTCTTCACCTCCACTACATTGTTTAATTGACCAAATGTAATGCATTCGTAGGAGGACTACTGCTTAAAAGCCAAGCACATGCAGCACCTATAATTAATCCTGTTTGTTAGTAATTGTAAACCCCAATAACAAGTTACATCGGCCCTGAATGAAAGCACTTCAATACCTATTCTGCATCAGGTAATATGCATGAAAATAAATCTTTAAAACAATTAACTTAACCAGCTCTGCACTTCACTCCAATGGTGCATTCAGCAAGTCTGCTATTGCCCAGGTAATAGGCACTGTTCGTAAAATTGTAAACATGAAATTTTACAAAACAAAACCTAACTGAGTGAGAATTAGAGGCTCAAAATAAACTCAAACATAACAACCAGATTTTCCTGAAAGCTTAAGTGAATTTACTTGTGCTCCCAAAAATTACTGAACAAATTGCAGACACAAACACGGGGGGGTGGAAAAAGTGAATCTTTCAGAAACAAAAGAAGTTACAACCACATAATAAACTGTGCACATAGTTATGATAAAGGACTCCTAAAGGCCATTCTCTCCCTAAGAAAAAATAAAAGAGAAAATAGTAATAATTTCTTTCTGTGTACTTCCATGATAGATTAAATGATTACATGCTCCATAATTCTTAGGCAATCCGCAACAAGGGGGCTTTTCATAACTGTAACATAGAGGATACGTACTCTGTGCTTTGTTCAACAGCTCAGGAAATAAGTCTAACCTGGCAAAAATAAAATGGATGGCATAGCAACATCAAAATGGAAGCAGTGAACAGAAACTCTTGTGTGCAGATCAACCCATGGCTCAACTGTGACTCACGTCTGTATGTTTAACACCCTATCACTAGTCAAACTGGTGTGCATTGGGATTGCTCGGAAAGAAAAATAAAATCCTTAAAAACAACAGGGGAAACCTAGCATCACAACACACCCCCTGGTCCTGCTCTGCTTTAAATAAAAAATAGAAGAAGAGGGTGCTGCTGCACTTTCACATTTTCTGGACGCAGGCATTTTAGACACCTATTTTAAGAGGATCACAGTCTGAAGTCTGACTGTCTCGGATCAAGCTGCGTGTGCCCCTGAAGAGAAGGGAGAGGGAGGAACACAGTACACTGTTCCTGTTTTAATTCAAACTGCATTTCAGAGAAATAAAACCCAGTCACACCTGAGTTCCAGACAGCCACATAAACCTAAGTTGCATCAATACCACATCATAGAGGCTTAAAACACCTCAACTAATTTGTTTCCTTCCCTCCTTCCTTCCAGCAAGTTACAAAAGGAGAGTGGCAGAGGGACAGCAGTAGCCCCTACCCAGCATTTCTGAGGAACGCTACTGCTCTTAGAAAGCAGATCTAAACACGCTTCCCTCCCAGTTTTTACCCCCCACAAAATCTGATTCCATGTACTAGTGGCATGAGCATGTCACAATTTTATTTTTTTAAATCTGAGATCATTACCAGTCCAGCACTTTGCAACATCCCAAATAGCTCTTCAGTGAATTGCAAGACAACATATTAATAATACGATGCAAAAATCCTCAAAGCTTGGCTGTTTCTTACAGTAGCCTATTAAATTGAAAGTACTTCAGCCATGAGTTCTGGTAAAAACTCCTGCCTATTATATAACCTTAAATATGGATCCTGATCAAGTTTGTTTCAAACATTAAGACATGCAGAAATCTCTCCACCACTACAGAAGAGTTTCGTCCTATTTCTGCACTAACTGTTAAAAAAAAGCAACACTAATTCAACCTACAAATAGCATTACTGATACATAAGGAAAAGCCTAAAGCCATTTACCCCAATAGAGCTAAACAGGAAAAGCAAAAAGTCTGCTCACATTTGCAAATGAGAAAGACTGGAAAATTACGAGAATCTCAAATTTTTCTTCAGCGTGAAAAAATGATGACAGCAATTCAGGCCTAGTGGTAACTGATCTTTTTATCTCAACACAGTGAAATGATAATAAATGCTATCTTTACTTCCACAACTTTTTTTTCTCCTGCCATACTGTTTTAAGATATTAAGGTAGATTGACTACATATGGGAGGTACAGGAATCCCCATTTCATTAACAGCTCTAGTCATCATGGGGAGAGAGATTCCAGTAGGGGCTTGCCAGAAGACAAACACTTTTCTCCCAAAAGAAAACACCACAGAGTCAAGCTGACTCGACAACTGTTTCCAGAATGAGAATTACAGACCAAAACCACCCAAAGGGGCAGGACAAATAACAGGGCTGTGTTGAATGGTCCTCACGAGAGCTTTGACTCCTTTTAAAATGTTTTCTACCTGTTGCGGTAATTTTTAAGAAATTAGTCGCTTAAAACCAGAACAGACATGTATTAGTTTGACAGCCTCTTTCACAAGGATAATTCATCCCAGCACAAGTTCTCAAACCAATGACATTCAGCGAAGCTAGTAACAAGACCCCTTTTGCAAACATAGACCTTTGAGCTGACAGCAGTCAAGGCTAGGAGTGGAGAAAAGCAAAGCAGTACGTTTGCAGTCATCTTTGATAACAAAGGTGCTAAAACGACAGCAAGAACTGCGTTCTGTTGGGTATTGGCTCTTTTAAAGTCATCATTTGGCTCTACCACACTCCTACCCTGTCAGTTATGATGCGCAAGTAAGTCTACAAGGTGATGAAACACTCCTTGGGCTTTGCTTTACCAGCCCAGAAGGAAAATTCAAAAGTTCCAACTCTGAAGGCACATGAATCAAAGCTCTGAGTACATGCAAAAATGTTAGTAAAAGCAAAGATCCGAGTGATGCAATGGGATACTGGAAGAAGTAGATTTTTCTCTTACCACCGTTTACTAGTTGACTGTTTAGTAATACAAAGAACGACCTCATTTTAGCTCAGCTTTAGTCCAGATAGTTCAAACAATAATCTGTTGTAACAGAAATTATTTACTCTTACACTTCCCTCTGCTGCTGAAGACAGAGCAATAAGCAGGGGCCAGACTAACGATGGCTATTTCGGGTGTTCGCACCAGCCACATTAAGAATATGAAATGTATGTGGGTACTTTTAAGTAATAAAAGCCTTACTGAAATAGCGTTATAACAAAGTCTTATGAAAATATTACAAGTCAAGTCATCTTTTTGTCCTAACCTGGACACCACTGGTTTATTATCTTACCACTAACGCTCCAAACAGACGATCCATTTCCACATTTTTTTGATCTCAGCTCTCCTTCGCTTCCAAGAGGCTCAGAAGGACAGGGCACTTTACTGTAGACTAAACCTAGAGTTCTGCAATGCACTGCTGACTACCTCTGCAGCCACAGTGGGGTCTATCACATCATATATTAGCAGAGTTTGGGTTAGTTACAAATTCCGAAACATTACCACTTTACGTACTCCAAAAACACGATGAGGTTTCACTAACATCTGAAGTCTTGATGTGCATAAGGCTCAGCCAAAACCAATTTAGCAACCCTGTAATAACCGTAAACACTAATGTATTAAGTCTTATAGAAAGTTACTTCCATCTTCCGAATTATCTCTGAACTTGAAGTTTTCATATGCGCTTCAAATTGGTCAAATTCCTTTAGAAAGGTCTGGTTTCGCAGAAGAGCTCTTTTTTGTCGTTCATCTATTTCTTTCAAGTATTTTTTCAGCTTCATGTATTTTATTTTCATTCTACAGAGGGAAAATGAAACCGTACTTAAAGGGTATGAAATTAAAACAAACACATCTACTGCAATCCCTTTTCTCCAGACACGCACATACTAACACTTACGTAGCAGGTGCCCCCACCCCTCCCAAAAGGGGTAGGCACAGTCCTCCACACAACTGTCCAAAGCTACATTAGACAACTGACACGACGGCTGCTGAGCAACTTCAGATTTAAACAGCAGGTTTGGTGTTCAAAAGCATAAGTATATTAAAAAAAACTCCTGTAAATTTGTTTTAAATACTTACAGGACATTAAATGAAAATTGTATTTAGGAGAACATGCTCTGTGAGCCATACAAATTGTGGCATTAAGGCTGCGGTTTCACAACTGCTTTAAGCTAACCTAAATCCATGCTGATACCAAAAGGGGCATCTCACTCCAAGGCTTTCCTTTTTGCGCCAGTACTATCTGCTATGTGGCCACATGGCAAATTAGGCCAAGAGTAATCCAGCTGAAAATCCATCTAAACCAGTTCTCATCCACCCAAAAAAACCCCACCACAGATTCCCTTTCAGCCAGACCTATTTCCTTATCTGATTACAGGGCAGCCACACAAGCAGTAGTGCCAGCAAAGGGAAAATGTGAACCAGGGGCAGTCAGGAGCATCTTTTGGTCTCAATCTGCCTACAGGTCTACTTAAATCAGTTGTGAAATTGCAACCTAAATCCCCCAAGCTGCCTATACTTTCAGAGAAACTGCAGTTCAAGACTTGTTAGAATAAAATAAATCAAATAAAACCACAAAAAGTGCACGTGATGTTTCCCAACCTGCTCAGGCATTTTTCTCTTCATTTACATCTTCATTTTCTAATCTAAAGGCCCTCTTTCAGAAGAGGAATTCCTAAGGATTGGCCATTCTTGCACCTAGCCCTCAGTCCCTTGAGCCAAGACGGAAAGTCACATCTGAGCTTTACAAAACACATTTGAGGAAAGGAACACAGGATGAGACACTTTCCAGCCCTCTGGTTTTGTTTGGTTTCGTTTTGGTTTGTAGTTTAGATGTTTAGGGGGGTTTTGTACAGATTGTATACACAATTTACATTAAATAGATAATGCAAAAACAATCCAAGGAGCAGGACCAGAACCTAGAATATCCTCTAGGATTTCCTAAAACTTTTAGACTTTCTAACACCCTAGGACTTTCTAGCATGAACTATGCTAGAGGGATTTTATAACAGTTGCATAAAACCAACTTGCACATTCGTAGTAACTACTACAATAAAACTTCAGTGTTAATAAAGAAGGTAGATATGTTATTGCTGAAGTTATTTCATCAATAACTGAGACATGAATCTTATGCTATACTTAACGTATGAATATAAATGGATTGTTATAAAAAACTTCAAGATAACATTCTAAAAGCATTCCATGATACCTAAGTCTTTGAAACTAAAATAAAATCACTTATAAGAAACTTTTAAGTAAGCTTACAGGTATGCATCAGACTTTCTGTATTCCATCAGTTTTCTCTCCAATTCCAGCCTTTTGGTTTCACTGGAAGAAAACAGATGACATGGAGTAAGACAAAACTACCTCACAATTGAAATTCTCAAAATGCAAGAAATAAAGCATTTTACAGAGCACATCCTTTTCAGAGCAGAGAGCACATTTGTGCTGGATCAGACACCTTACAGCCACGCTTATCACAAGAAACCCCAAGCAACAGCTCCAAGCTTTTACTTGACCCACCAAAACAGCCAGAGGCTCCTGCCCAGCTTAAGCTGCTGTTTGAAGCCCCTTCTCCCAGGAGGGGCTCTCAACCCCAAACCAGCAGCTCATGAGCTGATCGCTCCCCTTCTGCCCCATTTGTTTGGTTTCAGCAGACCCCTTGCACTGCAGGAACTGTTTGTTCAAGATGGCAGCTCCCAGAACTCCTCATAGGAAGGAGAGCACACTGAAAGAGAGTTCCAAAAAACCTCACCTCTTTTCCAGCTTACAGGCCCGGTGTGCTAGCCAAGTATTTTATTTAATGATTTGAACTTAAACCCACATCCGTATTTCACGCTTAGGTACTAAAGCCAATTACATCTAGAGATACACTAGCGCTACTACCTGCCAGAACTTACTAAAGGGTGACAGATAGAAGTAACCACCACAAATATTTATGGTTGTGAAAATGCTATGGGGCCACCTGTATCTGCCAAAAGCAATGCAAGGGTGTAGGCCCACGGGGACAACAGCACTGCTTAAGAACAAACTCCACACCTCACCTCCAATCCATTTCAAAGAGAGTCTACTTTCAGGAAGAGAAAAGAGTAAAGCTGGTAGTATTTAATAACAACGAATTGTACCACCCCATGAGGAAAAAAAAAAATAAAATAATCAATTGATAAGACAGAGGCTTCCAGTAGATTGACATTACAAACCCTGCAACAATCAAAACAAGTACCCCAAGCTGCTCATTAAAAAATAATCTCAAATTCTTATTAGCCAGGAAGGCTGTACATGTGCGAGTGATACAGGCAGGTACATGGCAAGCGTGCCTAGCCATTGGGGTGCCTATCTATGGATTTGTGCACTCCCCTACAGACATGCCCATGTCATAGCCACACACAGCTGCCTCATCCCAGTTGCCCTGCGCAGAGGAAAGCAAGGAAAAAAAAAACCATTTCTGCTTCTCAGTCTGAGAGATCAAGGCATCCATTTTACCCATCTGATCCTGCCACTGTCTGAAACAAGATTAGGTTTTCATGTCATGTATGCAATTTAAAAGCCACGCTTCATCTGGGATCTCATCCTTTCAATTTCCTTTTACATGATGGACAGCTAAGCAAAAGCAGATTTCAAGATCTTGTTTTTACACTTCTAGAAGTAATTTTCATGACTCAATGAAGAACACTGATATCCTGATGGATGTAAAAGCCGATGGATGCGAACAGCCATTGGCTCCAATCCTATTTCTCATTCTCTGATACCACAGGTATCACATTCTTTAGCTCCTGAAAGATCGTTTCCTTTCTACCAGCGTGGCTTTTCAGTATCCCGTTCATTAGTGTGGGCCTCAGCTATTTAGACAGCACATGAATATAGAAGTAAAGTTGTCTCAGTGCAAGACAAAGCAGTATAAAAACCATCAGGTAAGAGCCTCTCAGCCTTTGAGTATCGTCATTACGGATGCCCAAAAGGCTTACCGCACAGCTCGTGGTGTTTTACCACACAGCTCTGTCCACGCACTGAATTAGAGGCACTCAAGACTTTACTTGCAGATCTGCTTGCCCAGGTTCTGGTCAGGTTCCAGCACGGCTCCTCTGTGTCAGTGACAGAAGTGAAGCTTGAAGCAGTACAGGGATCGTTCTGGCCACCCCAGCACACCACCATCTGCTTTTTTCACATGAAAAACCAAAGCTCTCGACTTGATGCTTTTATTGGTTCATGCAGTTTTGCATTAGGTTAGAACGGTGCAAACAGTCAGGTATCAACTTTTTTCTTAAATGGGCAAAAAAACCCCACACTTCGGAACTTTTTAGGGATCCAGGTGGCTCATTTTCAAACAACCCTGAATCTTCAGCCTACAGAGAAAGTGTGTTAGTGTGGGATTTCAGAGCAGAATTAAATTCCCTGGTCAGCCACAAGCTCTCTCTAATCTCTGGCATTTCACCAGGCATCGATCTGTAGTGATATTTGATCTCTCACCTCCCATTTAAGCCAGCAGGACTAAGATGCCTCAATATTTTTTGAGATACCAGGCCTTAGTCTCTTTGTGCTTCAGTTCCACATCCATAAGGTAGGAATAACAGTACTGCTGTCACGATACCCTGTTGAGATAAGTACACAGAAAATTGCGCAACACTTGGGCACAATGCAATCTTCCCATAAAAGTAAGAACTGTTATTTTTACAGTTGTTTTTCTCCACCAATCTAACATTAAATCAGCTGTTGAGCACTGAGCTGCATCTACATCACTAGCCTGGTCACAGCCTGCTCAAGCCTTAGCCAACTGCGTTGGTCCCCCAGGTGGGTTAGGGTAGGGGGAAGATGTTTAGCACCAACTTTTATGTACAAACGATAACAGTAGATATTTCCAAAACCAGTAATCCTACCTGGTTTACATTGTCTGTTCAGGACTGCCCAGTATTTGTAAAGGTTTACTGCAAGTCGCCCTTGGCGTGAAGGATCTGGCCTCACAGTCCAAAAAGCAAAGCTAATCGTAAAGTCAGTCATAGTGTTAAGTACGGCACTTAACTATAGAATTCATGTACTTCATCGCCCACATTGCTCAAACACTGCCCTTCTCACCAGCAGCCACTGAAGATTCAGTCCTGAGTGATCACAAGATGGTCAGGTCTGCATAAATCACAGAAGGCAACCTCATTTCACCTATGTTAGGCACCTTAAACCTAACTCTCTGTAATTTTGCACACAACACAGATACACTGACCTGCGTACAGAGACCTACGCGTGCAGTAATTTTTATATTTAGATGGGACAAAGTACCAGCATTAGGAAATAAAACACAGCCAATAGAAGCTAACATGTAATTTAAGGTACAGTTATGGGGCTTTTTGCACAGGTGTCAAGGCAGTCCGTGCTGACTACTTATCAGGAGCTTAATATCTGGTGGCTAATTACTCAAGCACTTAGATATTTAAAGAAAAAAAAAATAGATTTATGAGAACAGGTAGAAAAGAAATATCCATGAGAACTCCCTTCTAGTTCACCGCATCGGATGGAGCACATAACCAAGCAGCAGCTTCCTCGCGATATTCAAGCTCTTGCACACGCGGCTTATTAGTAGCGGCTCATTGTTTGCTTAAGCGCAACTGCGAACCGAAGCAGGAGTGCAGTCAGGAGGGAAACAGCTGTCAGGTACTTCAGGTCTTACAACAGGCAACTTGAAATTAGATCAGTGCACAATTCCGGAGTGGGGCTTAAAAAGCTGAAATGCTCCAGTGATTTAACAGAAGTTTTTATATTCTACACTATAAAAAGTTGTTTAGATGAAAGGCATCACTTTGGTGCTGTAGAGGCGGTTGCCTCTTCAGGATTTCTCAGAGGCAACAGCAGCACACAACTTGCAGTCTGGTATAACAATTACCGCTTGCTTGCCAACGCCACCAAGTACAAATACATCTTTTAGATTTTAAAGTACATACAACAGAAGAGGGCCAGGCAGAAAAGGTCTATTTATTATCACAAGACCTGCTAAGCCGGGTCTCCAAAGGAAGCACGGCTTGTGCAATCATGCTGTTGGTCTGCCTGTAATGGCCCTTCCCCAAAAAACTCCTGAATCTTTTGGTGCAACCGAATCAGACAGAGGAGCTGCTGTCTCCACCCCACTACGTTCCCAGAGGTTTCAGAGGAGCTGGGGAGGGGCTGTCCATTCACGCAGCGTGAGCTCTGCCCCAGCTCAGACCACAGAGAAGCTACAAGGAGACGACGGAACTTCATGCAGCACAGGCTCTGGGGAAGCACAAGACACCTCTACTCCTAACCCGAGGGATATCTGCACGCAAAGACAGAGTTTAAAGCAGCACGCAGCCTAGAACACTCAGATTTTAATCTGCCCTCTCTGTTTTCTAACGCCGCAATTCAGATAAAGTGTCTTCCCTATCTAGGGCCCTCATCTTTAATAATTTCTGTACAATAATGGTACACTTTGTCTATTCGCATCCAGTCTTTTAGACAGCACGCTGTTCCTGTTCTGTTTGCCCGTGGTCTCCCAGACCAGAAGATATACATGGCATTTTTGTAAAAGCACTATCTACGTGTAGGTTTAGATTCCCACGGCCACCGTGCTCTTTCTACTAATACTGTACGTTTGAGACGCTAGCGTGAGACCCAGAAATCAAAGTCTTCCATATTAGATATAAAACAGGTACTGCTTAAAAAGCAACTTCATAACAGTACACCATAAACGGGCTCGAGAGACTTCCTCTGGCCAGAAAAAAATAAGTGCTAATTGACACCGATTACTGTGGTTATGGCAGCGAGCATTGGGCCGGGAGCATCACTAATTGTGCGCAGCTTCAGGGGAGCAGACGGGTGACTGAGCTCCCTCAGGCCAAAGCCCCCGCAGAAAGCCTGCGTCACCACCTACACCTGCTTTTCTCCGGAAAGTCAGGACCCACTCCGAATCACCCGCAACGCCTGAAATAACTTTTTTTAAGGATCAAAACCATACTTCTAGGAGAAACATCTGTGCACGTTCACTCATCAACTAACCAGCTCTGACATATCAGCATCCGTCTTACGTGCCTGCTTGAAGTAACAAGTCATTCCGTAAATATTGCTGCAGAGCTTCGGGAGGA
>VXBL01006520.1:208836-220627 GCA_013400195.1 Aramus guarauna | reverse complement strand
GCCTTTTTTTTTTTTTTTTTTCTCCTTTCCTCCTCTTTTAAAGCAAGCTTTCCCCCCGTTCCCGCCTGGGTCCCGCGGATGCCAAGGTGCGGTGTGCCTTTAAGGCTATCCGTGCGCGCCTGCTAATCTGGTCATCACCGGGTTCATTATATCGGTATTAATGTCATCCGCGGATTACTAATTAGATTTGCGGGATAAATGAAATTACCCGAATGGGCTGCGTGGGAGGGGGAGCGGAGTCTCCCGGCGCTTCCCGGGATTTACGGGGGGGTGGAAAGGAAAAAAAAAAANCACCGGGGGTGAGCAGAGGAGCCTGAAACATCACTGCGCTGCTGAGGTCTTGCAGAGGTCGAGGGATAGACCGATCGCATTATTCACCCTATTTATTTATCCTTATTAGAAAATATGATGAAAGAATAAGGCCCGGAGTCTTTTTTTTTTTAAACATTGACTAAGCAGTGCGTACACAACCCCAATTAAAAAAAAAGTGCCCAAGATGAGGCCTTTTCTCCATATTAGAAAAATAGCTCTTTTTAACGAGGACCAATTAAATCGTACTTCATTTTACCTGGGATCTCTCAATAGACTTGACAACAAATTGCCTTTCTTCTTCGCTGGCAATTACTGGCGGGATCAGCCACGCTCCCGGCGGCGTGAGACCCTCCCGCACCCCCGTCCGGACCCCGGCAGAGCGTGGGGGGTCCCCTCCGCCCCCGAACCCCACCGAAACCCACCCGAGATGAGCGTGGGTCTGCGGTCCGAGGCGGCGTGGGCAGAGCGGGCCCCTGCGTCCCCTCCTAGCCAAGCCTGTGGAGCTATTTCAGCCTGGCCCTGGCCTCCATTCCCAGGCCTCCCCCCCGACTGAAAAACTGTGTCCGGACTCCCGGGGGACATCGCTGCAACCGGGAGATTCAATTAAATAATCCCGGTCCTTTGCTTCTCCCACAAATGGCTTTTTTTTTTTTTTTTTTTTCTCCCCCAAATATTTCCTTTTCCAAGTTTCCTTTTCAAAAAGGAGAAAAAAGAAAAAAAAAAACCCAACCCCAAAATCCCAAACTGAAGAACAACAGGAAAAAAAGAAGAGGGGAGGGGGAAGAAAAGAAAGAAACTGTTCTCCTTTCTTTTCCCTGTATGCAGGGTAATTGATAGGCTCTATCAGAGGTCAGGATTTGCATAAGAATTAAGAGCAGTAAATTAATTTAATATTCCATGCACATCTCCAATTATTCCTGCAGACCTTTGTCTCCACGGCTGGCAGAGAGAAGGTTCAGCTGCTCTTCAACCAAACAACATCTGTGCAGTTAATAATTTGATAAACAGCTCATACAAATAGTTTCTGAATTATCTGCCAACCCAATGACTATTCAGTTTTGAAACACTTGGCAAGGTCTGCGACGTGCGGTCGGGGCTTTGTAGCCTTGTCCCAGTGATTTAGCTGCCCGGGCAGACATTTTCCCTCCTTATCTCTTAAATTTAATCAGCTACTTGCAACAAAACCCCAACAATAACAATATGTAAAATAAGCAATTACCGGTAATTAATAAAAGCCCCCGTTCCCCATCCCCGCTGCAGGGGTGCCGGTGGGCGGGAGGGGGATGCACAGGTTTTGGTGCGGGCCCCTTCCCTGGCCGCAGGATTTACGGCCCCGCGGCTGCTTCCTTTCCTGCACGGCAAACCGGGAAGGGCAGAGGTTTTCCCGGAAGTCCGGGCTGCCGCCTGCCCGGCCCTGGAAGGAGGAACGGCCGAAGGCAGCCCCGCTGCATCCAAATGGCAGCCCCGGGAGGGCATCCCGATTTCCACCCACCGATTGCCGGGGGAAACCCAACCTCACAAAATAGAGGCGGCTCCTGCATCCGTCCCGGCACGGATGTAGAGGTCCAACTCCACGTTGCCCAACCACCACGTCTTCCCATCCAACCCGCGGCGGCGAATCAAAGCGCTGCGATCGCGCTAGACTCGCCCGGTTTAATTTTAAACGCACGCGCTTGATGCACAACCAAGAGCACTAATTACAGGGGTAATACCCAACTGCTCCGCTCTCCGCGGCGTAATCGGGACGATAGCCTCGCGCGGACACGGACGGCCCTCACTCCTTTCCTCTTCTGCGCGGCTTCTACTTTTGGCCTTGCTTCCGGTACCTGCTCATCAACGTGAGTCGATAGGTGTAGGAAGAGCAGGATTCGCGCAGATACTGGGAGCCCACGCTTAGTGAGCTCGGATCCGGTGACAGATGAAGGGAAGGGCTGATTTGGTCCAGGTTATTGCGATCTGCCGCCTCCGCTCGCCGGGGGAGCAGCGCGGGCGCCGGCCGCCCGGCAGGATCCTTCCCGCCCCGCCGCTGGGATTTTAAACAAATGGACTTGCCAGCGCGGCGGCCGCGCGGTGTTTCAGATTGCTATCCCGGCGCCTGCATTCACGGGGATAAATTGAACGTACGGAACGATCCCTATTTCTGGTTAATGCAACGCACGCGGCAGAAGCGCTGGAAGCCATTGAAAACCACACCGAAGTTTTGAGGAGGCTTGATAAGAAGCGCGAGGCTCAGCGTCCTTGTGCTGTAAGGAGAGGACCTAGCACCCATCTTTAACCGCCGCAAACGCTCCTCAGCGCGGAGGTCTCGACACCCGGCTGCGCGTGGTGCTCCCCGGACGGCTGCAAGGGCATCGCGCCGGCGGGGAGCGCGGCCACCGGAGCGGGGCGATTGGCACCCAAAACCCACGGGCGTTGGGCCGAGGTGCGTCTGCCCCGGGGAAGAGTTGCACGTCAGCGAGTTCGCTTCCCGGCCGCGCGCCGACGAAGGCGATCGTCTCCTGGGTCACAGGCAGCACGGTGCCAGCTCATGCTCCCGGATTGTGACGTAGGGCGAGACGCTGCGGGACGCAGCCGGGGAATGCGGTTTCCAAACCTCTCCTCGGAGCTACGGATAATTACGTTTGCCAGACAAAGTAACCGACCTTGTCCTTTGTCCCTGCCCTGGACTGCATGTCCAATTACTCTGCTGGAGCGCAATCAGGAGGAAAATTAAATTTGCACACTGGGTGCTGTTAATAAATCCAGTGGCCACCTCATTTTTCCGCTAACGAGCCCACTGGTAGGGCTGCGGCATCTCCCGACGCTGCTCAGCTTCTCCCCGCCGCTCCCCGGGGGAAGCCCTGTCCCACCATCCGAGCCGCAGCACCCGGTCCCGAAAACACGCCTCGCTGCCTGCCCCGAGCACCCGGCGGGCGCTGCCTGTGCGGGGCAAGCTCCCGGCAGCGATGCGCTGCGAGCACAGCTCCGAACGGCCGGCTGGATTGCGGGTCACCCGCGGTCCGCGGCGTGTCTGAAGAAGCCGCAGCCGGCCTCCGGGCACGGGAACGTTTTAGGAGAGGCCACGGCAGGGGATGGGCACCGCGGCAGAGCCGGTGGGCTCAGACAGCTCCCCTCGCCCGCCTCGAGTCGCTGGTCCCCGGGAGCCCCTGCCTGCGCGTTCGGCGGCTGCCGAGAGCCGCTGGGCCGGCGGGCAGAGGGCAGAACCAGCCCTCGAAAGGGAACAAAACCTGCTGACGGTGGGACGCGGGGGGCTGCGAGCCCGCCGGTTTGCACCCTGCAGAAGGCGTCAGCGTGCAACGGGGGAAGCGCGGGGCAGTGCCACCGTCCCGCAGCGCCCACGGGCACGCTCAGCTTAGTGTGACCTTCAGTTGCACACGCGACAAGTCGCAAAGAGTTCCCCCGGTGACGCCGCTGCTTCTCACTCCCTTCAGGCATTAAGCATCACTCCAAAATTAATAAAAAGTTGATTTTGAAAAGATTAGGAAGTTCTTCAGGCTAAAGGAAAGGTTAATGCTCCTCTCCATAGTCGTGCAACTTCCACGTTTGCTGTCATAAAGAGGAGCTGATTTTTCTCTCCCTTTTAAAGAGAAAATTTACACGATGAGTAGGAATCCAGAAAGAGTGACACAAACAGAAATGAAAGGATCAAGTGCCAAGTTTGGACGGACGCCTGGGGCTTGATGAACCACCGCAGGCTTATCCCAGGACGAACGACGCCAGACCCACCGGGACGCTCGCCGGTCGTGCGGGACGGGCCAAATAGCGAATTACCTGGTACCTCACCCGGGGAGGGAGGTCCCGGCGCCGCGGCGGGGACCCCGCGTTGGGGTTCAGTGGCCGCAGGCTCGGTTCCTGCCGCTGGAACCTGGGGCACGGCGTCACCCGGCTGCAGCACCGGCTGCAGCACCAACCCCAGAGCTCCCCGGGGAGAATCCGCCCCTTGAATATTCAACACCTGCAGCTCCAGGGCTGCTCAGACCCAGGGATTTGCTGGTAAATGCAGGCGCTTCCCCCCCACCCCCGAAACTCAGATTCCGATCAATGCACCGTGCTGTCTCCAGAGCCCGAGGCTCCTCTGACCCGAGACTGTATTTGGCCCCAGCTCTAATTAAAATACCACATGCAAACCCAGCTTTTATTCTGGAAGCTAAACGGGCTGCTTCAGGAAATTCAAATCCCCCGTCTACAGCCCCCAAACCCGAACGCTCCGTGTCGTAAGGAGGGCACCGGACCCCTCGCTGCTTTCTGTCGCCCCCGCAAGGGGCACCCCCCGGCTCCCCGTACACTTCTGATGGCACAGGGAGCGGCTTCAGGCGGCTTTTAAAATCGGGAAGCTGCAACGCTGGTTCTCGAGAGCCGGGATGCCGGAGACCCTGCATCTTCGCCGCCGCCGGTTCACCCTTGAAGCTCTTAAGCCCCTTTGGTCCCTCAATTTAACCACAGCAAGAGGATTTCACCACTAACACTTGCCAAGCGGTGTTAGGCAACTTAATTAATGTTTGCAGAGCTTTGAGCAGACAGCGCTATACCTGCATAAATTTTGTCTTGTTCCAGCCCGGTCACAAAACCCACGGAAATCCCGGCGCGGCCACATCAGCCAGATCCGCGGCTGCAGGGACGCTCCACCTCTGCAAGGGGTTTCCCGCCGCACCCCAGGGCTGAGGCACCCCGGGCACCCCGAGCCGCAGGACGGCAGCGATGCTCAGGCTGCGGGAGCAGAACTGCCCCCCCCAGCATCCCCAGCATCCCCTCGGGGAGGGGGCACCGCGCTGGCGGCCCCGCACATCCTCCCTGTTGAAGGCAATCGAGCAGAAGCCAAGTTTGCTGTGCCGATGCTCCGTCACAGCTCCTGTACCCTGGCCTGTGCGCGTGGGAAGTGCTTCCGAAGAAAACCGTCTGCGAGCTGTAGATACAAAATAAACAAGTTACCAACCAGCTTCAGGTGATGCCGCTTGGTTATTTTGGGGTTTTGTGGTTTGGTTTGGTTTGTTTTTTAAAGCAGTGCTCATGCCCTGTGAGGGGGGATCAGGTGCTGCAGGGACACACCGTGGGAGAAGATATCTCGGGGACACGCCGCCCCTCGCTCGCCCAACTCCAGCGTTCTGCACCCGATCAGAAAACCAGAATCGGTGTCAGGTCACTGTGGGTCTGGCTCACGCTCAGGAGAGCGTCCCCGGGCAGGCAAACGCCCAGCGGCTCCCGTGCGTGGCTTTGCGTTCGCTCCCAAGCCTCTCCCCGGCACAGAGACGAGCGTGAGCCTCATCCCAGGTGCCAGACCTCCGCCTGCTCCCGCGCCCGCAGAGCCCCCCGCACCCCCGTTTCGCACACGCGCCATTCACGTGTGCTTCGGGTCGCACGTGGAAATCCAAACGCCGAGAAAAATCGTCTCCCCCCCACCTCCCACCCAGCCTTCACCCCGCGAGCGACCTGGGCTGGGGCCGCAGGGAAAGAGGCAGCACCTCCGGGTGCCCGACCCAACGCAAAGCAGCCGCACGGGGACGGTCCCTGCGCGGGACCGCGGGCGTCACGGGCCGTTCGCACGCCCACCCCGCCGTCACCAGCAGCAGTGAAAAGCAAACTGAGTCTGTGTCAGCGTGAGCCGCTTTCCCGGGGCCGCTTTTTGGAGCCGTCCCTCTTTACGGACTTGCCGTGCTCACTCTTTTTTTTTTTTTTTTTATTGAGCCATCGGAGCGTCTGTAATGAGAGATTAAAATAGTAGTCGTGCCTCGTGATTTATTTTTTAAATTCTCGTGTCTACGCGCGTGTAAACTACACCGAGTCGGCCGGCTGCAGACCGAGGATAAATAACGCGTCGCAATATATTTAGCAAATGCAAACCGCAGAAAAATATGTAGAAGAGGAAAACGCATTTGCTGGGCGGTAAGTTATTGGACCTTTAGAGGCAGGGAAGGGAGAGGCAGGGGAGGGGGGGGTCGCTCCTGCCTTCCCTCCCGCAAATAAATCACCGGCCTCGCAGTGCTTGCGCCTGAATAAAATATGACAGGTCTCTCTCGCAGGGCCGGCACGCGGCTCCGTAAGAAGTCGCACTGCTCGCCACGCACGCCGACTGCAAATTGGGTGGGTTATCAGCCGCCGCCATAAAAAAAAAAACCACCCACAACCTCTTCCCCCAACTGATTATGAACCTCATGCATAGCAAATGACAGAGCAATAACGCTCGCGTTGCCGGCGGCGGAGGTAAAAAAAAAAAAAAAAAAAAAATATTTACAGACTGACAGGCTAATGGACACTTTCCCAAAGAGCGGTTAGAAAGAAGTAGTAAATGGGCCCGTGCTGATGCGGGGCAGCGGGCCCGGTCAGGGATCAAGCCACACAGCACCATATCGGATAACATATAATTGGCAGGTCACATCCAAATGAGTGTAGTCATGCATCATCCAGAAGGCTTTTGCTGGTTATAAAGACACTTGTAAACAATTCAGCCGCTGAACATGGCAATAATATGTTGATCCGGCATGTAATGAGGTGTTCCTGGAATCAATAAACTAGTCATGAAGAGCAGGGAGCAAGGTCAGCGCCTGCCTTTTTGATGACCTTTCCTGGCTGGTAAGGACATCATATACTCTGAAGAGGACTTTTCTCATATTGCAGAAGGCGCCGAGTGTCAGAACTTCCATTCGCAGCAAGCAAATGAACAGCCGGGCTCTGCATGCTAATGAAGTCCAGGCTATTTTCCACCTTTTCATCTGCACATTATGCTCTTGACTTTGGAGAAGGTGGGAATTAGGTTGGACCCTTGTGTCAGACTGCCTGATGGCTCGGCTCCGGAAAACTGGTAATTGAAGCTGATGACTGATGCGGAGGAGGCCTGAATTTGGAAATAAACAGTTTCAAGCACTGCATGTCATTTCTAGAGAGACTGCTGAGTGAATGGAAATGAGCTCTGTTTCTCCAATCTAATGCAGTTTCTCAGCAGGAAAAACACCGTCTTTGAGACAACAATGCCAGTCATTAAGATTTAAATGTTCTGGCGATAATGTAAGGAATAGCACCTGCCTTTGCGAACAGCACTTATGGAAATGCCGCCCCACCGGGGTCTGCGTTTAATCTCCAGCCCCCCAGCGCCGGTCCGGGAGGAGTCGGGATGCTCGGAAGGCGGCGGCGGCGGCGAGGGCAGGCGCGGCGCTCAGCCGGGTCAACGCGCCGGAAAAAACCATCGGCGAGGCCGAAAGCGCGGGTTTGAAGAATCCCTACCTGAGAACAACGCTTACCGCGCCGCATCTCCACCGTTTAATTGCTCTTCCCGAGCAGATCGAGCGGAAAGCCTGCTGGCCTCGTCCTCCCTGCTGCTCGGGGGGGGGCGGGGGGGCTTGATTCACGTCAGCCCAGCCGCCCGCCCCAGAAAGAGGAAAAACGGGGTTTCTAGGCAAGGCACTTAAAGGCCAATATTTCCAGAGTCGAACACGAGCGCTCTGCCGTCCTGGCTGTTGGGAGATGACGCTGAAGATGTGAGAAGCCCCTTTCGAAGCCTTCCCTGGGGGGGTGCAACGGAGCGGGGCAACTGCCTTGCTGGGGCGGCGGCAGCCCGGCAGCCTCGCGAAGGTTCCCGGGCTCGGAGGTGTTACTGTGGGGACGCGAGCAGTCGCTAGCTGACGAGTCGTTAGCTCAGGCACCTTGGCAATGACCCCCTGGACCAGAATGAGCAGCTAGCCGTGTTTGGAAGCAGCGGAGGATGCTCCAGCGCGTCGCTCCTGCCCCACGCCGCCGCAAAGCCCTTGCTCCCGCCCGTCCGGAGCGGGTGACACCCAGCACGGAACGTAGGGGCTGTTCGTGCCCTGCGTTTTGTTTTAGCGTCTCTTCTCTCCCACCCAAGTGCTGCCCCAGCTGTGAGCGCAGGGCGTGCTGGTAGCTCAGCCCCCCTTGCGGGTCCCTNTCTCTCCCCTCGGAGGGGGCTGCATCTCAGGAGTGGCTCTGTTTGTATAATAGTTTGCAACCCTTCAACATGAAAGGATATAGAAGGATGCAAGTTATTATTATGAAAATGAACCAAGCAACAGACAAAAATATTCAGAAGATGTAATCTGCCATCCCTACAATGCACTCGCGGAGAAGAGCACTTGGCAGGCAGAAGAGTCGTCGCCAGATACATTGCCTTTTGTTAAATTGCTTTTGCTCTGACAATGCCTTTTAAAACCACATGCAATCTTAATTTAAAATGCCTAATACCTAAAGGTATAGGGGCCCAACGCTGGTCTCCAGTTTGGGATTTGTCCAAAGCAATTCCGCTGGCTTAATATCGCCATTCCTCACGCAACAAACGCGGGAGGCTGAATTCCCCTCGTAAGGAACCATGGACGTCGCTAAAAACCAATGGAGCACAGATTTCTTTCTTTAAAGGAGTGAAGCCTGCCTGCCACCTCGCTTTTGTCCCGGCCTTTGTCGTGCTCAACTGACCGGAGAGGTCCTCTCCCCGGGCAGTCAGCGCCATCCTGCAAGACGGGGGGGAAATGCAAAATTCAGCCTCGTCTACTTTTTCATCGCCTTAGAAAATGGTCAAAGCGAAGGAGCCAGTAAATGCAGTAGTGCAAGAAACGATCTCATTTTTATTTTCCAAAGACCGAGTAGCGACCCCCCCCCAAACAAGCCAACCATCGCTTTCACGGCAGCTGGTCTGCCGCTGTCCTCGCCACGGCAGGCTGCGCGTCCTTCCCAACTGTTCGCCAGCACGCCGAGCCCCAAGGTTGGGGCGCAGGAGCCGGTCCTGCACCCCTTAATGCCGTGCTTAATAAACCAGGCCCCCCCACGCCCGCAGAGGCCCGCTAGACGCCAGTTTTGTCCTGCGACCGCCTGAAGGGAGCCCGGAGAGCAAAAGCGAGCGGCAGCATCGCTGGCGTCGTTCGTGATGAAGGGCAGGTGTATATCACGGCGGGGTACGGCAGGGCGACGCCGTCTTTGGGCTCGCCCCATCCATCAGCGCTCCTCCCGGCCTCCCGACTTCATTAATAACCTCCTTCCCTATGCTAATTCCGTCAGAAAATTATGCAGACTGTTTATATTTCTTTACAGCCAGAACAGGCTGCTGACACGAATCAGCCATTAGCGATTCACATTGAGGAGTCTCCGCTAATTGTGCAGAATGTAATTAGTGATTATGTAATATCTAAGCTCTTGCAACTGTCATTAATGTCCACTATTCACCAGAGATAGTTCTTACTGAATTAGAGAATGATTACTGCATGGTAAATCTACTTAATCCTAAATATGCTAATTAACACTGTATGCACTTTAGACAGTGGTTAAAAGCACTAGTAACCTCAAAAAAGGTTGCAATACACCAGAATCTAAATTGCTTGCAATGCATTTTCCTTCAAAAGGTAAATTTGTTTAATTAAACGGTATAGTAAACTGTGAGGCACAGCTATTGATTAGTGCAACCCAAGCAAGGGTTTTCTGTAACGGATCTAGTGAGGTGCTGCCGCAGGGCAGCGATGCTCCGGAGCATCCCGGTCCTTCCTCCCGCAGCATCCTGGTCCTTCCGCAGCATCCTGGTCATTCCTCCCGCAGCATCCTGGTCCTCCTGCCCTTCCCGCAGCATCCCGGTCCTTCCTCCCACAGCATCCTGGTCCTCCCACCCTTCCCACAGCATCCCGGTCCTTCCTCCCGCAGCATCCTGGTCCTTCCGCAGCATCCCTGTCCTTCCTCCTACAGCATCCCTGTCCTTCCTCCCACAGCATCCCGGTCCTTCCTCCCACAGCATCCTGGTCCTCCCACCCTTCCCACAGCATCCCGGTCCGGGCACGGCCTTGGCAGAGCCTCTCGGCAAGGGAGGCTCCATGCGTGCCCGTACGCACGCAGACACTCCCAAAGAGGCAGGAGATCGCCCGCGGAGCCTGACGTAAAATAGCTCTCCCTGCAGGATTAAATACCGTCCTCCTTAGGTCATAAAGCATAACATCGCTACAGGCAGATACAGTAGCTTCCCTCAATAAATTCTTACTTAAATCTTAATTTTAAGATTTATTTGTGTAAAACAGACGTTCGATATTAAATGTTACCTACTAAACGAACGGAATAAATGGAGCAATTGTACAGTTTGTGAAATGTCCCTTTCGAATGCCTGGGGTGTTTAATGTGTTCTGGTTTTCTGTAAAACAACAACAACAAAAAAAAAAAAACCAAGAAAAAAAGATATGGCTGTCATGAACCCCGAGGATAATAGCATTTTGTGATTTATGAAGATTCCTCCTGCTTATATATTTTATATAAATAATACTCCTGCGTGTATCTCTGCACTCATTCATAATCAAAAGCTGCACGGGCTGTAAAAAGAGTTCGCATAGTAACGTATTTAAAATCAGCTTACAAAAATTGGATAACTAATATATCAGACACAAAATAAGTCATTGTAGCAAGCATACCAAAAGGAAAATTAACAGCACAATGCAATCCACCACACGCTTTTATCAGCAGACCGACAACAAAAGAACACAAAACAAAAATTCCCACAAAAGAAAGTTCCTCAACAAAAACCCAGGCAGCGAAACGAACGATAAGAAATTAAGCACACTCCTAATTTACCTGGGCGCATTAAATGTTTCCAACTGATCAGGAGATTGGGAGCGCGCTCTGAAAGCCGTGCGGTGCGGCGCGTACCGATCCCACACCGCGCTGGGGCAAAACCCGGTGGGAAACGGGGGCCGCTCGCTCACGGTCCCGCTCGCCCCGGGGGAAAAAAAATAACGTGCTCCAGGTTCAAACTCGGCACCCAGAGTTTTAGACCGATACGGCGGCGTTAAAGCTGCTGCCTGGAGCTCCGGTAATACTTTTGGATTTGTTCGCATCGGTTTAATTAAAAGTACCTTAAAGCCCGGCTGACTTTGAACTCTTGTCATCGCCCTGCTGGGACACTGATCCGCCGTGGGTCGAAGGCAGCCCGGGGATGCTCGGGGGTCCTGCGGTGCTGGGGGCTCTCACGGGGCAAAGCCCTACCTTAAACAGCCCGGCTGGGCGGGCCACCGAGGCGCTGAGCATTTATATTCATTTTTTAATGAAAGTTCCAGGAGGGTTTAGACTGAGCAGACGCGGCACGCACGGGCGACAGCCTTTAATCCAGAGACTTAACAGTCCCCGCGCATTTACTTTAGGAAGGAGCTGTTACAGCCTATGGCACTGAAAAGGAGACGTCTCTGGCACCTAAATAAAGATTTACACAGAAGGCCTGGCCCTAATACTGACTTAGAGGATTATTTTCGATCGTCATTGTCAATACCATGGGCCCCGAACTCGGCAGACCCTCCCTGCCCTGGGAAAGGTTTGCCGGGTCAGCTCCACGTGTTTCCAAGGCCCCCACGCACACGGCAGCCCGTAATTACGACATAAAAATACACGTGCAGAGGCGGGGAAGGGGGAGGGCGGGTGAAGTCCGCGAACTGACGCGTGGCATCCCTGAGCCGCAGCCGGATCTCGCCCGGCTTCGCAGACCCGGGTTGCCGCTGCGCTGCCCTGCTCCTCCTTCCCG
>VXBL01006520.1:182783-194139 GCA_013400195.1 Aramus guarauna | reverse complement strand
CCGAGCCAAACTGCCCGTCGCCCCCGTCCTCTCTCGGTCAGGGTCTGCTCCAACAGGGGAAGAAAACGAGATCCGGGCAAAACTCCCCGGCAAGTTACAGGGACAAATCCCAAGATACGAGAACTCCGCTCGGCTTCTGCATCACGCCAGGGCTTTTTAAAGAACGTACAAGGACAGAAAACGCTGGAAATAGTTTGAAGTGTGACAGTCCTGGCCCTGTCTCCGCAGCGAGGGAGGAACGAGTCCCACTTACGCGCTGGTAAAGAGTCAACATCTCTGATGCGCATTAAAAAACCAATCCTGCCTCCAGCACCTCCCCTCAGCCAGGCTTGAGTTCATCTTTTTGCTTGAAAATTTTCAAACGGAAGATAATTTAAAGCTAAGTGCTTGAAGTCCTAAGCCGTGGCATGGAGCCGAATTTCTTTCTGAGCACTCACGACCAAAATAAAGGTCTTCCGCTGGCGTTGTGCACAGACCTGGAGAATTGACATAATTCGGCTGGATGCTCCTCTGCTGAGGAAGGCGTTTCTATGGAACACAGATAACAAAAAGCCTCGTTAATAATTTTTCAGATGAGCGACCTTGCCGCGTTACGTGCCGAGCGCGTCCCCTTCCCTCTCCCAGCCCTGGCGTGGGAGGAAAGCCACGGCTCCCAGGGCTCAGCCATCCCGCGGGAAAGCCGCCGCATGGCGAGTCCCCGCGGGACGCAGGGATGCTCTCGGAGCCGGGGGCTCTTCGCCGCCTTCTCCCTGCCGAGGGACCACACACGCGTCCCCACAAAAGCCTTTCTAAAAGCCTGCTGAGCTGCAGCTACGCGCGTACGCATTAACGGCAATAAACCCCCGGCCCCGGAGGCCTTCCGGACCACAGGCACACCCCTAGCCCAGGCGCTAAGAGAAGGTTCCCCCGCCAGCAGCCCCCTCCCCACGTCGGTCAACCCCCGCGTTACACCACGGACGCACCCTCGCCTTTCCCCACCGGACGGATTCCTCCTCACTCACTCACTGAAACACCTATTCTTCTGCTGCGGGAGACCTGAGTTCCTGCGCTTTCACGGGACGCTAGAAGATTAATCCGTGCCTAGTTCCAGTACCAGGCTCGGGAAGCAGGATGCATTTGGGGCTACGGAAACTTCTCCACGTTTCTGGAATCAGCAGCGAGCGAAGCGCTGCGAAGGACAGGTTAACCGATGCCTGGCAGCTTCCCCGGCACTTGCCGGGGCGAAGCTCAGGCTGATTTATGGAGATGCTCTGGTGTCCATTCAAATCTGCTTGAGATTCTTTACTGGGAAAAGATAATCACGTTAATGAGCCAGATGTGTTTGCTTGCTCTGACATTTTTCTTCACATCTCCTGTTCGGAATGAAATACGCAACCAATTTCCCAAGTTATACTTTAGCTTCAGCGCTGCCTGGTGCGTTAAAAGAATTAAGTTATTTGTATACATTGACCAATAATTGTCATTTATTGCCAAACTTGTTCACATAATCCTCAGCTGGAGATATTTATTTTGCCTGTGGGTTGCTTTTGCGTAACCGACTGCAGAAAGCCACAGGGCGACGCAGGAGAGCGGCGAGCTCCAACCCGGGCTGTGACCCGACGGGTACCACCCCAAACGCTCCCGGGCTCGATGCCGCCCGGGAAGAGCGAACTCCGGAGGGAGATGGGCTCCTCCAGGTGGGAGGGGGGAATACGGGCGGGATGAGCCCGTTAATGAGCGTTGCCTTGGCTGGGCATTCCCGGCAGGATCCCCACTCCAGAGCCATCGGCAGGGTTCCTTGGGTTTGCTGGGAGGAGAGCACTCAGTCCTTCCCAGGACAGGGAAAGTTCTGGAACGGTGGAATTTCCCTTCTCCGGCTGCCCCCCACCCATCCAGGATGCGGAGTTGCCCATCGATGCCCCGGCGGAACGGGCAAAGCCCGGCTAGGACAGGGCGAGGCGTTAACCGGCGCGACCGAGAAAGGGTCCTTCCAAAAACTGCCACGACACGTATCCGGCTGGAAGAACGGAGGAGGACAGAGAGCAAGGCCCAGCTCAGTGGTTTGCTGAATATACTGGGGAGAGGCAAAAAAAAGAAAAGAAGAAAAAAGCAAATAAAATAATCTCTATTCTTTTTAANGCTTCGGCCGCCGATGCCGGCGGGGGTCCCGCGGCCGCCGCCGCTCCTAAGCCCCTTGGGCAGCCCCCCGGGCACGTGCGCTGCCGCGGGGGGGTCGGGGCTGGGAGCCGTTCCGCTTCCCGCAGCCGCGGGGTCAGCGCCTCCCAGCTCGGCAGGCTCTTACCGCTCCCGTTCCCCGGCATTTTCATTAACTGAAGATTGCGAATGGGTCAGCAGATCTATACACTTTTTGTATTCCCTCTGCTAGGTTTATTTATTTCTTTTTTTTTTTTTTTTTTTTTGGAACCTCAATTAAAAAAGAAACAAAAGACAATAAGAATATTTTGTAGTAACTATAGTACATAACAGAATTCACTTGTTTGTCTCACTGATAAACAGAATGTGAGACATAGGGTTTCCTTCCATTGCGGAGGAAGAAATCTCTATATGAATGCCAGAAGTTGAATACTTTTTCTCAGACTATATGAGAAAATTTTCCTTATTGCTTGCATTGCTCCAANAACCAGGGGAAATATCAAGGGGAAGCCTTTGTTTTTTTTATTCCCCCCCCCCCCCCTTTGTGCTTTCTGACGGCAGCCCACGACCAGCTTTCCACCAACACACAACCTGACCCCCCCCCAAACCTCTCCGTGGCTCGAGCGAACCCAGCGCGACGCCCCTGGCCGTTTCCAGCGGGATTTTCCATNGAATAACTAACCTTTTCTTCAATAGATAGATTTAAAAAAAATAGGATCCATCACACAGCAGCAGGATAGCCTTGCTCTGTTTTGACCTTTCTGAAATTAATTTCCCAATCTTAGCTTTCAAAATCAGAGATTGAAAAGACCTATTAGATCAGCCAATCCATCTTATCACTAGTACGGCAGCAAGCAGAGACCCCAGCTAAGTGCTCCTCCACACGGGGAAAATATTCTGGAGTAAGACGGGGCATGAATTTAAAGCGAAACACCCGTTCCAGAATATTCTGCACATGGACACGTACGCCGGAATATCCGCAGCTTTTCCTGAGTTTGCTCAGTCGACACCCGGAGCCAGTCACTGTGACAGAGGGGGTAAAAAAAAAATAAAAATCCCATTTTAGGATAAGAGTACCCATCTCCGGAGCTTTTTTCGGGGAATAATTCACCCTGGTCCTTTTCCCCCCCACGCGGGGCTGATGCTCGCAGGGCAGCATCCACTCCCCCTCGCAGGGAGGGGGGTGGGGGGTGGGGGGTGCTGCCCCCCCAGGCGAATTCACTCTCCAGCTGCAGAATCAGCAGCTGCCCTGAAGGGTTTGGGCCAGAAGGGTGGAATTCCAGCCTGGAGCCACCCACGAGCCCCCGATGATGAACCACACCTCTCCCAAACTGCGCTTCAGCACCTTTCCCGGGTGGGACAGGACTTCCCGCAGGATGGGTCCTTTTCCACCTAGCAAAGAGCTCAGCACCGTGGGGCAAACCCCAAAGCTCCGCACGTCCCCGGTGCCGGGAGCCCGCGGGCACGGCCGGGTCCCCCTGCCCAGCCCAGCACCCCCAGCCCGCGGCGGGGGTCCCCAGGGAGGGCTTTTCTCCTCCTCTTCCCCCGGCTTTTACCAAATGCCTCCTCACGCCACGTTCGTGCCGCTCCCCGTTCTGCGGCGAGCAACGCTCTGTCCTCGCCGCGGCTCTGGGGCTGTGTTTTAACGCCGGCGCTGCCGACCCTCGGGGAACACCCCACGGGACCCCGAAAGGCAGCTGGGACCCGGCGAGGGCCCGCCCGCAGAAGTGCCGTCCAGAGCCGGCTCTAAGGGAAGGCGGTAATAGATTTCATAGGGGACGATTATAAAATAAGACACCTGAAGGAGATTTCTGGCTGCTTGACTGCCAGAACAATGAGGCTTTATAACGCTTTTAACCGTATCTAATACAACAATCTAATCTTTTTTTTTTTTTTTTTTTTTAAATCCAACAAAACCCTGCTCCAGCGATGCTGCGCGAGCATCGCGAGCGAATGGCCGCGGTACGGAGCGGTGCTTCCCTCTAAACCCGCGGACGGCGGTGCGGACGCATCCTGCCCTTGGCCGCCCAGCGGCGCCTGCGGAGCACAGACGCTGAAGCGTGGCGTTCCCAGACAGCCTGCCTTCCTCGGCCCTCGGGAAGCGGCCGGAGACGTCCGATGGCATTCGGAGCCGTGGGGCATCGCGCTCGCAACACGAGCAAGCAAAAGGAGCTAGGCCAACGTAGCGTTGTAGGAATCAGTCAAACCAGCCGCGTTTCCTACCTTGACGACGCCACAAGCGTAGGCAATTAATAAAAAATCCCCCGTCAGCCCGGAGCAGCTTTGCGTGAAGCATTTCACCGCAGCCGTGGGGGGACGTTTCCGCCGTAACCATCAGCGTGCCATGCTGATCAAAACCCGGCCACCTCGCGGACCTTGGCAATGGCGGAGGGGAGGGGATCGCTAGCAGGTCCGTGCTTTCCGGAGGGTCCTGGAGGGTCGGCACGAAGCCCCACGCCAGGACGGCTTCGCCCAGACCCCGGGGAAACCCCTGGGAGCAGAGGGGATGCCTCCAGCCCAGGCACGGCGTTTCCCCAGCGGAGGGAGGCCGCGGACAGACGCCAGCGATGCCCGTTCACGCTCCTGGTGGTGAGCGACATCAACGCCAACCACGGGCTTCGCGCTGGGAGAGGGGAGAATGAGTTCACAAGGAGCTGAAAATGAGTTTCTTGCTATCAAATTTGTCGGGAACAAGCCTCTGCCTAAACCTGCAGTGAGCGCGCTCACAAAGAAACCGTACATTTATATAAATACACATCCCTCTCAGTTTAAAGCCCTTTTACGGTTTCTATCAAGCATTGCCGTTCGGTTGCCAACTGCAAGTCTTTTTCCCTTGAAACGCCTCTGTTACGGCTCTGCGGTCGCTGCCCTGCTCAAACGCCGTCACACCGCGAGGAGCTGCCGCTGCGTCCCTACAGCGGGGCGATCCCGAGCGCACGGATAAACCGGAGCGGCAAACTTGGCGCGCTCAACAAGTCCTCTCCGCAGACAATTAGGGCCAAAAGATAAATATTGACACGTCAGACTGTTTTCCTCAATTTGTTTTTTTGCTGATGGCCTGAGCGATCTGATGGGGCGAAATTCCGCTTTGCTGGTATCTGGGGTTCTTGGCTAATAGAAACAAATAAAGCGAAAGCTTCTGTCCACAATGGCTCGGGAGCATCCATTGTTGGCAGGCGCTAATCGGATTAAATTGGCTCCTATGCTAGGAGGCTAACTCATCCCTAAATTTTTCCCATCTCAAGGGGATGCGTCGGTGTTGGGGGGGGGTGTCTGTTTGTTTTGGTTGGGTTTTTTGTGCCTTTCTATTGAAATCTGACGGACAGAAAGAAACGGGGAACGGCTCGACGCGACGGCGGTGCCCGCCGCCCTGCGAACAAAGAGCGGGGCTGCTGGAGGCGCGGGGGTCCGTGCTGGCCGGGGGGTGCATTGTCCCCCCCAAACCCCTTCTCCGGGCTGGCACCTCTGGAAACGGCATTTAAACCCAAACGCCACCGCACCCGGGCAGGGGGAAAAAAAAAACAAACCCAAAACCTCCCGCTTTCCACGCCGGGCCGCGCTCAGGTCGTTTCCCATTAGCATTTTAATACGCACCCC
Source organism: Aramus guarauna (assembly GCA_013400195.1). NCBI lineage: Eukaryota > Metazoa > Chordata > Aves > Gruiformes > Aramidae > Aramus > Aramus guarauna. The sequence continues at coordinate 188,409 of VXBL01006520.1, read as the reverse complement.
TGGCATCAGCCCCTTAAAAGCGGCGAAGGCGTTTATGCAAGCAGCCGAAAAAGAGGGGAAAAAAAAAAAAAAAAAACGGCCTTAAATAATGTCGCCTTTGGAGGGAGGCCCGCGAGCCGCGAGGTACATTTTTGCCCGCAGCCTGATAATTTTCAAAGCTATTGGCAACCTGGGAATTTTCCTGCCTTATCACCAGGGCTCAGCTAACTTCACTAACACTAATCAGAGCTGGAATCATTCATTCAAGGATTGCATGATCATGTTTTTCTTTAGCGGTGACAGCTGCCTGAGCCGTATTAGCAATGCAGATGAGTCAGCCTAATAGGTTAATGCAGAACACGCGAAAATTAGGTTTAATCCCCAGTGAAATAATCTAACATTTTCACATTTCTTGATGTTGGGATAGAGACATTGGTGGTGACTCAATTAGGTGTAATGTAGATCAAAGCAAATTTACCTTCTGGCTGAACCTTCCCCATAGTTTAGATAGAAGAATATAAGGGTTCTTTGCTAATTGGCCAATGGCTGTGGGGAAAATTATATTAAAAGCGTGCATACCGCAGGAATTGCGTTTCGGATGCGGACCGAGTAATGGCCGAGCTTTGCAAACACCCAGGCACGTCCTTTTGCCCGAAACCAGCGTTTTGTGCACAGCGCCTTCCGACTCGCGGCGCTTTTCAATGCAATGCTTACAAATGGAGACATTTGGGGTTTTTTCTTTTTTTTTTTTACTCTTTTTCATTTTTCATGTCCCGTACTGAAATATCCCCACTGAGGTTTGAAAGAGCTTGTATTATAAAAGAAGCATAAAGGAAAAAAAAAAAAACCCCACCCACCAGTGTGTGTCTGTCTAATGTTTTCATTCTTGGGGAATAACATATCAAACAGCAATCGCTTTCAGTCATAAAGGGAAGGAAACAAAAAATTACATGCCCTCAGTTGCCAAATTATTTTTTGCCTTGACATCTTAATTCTTAATCCTTGTGTGTGGTCAAATCAGTCTACTATAGACAACCAATCAAGCAATTATTCCTAAATTATATTTGCCCAACTCACATTGATTGGTTATTCTTTTCTTATTGGGTAAGCTCATTAATTCTGAGCAGCTTGCTTATTATGCTTTCCACATCATTTTCTTTCTGAGCCTATCTACTCACACCAGCCTGCTGATGTTTCAAGATGCCATACAGAAAAAAAAGGCCGAGTGATCTATTGCATTGTCTCTTCCAGCAATTACAATTCACATTGCTGATTAACTTTGATGTGAAAACTAATGAGATAAGGCAAGTTATCAAGGCGGACCTGATCGTCATCTCATTTATAGAGCATTTGCCATCGGTGAATGACAAAAACTAATGAAGACGTATCTGACAGCAGGCTGAGCCGAGGCAGAATTTCGTTTCTCATCAGCAAGTGCTCTGCTTCGAACTCATCAGTCTATCTGAAACATGTGGAAATTAGCTTAATAATGAAAACACTTCATCCAAATAGACAAATGTTTACATTAAAATAGCTACATGATAAATAGATGTTAAAGATTTTATGCCTTCTTGAGTCTAAACAATGGAGCACAAAATATGTTCTCGCATTCACTAAATCATCCCTGTAAACCTCCACACGTGCCGCCGTACCTGCGAGTTCCCCGCTTTATGGCTCAAAAGATATTTCGGGGCTGCGGTTCCTCCTTTGGAAAGGCAGGGGTTGGGCTGGAATTCATTAGCCAACGCCTGGGCAACGGCAGCCGGCGGGAAACCGGCCCTGCTCGGTAGGGACCGGGGCGCGAGGCGGGCGCACGGACCTCCCCAAAGCACCTTTTGGGCAGAGAAGCAAGAGGTGCCGATGCACGGTCTGCCTCAGGAACAGGTTGGGACCCATTCCCCCCCTCCCCGGACAAAAATACAGATGGCATTCACCTCAACAACATTTCCTGCCTGAGCCATAGCTGCCAAAAAGTCTCCTGTGCTATCGGTCCGGTTGACAAACGTTCTGATAAAAGGGAGGCGGGCAGAGCTCTCCCCTTTTCAGTACTGCGGCTGCCGTCTCTGTTTACGAGAGACTAGTTCGTGTTTGTTGTGCCTTACTTCACATGCTTATACTAGGTCCAAACATATCCCCAGTACGATTTTGTATCTGGAATAAAATCTTCATTAATCATCCGGGATAAAAAAAAATAATACTGTTTTTAATAAAAAAAAAAAAGAGTAAGATGCTCATCTATAAGGCAGAATGATGAAACTCTTACTTTTAAAAAGTATTTTTACAATTGTGTATGCTTCAGTTAAAATAAACAGTTGGTAAAAGATTTTTTTCCATTATGTGATTTTTCTTTTCCCCCCTCTCTCTGAAAAAAAAAATATGGACAGCCTATACCACTGCCGCCTCCAGGAAAAAAACCAAAACCAACCCCAAACACGTTGTTACCAACAGAAGTGGAATTTATAATTGATTTAAAAAATGATTAGCCAAGTGGACTCAAAAAAAAAATAAAATTACAGACTTCCCAGCAAAGCTGCAGGAGCTCCTATAAATTACGTACGCCGACAGCCGCGCGCACCCACGTGAAGAAACCTCAGCTCCTGCCCCGGTGACGAGCGTGACGAGGAGGGTGCCGGGGCTTTCGGCGCAGCCCCCCCGGCCAGACAATTCCCATCTTCCCTCCATTCCTCCCGTTTTGAGGACATCTGAGGTCCAAACCCGAGATACCGCGCGCAGATTGGCATTGTGCATCCCAGATTAGCCCGCACAAAGAGCCGCAGCCCGGGAAAGTTAAAAGAAAAGCCTGTTATAAAGCGCCAGCAACAAATTACTACTTCAGCGCTGGATTAAATTTAAAAGCTCTTCACAGAGCTGCAGATAAATCCTATATATTAGAAGAAACCATAAAAGTACTCGTTCGAGAGCTAAAGGCACAAGTGGAAAGTTGACCCCAAAGATTTTTTTTTTTTCCTTTAATAGCCTGCTAAGTTTATAAAATTTCTCAAGATGTCGAGAGAGGGTTACGCTACTTCTGTAATACTCAACAGCGCAAAGCGAACCCGCGCTGGCTTGGCCCGTTAACGAAGTTAGAGGAATCCGCAGCAATCAGTGCAATCCACTAAATAAAACGACAGCCAGGTTTGGTGTTTGCTGTTTGAGTTTTTTTTGTTTGTTTGTTTGCTCGGTTGGTGGGTTTGTTTGGTTTTTCCCCCCCAGCAAGTGAAGCAGGACAGTTCCTCCTTCAGCACTCACACAACCCCCGCATCGATCCCGTCCTCCTCTGCCTTTTCGGCTGGAGCACAGAAGGGCATCGCTCCCAGCCCCGCACCGCTGGACCCCCAGCAGCCACGCCGACCGCGGGGTGCTCCCCCCGGGGTCGGGACGCGGCTTTTTCCTTTCGGTTCGTACAAATACGTGCGAGCCGTTCGCGTTTTTAGCTTCTTGCCTGCCCGCGCGTCCATTGTTTTTTATATTTCTGAACTGCGGCGCTTGGCTCGGTCGCTGGCTGCGTATACGGACGTGTGTCTGCACGGAGGGATGCACAGGGACAGGAATGCTGCTCCTCCCTCCCCCTCCCCGTCCTTTATCCCGGTAGCCTGTTTTAATAAATAATTATAGGCAGCTAAAGGATTTGTTCATTCCAAAAGGTCTCCCCTTCACATTTCTCAGAGGTTCAGCTCAAGGAGACACCATGATAATAAGGCTGACTCGGGATCCCTACTTCACAATGTCATTATGAGCTAGCATTTAAAATGAAAAAAATATGTATATTATACCTAAAAGCGTTACAAGGTTACAGTCTCGTCTCCGAGAATATTTAATGCTGCCGGGAAAGCAGCGCTGTTGCACTGAGGAGGAGGAAAAGCGGGGGAAAAAAAAAAAGAGAAAAATCCTTTCTGAAATACAAGCTTAGAAAGAAAGCTGTTGGGAGCGAGCATGGAGTTCATTTGCATTTCCAATGACTGGGACTAATCCTCCACTACCACGTTTATATTTTCTTATTACTTTTCCTAATTACCTTTTTTTTTTTTTGCCTTTTCCCTCGCAGCTTTTCCTTCCTCTCCCTGTTCCCAAATACCCGGCGCGTTGTTGTCTGGCTTGGGGCTGGGCGACCACGGGCTAAGGACCGGTCCGTACGGCCCCTTAACAACAGGGGGGCGAGGGGCTGCGTCCCCCCCGCGGGGCTGCCCCCCACCCCAGCACCCCCCTCCGAGGCGGTTGGCTTTTCTCTGTAAAAAACAAACATTTCTGGGGGCAAGAGCGGAGGATTTTTTGCTAGGGCCAGGGGCACGGTCCAGGCAGCGGGTGCCCTCCCGGGGAGGGCTGCGGGGTGGTCCGTGTGTGTCCCCCCCCTCCCAGCGAGGGGCATCCAGGGCTCAGGATGCGGGAGGCTGCCCCCATCGCCCCCCCAAAGGCACCGCTGGCCGACCCAAAAAGAAAATAACCCAAGCCGAACCGACCCCCCTCGCCAGAGAGACCGCCAGCCAGCCAGCCAGCGCGGCTATTAGTGAAAAATTGAGCTTTATCGGCATATTGAGACCTTTCTAAAAACTAAGGCAGTTTAATCTTTAAAGCCCTATTCAAAATGGCACTTAGCTGAGAGTTAGACATGAAACTGGAGCTATATCTTAACGTTAATATACATCCTCTATCTCTGACAAGTAAATTACATTACTAAACGCCTGTTTGAGACCAGCTACTAAACTGCTATTTCAATATTATCCTAAAATTTGTTAATAGCAGCTCTTTCAAATAAATTATTAAGCGATAATGAAAAAAAGTCCCGCTTTGAATTTATATATATTTCAGCAGAGAATAATGTTTTATTTAAAATAGTTACAGCGCGCCTTTTGATTTAGAGTTTAAAGTAAATAATATTTGTACATCTAAAACATACTCAAGACAAATGAAAAGCCTCTAGATGCTTTTGTATGAGATGCTGAAGAGCTCTACAAACTTAAAAGCACAACCTCAATTAAGCCCATCTTCATCTGGAAAAAAAATTAGCAACTGAAAGCTGAATATATTAGATAATGCACACTTGCAGAAGAGCATTCTCTTAGCAAAAAATTCTTGATAACCAACCTAAAGCTGGCCTTAGAGTTGCTCAATGCTAATTTTGTTTGAAACTGTTTAACTAACTATGAATAGATATCCATATTCAACAAAGACATAATTAATGGCAACCTTTTCTTCTGCTTAGAAGACATCATAACAAGCAGAAAAGTACAAAAAGATTTTTATAGTAACTAATTTAAGGACAAAGGGTTGACCTCTAGCATTTCATTAAATAAACTGAGCGAATAAAAGAAGAGTGACAGTATTCATCCTTGTTCAATTCAAGCAGCCAATTTCAAAATGCAAATCATAATCTGCAGATGTTGGAGCCTGATATATTTTTTTAAAATATCATTTGTTCAATTTAAGAACATCAGACATTTGAATTTTAAATAAAAATCAAAACCAATTCCCAGCCTCAGTTTTAGGCGCAGCGGTGCCGGGGAGGTCTGCGGGTGAGCCGGGGCTCCCCTCCCTCCCCAGCCGTTCCAGCCATTCATTTTATCCATTACTGCCAAAACCTTTTAATGGAGAAGTTCTATTAAGCCACGCGTTATTTCCGATTAATACGGCGGGTAAGCTGCCTTTACAG
>VXBL01006520.1:154180-182751 GCA_013400195.1 Aramus guarauna | reverse complement strand
GCAAGAGGGCCCCCGCCCCCGCCGAGCTCCTCCGTCCCGAGCCCCGGGGTGCAGCCCCCCGAGGAGAGCCCCCCGAGGAGAGCATCCGGTCCCCAAAGGCAGCGGGAGCCGGGGGGGATGCGGCGATGCACCAGACCGGGGCACACCTGGGAACGCGCGTGGCGGGAGGGGAATTTGCTCGGAATTTGGGAGTATGGCCCCAAACCTCCGCAGCCCGGGTGGAAGGAAGGAAGGACAGATGGACCCGCTGCCTTGGCGCGGGTTTTGGGGAGTTGAGCCCGTGCCGCTGCAGCACGCTGCTCGGGTGGGACAGCCTCCAGCGGGCACCTCCAGCTCCAAAGGTACTTTGCCGACTGCGGACCCACAGCTTAAAGCCTCTCGCGTCTGTCGAGGGCCCTTCTCCGTTGCCACGCTTCAGCAAGGCTATTCCAGCGATCCTCACCTTAAACCGAAGCCGCGGAAGAGATGCTGGGAGGTGCTTTTCACGTGTCTGAAGGGAGCAGGAGAGGCCTTGGCACACTGACCCGGGCGACACGAGTTCCTCCTCGCCATTCCCGCACCAGATCCCGCGGCTGCTAAAAGTGTGTGGAGGAAAACCCGGAGGGCACGGCATCACACCGGCCTGCAAAAATACAGGGTTTCTCTTAGGAAATTGCTTTGGGGTGTCTGGGAGGGTTTTGGGGCAAGCACGAGGTTTTGTTTGTTATTTTGACCGTGTAAGTACGTAAACCCACGGGCTGAGTGTTTGGCCTCACCGAACTCGGCCGTAGGCTACGGGGGACCGAGGCTGAAGTCTCCTGGGCGAGTAATTTTCTTCCTCCTTGAATAAAGGGAAAACGCCCCAGGTACCCATCACGCGGACCTTAGCTACCGCTAAGTTACAAGGAAGAACAGCATCTGTAAAAGCACGTATGTTAATTAAATTGATCGGAACTCGTCAGCGATTCACGGCACATAGCGCAGAACGGAAGCGCGCGGTCGGGAGCATCACTCAGGAGCAGAATTGCACCGCGGCTGGCAGTCGGTGCTGCTTCACCCCGAGCAGAGCAATTTCTGATATGCAAAACATGGGGGTTTTGGTTGGTTTTTTGTTTTGTTGTTATTTTTTTTTTTTTTTAAAAGCCTTCCAGAAGGGCCGCTGAGGAGCGGCTGGCCTGCCCCAGCCCCGCCGGCGCTGGGCACGGGGAGCGAGGAAGGGCCGGGGTCCTGCCAAGCGCCTGCAGCCCTCCTACACAAACAGACCCTGCAGCTGTCGCGGGGCGAAATAAATGACTTCCGGAGGTTGCGGAGAATAAATGAATTCATTCATGCGAAAGTGAAGGGGACATTGTTTTCCTGCTCGGAGGGGAAAAAAAAAATCCCCAACAACCTATATATTAAGGTATCAATGAACAACAAATTCATTCTGTTATGACACAGGAAATCTAAAACAGAATAGGCTGCAAAACAAACTCGATTTATCTTCGCCACACATGCAAAAGGAAAAAAATTTCCCTTGTTAGCTGTTCTGATTAGAGAGTTCTTTGGCTGGCGGGTTTGGCTCACACGCCTCTTGACTGGCGCTTAGAATTCAAGCCACACATGGAGAATTTTTTGCCAGTGCTTTAGCGGTTGATGCTAACTTCTTAGATTAAGATTGTTTCCTTAGGTTTATCCTCTTCAGTGACAATGTGTGTACAATATGCCTTTAGAGCATATTTAAAATCAGGCTGCAGATGCACGTAATCTGTCTGCCTGCATTACAAACACGAGACACCAAGGGTTGGGCCGTTTGTTTTGTTTTTTTTTTTAAAAAGGAGAGGAATACTCAAAGAGAAACCGAGCCTTTCCTTTTCACTTTGGCAACCTTCATTTTTATATTAAAAAAAAAAAAGAAAGAAGGGCAAAGCTGAAAGTGGCACCCCTGGCCCTGCTCAGCTCCATCCTCTCCCACCCCTGGCTCCCCCTCACCTCCGGAGCACCCCAAGCGGACGGGGCACCCCCAGACCCCCAGACGGACAGAGGTGCAGCGGGTGCTTCCGGCACAGCACCTTCCGCTCCCACATCCCCGGATGCTCCCGCATCCCCGGGGCGAAGGCCGCCCGCGCGGTCGCGGCAGCGGGAGGGAGCAGCCGGGGAAGCAGGCGAGCCCCGAGCCCCAAACCCCGAGGGGTCCCCGTCCCCCCTCCATCCACCCTGCAGAGCTCTGCCCTCCCGCACGGCCCCGCGACGTGATGCCTTCTCTGTTCGACGCTCTGTTCGACGCTCGCGCGGCCGAGAAACAAAGCCCGTACCGCTCTCGTTTCTAGAACGTTTGTGCTTAGCTATTTTCCCCAAGTAACATTAAAAGGAAAAATCTCTCAAAAATGAGCGTAAGGAGTCAATTCCTGCTATAGAAAAGGAATTTGCACACTTGCGCACAGCTGCAAGAGGCGCTCGGCTTGCGGGGGAATAATCCAAAAGGTTTTAATTAGGGAAAGCAACAATAAATAAAAGAACATGAGCTTGGATGAGAACACTTGAAAGTCAAAATAACTCGGAAAGAGGGGATACGTTTGTGCTCAGAGGGGAGAGCTCCCTCCAGAAGGGCAGACACGAGCATTTTTTGGCCTGCCCAGCAACCCCGAAAGAAGGCACAAAGCCTTCCCCGGTGCCAGCCTGCCCTCCCGCATCAAAGGGGCTCTTCAGGAGAGGCAGCCGGGGCGATGCCCGGCGCATTAATGCGCAGCACATCTCCCAGCCCGCCGGCGGCCGAGCCCGCAGCCCACCCCTCCCTCAGCCGGTGACTTCCTACGCCTCCCGGACAGCTGCGCGTCTGTCCGCGGCACCCCGAGACGCCGCGTCCCGCCCGCATTTCTTGGGACCGCCGGCTCCAGAGGGGGTCCGCGACAAAGGCAGGATGCGACCCCGGCGCCGCGCCAGGATGCGGCCGGGCTCGGGGGGCCGAGGCCAGGCAGCGCGGTCCTCCCCGGCCGCTTCTTTAAACCCATGTCACGGACCCGCCACAACTGCTCCTCTGTGCTCGTTTGAACTGTCCCTCCCAATTAGCGGTAATAAGTGACTCTGTAAAGATGAGCAAACACGGCGCATTCATTAGCCCCGGAGCCCCCCCGGCCCCCAGCCCGGCAGCCCCGGGAGATCCCCAGGGCACCGCTCCGCCGGCGCCCGGAAGATGCTGAGCGCGTCTCGCCTGGCCTCGACGAGCGCCGGCAAAAGGCAAATTAATGACAAGTCGTTCGGAGAGTTTGCCTGAAATTATTTCATTCTGCCCATCTACCCAAGAATTGATTACTCTCGGCCTGAAAATATGTCCAAATCAATACGCCGAAGCTAAGAGCGAAAAAGACATGCTCTAGCCCCATTTATTTAATCCACTTTTTTGAGGAATGGCACATAATTTACCGGGCAGGAACCGCCAAGCCTTTCCAGAGCAAGGACTAATGACAAGCTGAGGGCAGCCTGTGCCTCCATCCATCTCCCGGGCGAGCCGCGGGTCCCTGCGCCCGCCGGCGACCACCTTGGCGGTGGCCAAACCCCCCCCCCCCGTGCCAGGAGGTGCCATCTCGCTGTCCTTGCCCGGCAGACGGATACGGAGGCAAAGCGCCTCGCTCGGGGTGCCAACCGAGGAAGCAATTTCAAACCAAAATATTCACTTAGATGAATATTCTTAAGCCAGGAGGAAAACCTCAAAAAGGACGACCGGCTGCCCCGGCGGCATACCCCGGTTTGCTCACATTTGGGCGTCTCGGACCGTTTTCGACAGATAACGTGGCCTGCAGACAGATACTGGCTCCAGGCTACCCAAGCAGAAAACAAACACCCACACCCCACCTAGCAGCAGCTTTATTGCGGCAAACTCCAGGAAAACCCAACCGCCCCGCGCACCGGCAGGGCACGCGTCCCGCTCCCGCTCCCGCCGGAGGTGGCTCCCATCGAGCGTCCCAAAGCCATCGTACCTTCTCGGAGAGGCGGGAGCGGACACCAGCATCGAAGGGCCACAAAGCGCTGCCCAGGAGAGACCCCGGGCTGCACGACGGGGAGAGCTGCGAGGGCAGCGAGGACCAGGATGAATTTGGGGAGGGGGCGGGCAGCCTGCAGGGCTGTGGGCTTTCCCTGCCGCCACGGCTCTGCTGCCGCGAGCTAAACCAATTCCGAGGAAAACACCCATCACGGGTGAGCTAAAAAGTGAGGCTGAATATGTACAACGGGAACACTGAAATTACTTGAGCGGCATTTGTGGCCGGGCTCATCGTTTACAGGGAGATGCATTCATTCCCCAGAGCGCCTGAACTCAGCTCCCAGAAATAAACGGCACGAAGGACGCTTGGCAGGACGACGACGCGCCGCTTGTCACGGGGACGGGGACAATTTCAGCGCCACGTGCTGTTTTCCGCAGAAAACGCCCCAAACCCACCTTGCAGCTGACACACCTCCCGCTAACAGAGTGGCATCTGCAACGCACCCCATTTGCGAGCGCTCCGCGTGCTCCTGGATTTTCCAGGGCATTAAACTCTATCCCCCCTCAAAAAGCTTCGTGGCAGCTGTCAGGCTCCTCCGGGGGGTGGGCGGACGGGCTTCCCGCTGTGGACCATCAGTGTCACTCTCAAGCCACCCGTGGGTGAAGGACGACGCGACGCTGCCGGCCCCGGCAGCCCCACCGTGCCCAGGCCATCCACCCTGCAGAGCTCGCCTGGGGGTTCGGCACCACTTGCCCGAAATGGGGGTGCGAGAGCAGCGCCTGTCGCTCCCGTGCAGAGCCACGGCAGCACACCTACAGCTGGGCACATCTGCACGACTCGCACGTGGCTCCCTCGCGCCGTCGCGGGAAGGTTCAAGGCGAGGACAATGCAGATTGCTTTAAACAAGTGAGCTCAAGCCTTCCTGCTCGCTACAACCCCTCGGAGCAAGCATCTTTATGTAAAACACAGAAATAAAGCAGTGGAGCATGGCAAAATTCAAAATCCAGGATTTGCTGCCTTCTCCCTCCAGCTCACGACTTGGGCAAGCCCCGTCCGTGCCGCGCTGCTCAGGCTGGCGGCTGCTCCCGGCCGTGCCGGGGCCACGGGGCCGTTCCTGCGCGGCCAGCACCCATCTCGCACGGGACAGGCACAGCACCGGCCATGACCGAGGGGCTGGGGCTGCAACGGCCCTGCGGTCCCGCAGGCACCCGTGGGGCTGGCCAGTCCCATGGAAACCATCTCCCTTCAGCACAGCATCGGCCGCGGGCATGACGTGAAAAACGGCGGGGCCAGGGTACCGATTCCTTCGCTCGGCTCCCTTACACGCTAACAGGCACAAATCCCCATATGTGGCAGCAATGTAAACTAGTTTTATTACTCAATAAAATATTTGAAACAAAATAGATGGTTTTGTCAAACACTATATCTCCTCAAATAATAACGCACCGGCTTAAAAAGAAAAACAACCGACATCCATATTCTATTGCAAAGTTTTATTTCCCCTCCCGGAGGAGAGGGAAACAGGCATTTCAATTTTGAATTCAAATACTGTATAAGAATACAGTAACTATAGTTCTCAGAGGGTTTGTGCAAATGCCAGCAAAACAAACCCCAAATCAAATTTATTAGCTGGTGGAGATCTCTAACAATTTTACACAGTGACTGATAAAGCCGTCTGGGAATTCCTTTCAACATTAAGTGATTTAGAGCCCCTACAGAAACTTCATTGTCTGTTACAATATATAAAGGGTTTCTCCGTACCGAGTAAGGCTAGAACAGGAGCCATCGGGTTGTTTGTTATTGCCAGCGTACGCGTTCCTCAGTCTGGAAAGCTTACCGGGAAGCCTAATATCCAGAGTCCTGGGGAGGACGAGAAAGGGACGAAGTGAAAATTAATTAAGAACCACGGTCCGTGGGTTAAAGGAGCTACCTGTGTTTTGCTTGCGAGGTTGTGATGCTCGCTTCTGCGGGAGCAGCGCTGGCAGAAAGCGACCCGCACCGCGTTCCCCGTTAGGATCCGCCGTGAAACGCCCACGACCCGCTCCGCACGGGACACGCGCGCACCGAGGGCCCCCGGCCCCGCACGCCCGGCAGTTTTCGGGCACAGCCAACTCCCCCCGAAATCAGCGGGAGCCAGAATCGGGCTGGTGCTGAGCGGCTCCCGCTCGGGGACGAGGACCGCCGTTCCCCGGGACGCACGGGGGGACGAGGGGGCACAGGCAGGGTGGGCGCCTGCGGCATCCCGGGCCGGGGAGCAGCCGCCTCCGCACCCCCCGGGCAGCTCCCCCGGAGCCGCTCCTGAAAGCGAACCCAGCCATGCACCAGTCTCTAATTGCCAGATACTTATCATGCACGGCGATAACTCATTTGCATTTTATTTGTTAAAATATTGGGGGGGGGTGTTGCTATTTAATCAGTCGTCGCAGCTTACAAAGTCTTAAGTGAGAGAATATTTTTTTGATTGTCTCCGCTCACTTCTAACCATTTCACAAACCCGACGCACAGTTCTTCATTTCAATTAGGGGAATGCTGATCATTAGCTAACTAATAAGGACCAATTTTATGTCACAACTATTTCCTAATTAAATTCAAAACAGAGATTTCTAACCCAGATGGTCAGTGATGCTACAGATTTGTTTAAATTTGGTATCACAGTAACAAACTACTAATTAGGGTTTGTAAATACACCAATTCCCTTATGACTTAGTTGTTAGTAATGCATACAACCGGTTTATTAAAGCACTAATTGTGTCTGGCTTTACTTGGGCCTAACACGTAATCCACTTATCACATACTGGTACCAACTCATTTTGAAGGGATTATGAACGAAATCATAAATGAGGTCTCGCATCCAGTTCCCCGGTATTGTTAATAAAGGTTTGGTGTCATATTTAGATGATTTGCTGCCTCTGATGGAGAGCGGCCCCGCAGTGATGCTGGTCCTCCCTTCTCCAAAGGGTATTTAATGAAAAAAAGTTCTGGATATCGCTCCAGTGCCCCAAACCTCTAATCCCTGCTCGTTTCCTATTAAAGTCAAGCTTAGCACCTCCGCAGGGCTGGGTCTTCCACAGGGGCCCACCGAGCCTGAAGACCAAGGACCTCCAGGAGCAGGAGCCTGGACCAGCTTCTCCGAGGGATGGAGGAGACCTCCCGGTGCCGCCGGAGCGGGATTTCCTCTGGCCCTTGCATCCCCAGAACCCCCCCCCCCCCCCAATTTCATGGCCACATTCGTTATGGAGAACACGAACGGGCGATGCACCGCTGCCGGACGAACGCCCCTCGGCTGCCTTGGCTTCATCGAGTGCGCGTAAAGTAGGAAATAAATGATAGATAACTGTGAATTGCAAGGTTATGTAAACACGGAGGGGGTTTTAGAAGAATCCTATTAAACCATAAAAGAAAAGCACGGATGGTTTATCACATCACTAAGACCCAAGAATGCATTAATAAATAGAATAATAGATAATGAACCATGGAGTACAAGGCTAAACTATCAGCTATTGTGAGGATCCTGTGACAGTATAAACAATGAAGGGGAAGAAAAAGCTTTGTTGGTCTGTCACCAGAACCTTGTAGTGTATCTTTTATAGCCTATTTTTAATGAATTCACAGCACCTATCAGTTATTCTCTGCCCAAATCCCTCATTTTCCTCCCTCTTGAATGTAAATTCCCATGCTCCGCTCTTCCCTCACCATGACTTCCCACGTTAAACTTCGGGTTTCTCGGGGTTTCAATAGCCTTTCAGCCACAGCAAAACCAGATTTCTGCTTCTGCCTTCATATTTCCAAAGGGTTACTAGGACCTTAACAAAAGTGGTTTTTAATGCAAAGCAGTACCACCTCTCAGCCCTGGCGCAGCCCTTGCTGCCGCTCCGAGAGGCGCGTGAATGACCCGACAGGTCTCCTGCAGCCCCAAGCCACGATGCCCACAGACACGCCTGCGAGAAGGAAAAAAAACAAACCCAAACACAAAGCTGCTGCTACTCTTACTGCTTTCCAGCCTCCTGCAAATAACGCTGAGAATTGTTGGAGGGGACCGAATTCAAGAGATAGTGCCCTCTTTGTAGACACTACTGAGACTCACTAACGCCTTATTTTCATTGCACTGAGGTGGTTTTTATCATGCAATAGGTACCCAGGATACATTCACCAGGGATTACTTTTATTTTTACTACGGCATCGTTAGGTACAGAGGACTAAGGACGCGGGGTGACCACAACCAGCTCAACTGCAGTAAAAACCCTCGGTCTTGCCTCCGCTAGAATCCGAAATACCGACACGACGCCCACGTGAAAAAATGCAAAGGCTTTTTGCTGCTGTGCTGTGGTGCGTGTGCCACGCTGAGCCCTTGCATCATCACGTGCAGTCCCAACAAGCAAGGCTCTCTGAGGGAGACGAGGGTCCGTGTTAAAGGTGGGGGAACCGGGCGCAGCAAAACAAGTGTCCCCAAATCCAAAATCCTTTAGGTGGCAGACTCCACCTGAAGCAAAAGGTCACCCAAGGAGCCTGCACTGGACCCAGGCTTTGAGGCTCCCACCGGTAACTTCTTTTACCTCGTGACTCGTCACCTTTCAAAAAGCTGCTGCAAGAAGCCACGAAGAGCCAGACGGCTGTTGGTCGGCCCCGTGCACTAAGAAAGCGAGTTAAAGGCTTCAACAAAACCCGAGCAGCAATCAGTCACTTGGATTTGCTGTCTTTCTGATCGTTTGCACCCGAGTTGCCAGCAACGTCTGATGCCTGTCCCAAGCGCATCCCTGTGTGCTCACAGGGTCTCCTACGGAACGGCCACCCCCAGGGACGGGACGGGCGACCGCCTCTCCGGAGCTCCTGGAGGAGCCTTCCTCCGGACCGCGGAGGAGGAGGAGGAGAGCAGGCGGCCGCTCTGCCGGGAACACACTTCACACCGGTGAGTACAGCCATGTGCTCAACAGGCTCTGGAAATAAGTGGAAGTCAAATAAGTTTGCCGCTCTTTGTCCCCCCCTTTCAATATCTAGCTTTGATCAAAATCCTTGGGTACTCAAGTGGTTGTTGACTTAATGTAGTAATGAGACGTAGCCTTAAGTGAGGCCATTTCCGTGCCCATTCAGCCTCTTCGAGAGCAAGAGATGCAGGAGGAAAAACCTCTCTCCATCTCCGTGAGCTGGAGCCGGCTCGGCAGAGCCCGGAGCAGAGGCCTGGCTCCAGCTACCGCAGGATGTGGCGGGAGGATCCGCGTGGTCACAGCTACACGAGATGCGCTTAACTCATCTTCTTTCTGCGATACCATCTTAGAGCACCCGGTAGCAACAAGAAATCAACTCAAAACGTCTCCTCAGAGCTGCTCCTCCCTGCTGTTCACCCCCAGAGGTGGCCTAGGAGGAACCCAGCTGGAAACCAAACCAGCTCCTTCCAGGTCTCCACCACACGAAGCCACGCGGTGCCTCGAGGGAGCGGCGTACTGCAGGATTTGGGCACTGCGGGTTCTCGCAGCACGTCACGCGTGACGGACAGGTCACGCAACAGCAGCCTCTGGCCCGTGAAGGCCAGTAGGTCCAGTTCCAGAACAGCCCCACGCGCATCGCAGAGCGGTGCTGCACACCGGTGAGGCATCGCCGCGCAAGGACCAGCTTCGGTTTCGGCTGCGGTGCTCCGGGCAGCGCACGGGAACCGCCTTTTCGGCGGGCACCTGCACGTTCCTTGGCACAGAGGACAACCCACGGCTTTGTCCCCTGCAGGAGACACGTGCTCCGGGCCGTGGGAGCAGCGCCCGGATGAGACCCGCAGCAAGGGTTTTATACCGCAGAGTTTTGAAATTCAAACTCGCTTTCCCCTCCCGCGTAGGCAGCCGGGGAAGGGAAGCAGGAGGCAGAGGTGAGGTTTCTCCAGGGAGGCATTTACCAGGACGGCTTTACCCAAGGGAAAGCTGTTACGGTTCCCTCGGAGCACTGCGACCCGCGGCACAGAGCGGGGCTGATGCTCCAGTCGCAGTTTGTCTGCCAGGCCAGTCCCCTTCCCACCTTCCGAACGCGGCGAGCGAGCTGAGCTCTGCTTTGCCCCGACAGCACGCTGTGCTTTGCAACGCCGCTGCAAGGGACCTGCCAAGGAATCGGGGAGGGGACCACGAAGCGGCTCCGCACCCCGCACCCCGCTTTCCTCCCCATCCCTCGCAAGGCAGCCCACCCTAAGCGCCGAACTCCGGCGGGGGTCTGGGCAGCAGACCCCACAGACGCTGCTGCTTCCTCCTGGAGTCCGGCACCGTGCCCCGGAGACGGGCAGGCTCTCTGCTCGCTCACATCTCGGACCCGTGAGCAGGAGGAGAAAAGCGAGGCCGGAGGGAGGGAAGAGTCCGGGAGCCTCGATAAAAACACCAAGCCCCGAGAAAAGTAAAAATTCTCAAACTGACGGGGAGCAGCTCAGCCAATTAGGTTTTTAATTCCCCTCGTTATGCACAGTCAGTCGATAAATTCTGCGCCAAGCAGCTGCTCTAATTCTTAAGCCCATTAAGCCCTACATCTGATGGGCGGGAGGGAGGGGCTGCCGGGGGGCACATACGGCACTCCTTGAGATATGAAACATTTCCTCTTGTGCATCTGGGGCACCCCCACCCAGCCCCACTCCGCACGGGTATTTTATGAAGCCGGCAAATAAGAATTTATAGAAATATACATGCCAGAGACACACACGACACATATGGAGAGAATAAATAGGTAACCGAGCCAGACGCGCCGAGGGATTTTTGCCGGCGCTGGAATAACGCGGGAGAGCAGAGCCAGAGGGCCGGGGCGTCCCACCCCGGGAGGTGCTGGAGGCAGCAGGATGGGTCCCACGCCATGGGGTGTCCCCAGCCCCGACCGCAGCACGAGCCGTGGAGATCAGCGCCCACGCCGGCCTCCTGCCACCGGTGCCAAGAGGCTTCTTGCGTGCAGCTTTCCCGGCGGACCTGGGCCATCAGGGCCGAGCTGAACCGTGTCCTGGAAGCGCCCGTCTCCACGCTTTCCCAGGGAAGGGCAGCGCGGTACCATCACCCGCAGCCATCTCCAGCGGGAGAGATGCCCCTTTCGGACAAGTCCTGCCCTACGTGCCCCGTGGGGTCCCCTCTCTGCCCACCGCTGGAGCCTCCCACCCTCAGGGGCCACCTCAGAGCCGTGCTATCGCAACAACGCTGCCCGGCACGGGCACGAATCTCCCCGCAGAGCTGAAAGGCAGACGGAGAGACCACCTGAAGACCCTCTGTCAGCCTTGCTGGTGCCTACGGCTCAGAGACCCCTCTCCGCTGCCGTCAAAGGGCAGAAGGACACGGCCACATACCCATCTCAGTTCCTTCCCACGCTTCAACCTGAGCTTTAGCGAAGCCGTGATTCAGCCTGGGCTGCAGACGAGTCTCTTGCACCTCCACAGCAACGCACGGCCTTTTGGGGACAGGACGGAACCTGCTCGCTTGCTCCCCAGCCCACCTCCACTGAAGCGGAGCCACCACCCCATCCCAGCAGCACCAGTTTCCTCCTCACCCCCCCAAACCCGCGCGAGAGCCAGCCACCATCTGGCCTACTAGAGAAATGTCCCCAAAGAGCTAGCAGTGCTTTTGGAGCAATAAACGCCCAAACCACCGCACGACCTCTCTCAAGCACCAGTGAAGTGCACGGGAGGCTGCTCGGAAAGGCAGTAAGGGGAAGGACTGGGACGGGGCAACAGGATTGAGGGAAAGGATCTCAAAGAGCTAGACAGGCAGTCAAGAGGGAAGAAAAGCAGGATCAGAGATGAAGAACGTCACGAAGCAGCCAGGCGAGCCCAAAGAGGGCTGAGCTGAGGCAGTGAGGGACCAGAAGCCACGGCAGCAATTCCCAGAGCGAAGGGGCAGATGGCTTTAGCGGGGGTACCCGACTGACTGCGGAGATGAAAGGCGGGAGAGAAAAAGGGAATACGCTGGGAGTGGAAAAGCGTTCAGCCGCCGAGACAATTTTCCTTGTTAATTGGCAGCCAGCTAACACATTAATTACAAAGTTACTGTACGGTCAAGAAAAAAAAAATTGGCAGCAGAACAATTTGTATTCCTTCTGAAACGCACTCCTTGCTGAACAGACCTCGCTTTTGAAACGGCTGCTCCTGCTGCCATTAACATGCAGCACTTCAGGCGCCCAAAGTCTTGGGAGTCATCGCGAAATGCAAATGACTCCGGCAGCAGCCGCATCCAAGCGAACCCGACGAGCAGCTCCAGCCACGGACTTCCCCTCTTCCACGCTCGCGATTAAGCCGCGGCCACCAAAAAGCCTTCAAGGAACACGCATCTCCATCAACGCGGGGCTGCCGTGCCAGCCGCAGCATCCCTCCCTACAGAAACCTGCCCAGGCAGCCTGGCTCCCCGCAGGGCTCCGGCTAACGACGGCGGAGTTCGTTATACAGCAGGAAACACACCTGCTAAATCATTTGTTAACTACTTACTGTCCCTCGAGGGCAGTTTCACACTCAGCACCCATTGATAGGAACCGGGACCTAAATATTTTTGGGGTTTGGACCTGGCTTCGGGGATTAAAAGCGGCCCCACTTTTAGCTGTTGATCCCTCGCTAATCTCAGATTAGTTTGAAAGATTAATTGCAGGACACGTATGTCTAGCCCAAATTTATTCTCTATTCATCTCTCAGATGAAAATACAGAAATAAGCTACCTCCTGTAAAGTGCTTGCCCAGTGCCCAGCAGGAAAAGAGCAGTCCTTCTGCACCGCTCTCCTATCGGCACGGAAAGGCACTAGAGGACGAAGCGGCAACAAGCCCTTGAGCTTTAGTCAAGGCAAGGAGCATAAAGGAAAGTTTGCTGGACTTCTGTGAAAATACAGGCTGCAAAGAGGCTGTTACCATAATCCTATCCAGCCTAAAAATGTAATTTCCTCACTTGGAAGGCTGGCTGGCACCGCTATTCATGTCTCAGCCCCCAGCCAAAGCCCCATCTCTCGCCAAAGGCGGTTTCCGGACTGGAAGGCAAACACGGGTTTTTACTGTGGGGAATCAAACGGAGCCATCGGCACGTGCTGGGAGTTGCGGCAATCAAAGCTTTCCCGCGGCACCGCGCTATCTCGCACCCGCCACGCGGCTCTGGAAAGGCAGAGACGCGACCTTGGCTTGAGTCGGAGCGTGGAAGCGCGGCCAGGCACGGCCGAGCCCCCGGCCCTTCTCCAGGCTGCGTTACAGATCCAGCGCAGCCCTCTGCCCCTCCAAACCCGCTAACGGCCGAAGGGGAAGCGCAGCAAAACGCGACCAGCGGAGCCCTCCGTGTATCTCAAGTGAAAATGACTTCTTCTCGCCGAGCTCTCCAGCAGTTGGAGCCTGCTGCTGCGCTTTGGTTTCAGGCAATGGCAGCTCTCTTCCTACCACCCCCTCACGTCTTGGAAAGGTGAAAAAAATATACCTTTTTTTTTTTTGACTGCTTAAGAGCACACCTCAGAAACCAGGGAGGTTGGTGGTGATTTCCAGCAGGCACCGCGGAAAGCCGGCAGGCAGGGCAGGAGCAGCGTGGTCCCCCAGCATCCCAGGGAACCCACGGTTTGACGCAGAGGCAGCAAACCACCCTGCTGAGGGATCAGCCTGACACATCGGGCTCTCCCCCCTCAGGAGACACAGAAAATGAAGTGAAATATTCACATGCTGGAGCTCCGATTTACCCTTCCCTCCCGCACAATTAGCGTAGCCACGGTAGGACGGAGAGGGTCCTAGCCCCCCTTAAGCCTCCATGGCAGCAATGCCAGCACGGTTCGCAGGCGGCAGTTTGGGATCGACAGCAAAATAACCTCGGATTCATTCCAGACGCAACACGGATGTTACTGGAAGGTGTTTGGCCTTAAGTTTTATTTGTTCTTCAGGAAGGAGGGATTGCTGTAGGAGCACGCGGAATTCACCCGCCAGGACGAGCAGAGTTTCAGTCTTCACCGCTGAACACCAGCACGTGCTAAGAGGGATGATGTAAATTAGCACCAAGCCTGTTGCCTTGGGAAATCAAGATTTCTCGATGATCGCTGCCAGTGCGGAGGCACTAAGTCTGCAGCCGCCGCCAGCCGCAGGGAAGCCGCTCTCCAACCCTCTCCATGCAGTTAATGAGATTCGCTGTAATTAGCTCCGTAAGAGATGTGAAACTAATAAACGGAACTAGCCACAGAATCAGTAAATAATTATTTTTATCCTTTCTTCTTGTTGGTTCTCACATTGCTGGAGTAAGCATGGATTTTACGCTTGAAACGCAACGGCGTACACCTGCCTGGGGAGCAAAGAGCCCGACAGCCTGCGTGGGGCGGGGGGTTACGCAGCACCCCAGCAGCACCCTTAGAGCCCAGAAAGCGCCCGGGGGTTCAAAGCTCCTTCGGATATTTGGCACTCGGCTGGTAAATTTACCGCCCGAACGTGCGAGAGAGTGAATTCATTTTACAAGTGACAGACGCGAATTACGGGGCAGGTGAACGCACCCGTCACGCACCTGGAGGAGCTGCCCCTGTAGCTCCGGAGACAAGGCAGGCGTGCGCCAGCCTCTCCTCTCCGGCCGGAGACCGGGATGCTGCAGGAATCCCTTCGCCCCGGCCGCTGAAGCCGGGGGGCTCCCACAGCCGGGGGCGGGGGGGGGCGGCTGCACCCAGCTCCAGGGCTTTCGGTGGGACCACCCCGCGGACCAGGGGAGAGCCCCAGGCTCCGCTCCGACAGGTACCTGCCGCCGGATTTGTGCACGTTTACTGCGGCTCCCGTAAACAGCCTAAGCTTGCTACTGATGGTGCAGATCAGCAGCCGCCGCTCCAAGGAAATTAATTAGAAAGGCAATCAGATTAGTTGCCGTCCCTCCACCTCGCAGAGACGGATTTTGTTACCAACCTTGTCAGGTTTGCCCGCTCAGTTTTCAAACTCCATTAGAAACACCCTAGCAAGTTCCTGCAGAGAGGAGGATCTGCAGTGCCAGCTCTGTATTTGGGACCAGTAGAAAATGCTTTTTGAACCTTAGCAAGTTTGTCAAGGCCAGTTCATTTAACATAATTAACGTGTCATTTCCAGAGCTGCTCCTTCTCCCCAGAGATGCTCCCCAGAGGTCTCTGTCCCTTGGCTGTGCGTTGCCGTGCCAAGAGCAGGCGAAACCTGTCCTGGCCAGGGCAGGGACCGTTTGCCTTTAAGAAGCTGCGCCGAGAGTTAACTACAAAAAATTAGCAAGCACAAAATTAACGAGTCTCCTCCCCTGCCTTACATCCTTCCTCCCCAAATCGGCTGACAACAGGCATTGCTGGCCACAGGGCTCGGGGATCAGCCGGCCCCCCAAACCATCGCGGCAATGGTTCCGCAGCTTGGCTTCTCTCGCTCGCCTTTGAACCCCAAGCTCTCGATTCCTTCTCAACTATGGGAATCAGGAATGCCGTGAAAGTCTGAATTCGAGACAACGGCCGCTTAACTCTACAAATCCGAGTACCGCACCCCAGAAGACCCACGGCTGTAGTTACAAGAGCCACTGCTCCAAATCTTGGCTAGCAGTAATTGCAACACCATTCCGCTCGCGGGAGCAACACATCTGAGCACAGACACGTCTCTATCACTTCAGATTATTGAAGTCCATAATTTGTCAGGAAATAAGGTTCCTGGTGGTCGTTAGCATTAATTATTCTGAAATGCCCCACCCCTGAGAAGTGAATAGAGATGCTGCGATGCACCAAGCCCTTCGCTGATACAGTAGCTGCCTGTCAATTAGCTGTCTGCAGCAGAAAGCATTTTAATTAAATAGAACCAAAAACTCTTTTGAAGTTTGAAGAAAATAGCCAGCAAACAATCCTCGAGGACAGTTCAAATGCATCTGTGCACTCGCTGCATAATATTCATGCGGTATTACAGTGTTGTTGATTGTGATAGACGAAGCTAGAGATCAAAAGGAACAATAGTCTGTAATCAAGGATATCTGCATAATAGTTTTTCTGAAGGATGTTTGTGCAGGTGAGAAAGGAGTAAAGCATTGTTTCATCAAATGGTAATTTCCTTGTATCTCAAAGAACGAATCCCATTTGCTAGTCAGGCCATAATTCAATTAAAGGGGAGAATCCTGTGAGAGGGAAGGAAATCTGTTTGCCTGGGATGCTGCAAATCACACCAAGAAAGAAAATGGCATTTGGTCCTGACATTATGATTTATTTCCTACTCAGTATCTTATAATTCCTACAAGATAAGCCAAGACCAGAAATTATCGTGTGTACACGGGGGTTGTGTCTGATCCTCTTTACTTTCTCTTCTCAACCGCAGCACTGCATGTTTCAACCTTATCTGTTAAGAGGCCAGTAAAATAAATGGAACTATTTTCGGGGGCCAGGGAACTCTCGCTCCGCACCCAAGGCGAGATGAGCTGGTGTAAGCCCACCCCACGGACGCAGCGGAGATCGCAGGGCTGCTCAGCACCATGCCGAGGAGATCCTGCCCCGCACGTCGTCCCGCTGCTCGGGGCACCGGGGGATCTCCGCTAGCTCACGCCTGCCCGCTCCAGCAATCCCTCTGAAACAGCAGCCCTGGGCCAGACCCCAGGCTCCCAAGCTTCGGGCTGAGCAGCAGCCTTCCTCTGAGGAAGACCTTCCTCCCTAGATGTCGGCAGCTCCCCAGCAGCTCCGCCGGGTTTGGACACGAGCATCCATCAGCACAGCTTTGACCTCACTCACAGCTCGTGCCCGTTAAAGAGCTGCTCTGAGAGGGTGGGAGACAAACTTCTCTGGTCCTCGCTGCCCTTCAGAGGTCTCAAACGTTTAGCCAGGTCCGGCGTGAGACCAGAGAACCGCACTGCTGGGTCCTGATCCCAGGCTGGGCTCGTCCCCCCACCCCGCTCCCCCAAATCCACACACCCCTCTTCCCCAAGAGGGTAGGGATGCACCAAAGGACCGCACTGCTCAATAAAGATGTCTCTCCTACGGCAGGCACAGCGCCCACGGGAAATCTCGGATGATTTATGCCAAGGTCGCTGTCAGCACCAGCCGGCCTCAGCACCAACTCGGGGCTCCCGCAGCTTCTCCTGGCGGCCGAAACCTTCCCCAAAGGCAGAACGCCCACGAGACGGGCCCGGGCTGCTCCGCACCGGTTTGTGTGGGCGCTGAGCGTCACCTCTCCGCACGAGGCTGCGCTTGAACCCCCAATTCCTGTAACTTAACCGTTACGGACCGCCAGGAGCAGCCACGTGCCAGGCTCCAACCCGGTGTCCAAAATTCAGGCAGCGATTGGAGCAGCCCCGTTCCTGCTCTTGCAGTGGGCGAGCAGCGTGTTTGCAATTTGGGCTCACAGCAGACACCCCGGTTTTGCCGCGATTCATAAGTCCACTGATAGCGGAGTACGCCACACATCCTCCCTCCTGCTCCTAAACCCACGTGGGTGGAAGCCAACCAACAAGGTGAGCGTAGCCAACCTGACCTCCATTAAACAACAAGTTCAAGTGACTCCCTGCCCGCGCGGAGCAAGGACACGTCCTCCCCAGGCTTTCCATGGGCTCGGATAAGAGACTGAAGCCCCCGATGAGCGACTTTGCACACATCCGGACCCGCGAAGCGGGACGTGCCCTCAGCCTCGCCGAGACCTGCGCGCCAGAAGCCGGGAGGCACGCGAGCACCAGCCGCCCGTCGCGGCGTGCGGCACCCGGCGGGGTACCTGGGGCTGCGCGGCCAGCCCAGGGCAGCGAGGGGAGAAAAGGAAAAGCGTACCTCCCGGGCTTCCCTGCCCTCCTCCGGAACAGCCCCCGCGGCGGCTGGGATGCCGCGCAGAAGGCTGTCAGCCATCCCGGGGGGACGACGGGGGCTCGGGAGCCCCCCGCCTGGGTGAAGCACCATTGTCTGCGGGCCCGGGGACGCTGCCCGCGCTCAGCCCACGCAGCCTGCCCGCATTTTTCTCTCCTCCCTCGGCACCAGCCTTTAAGGGAACCTCGGCTCATCTCCTTGGCCACCAGCAGGAATGCCCGGGCGGGGGGATGTGTTTTGATGCCTCTGCCCTCCTCGGCAGGGATGTCAGGCACCCCCGGTCTGCTAACAATTTGTGAATTCATTAGGCTGGCTAGTGTAGCTCATTTCTTTTGCTGCTTATTTCACAGCCGCCGCCTTCGCGGCAGCGGGGAGAAGCGCGGCATTCCCAGCACCACTCGCTCGTCTTCGGAGATATTTTTAGTTAATTGACCCTCCTCCTCCCGGTTTGCTTTAAGGATCTTAAAATCTCCCCCTTCTTGCATCGCTTCCTCTCCAGGCCCTCGCTCACACTCCGAAGTCCCAAGCACAGGTAAACAGACATTTATTCTGGCCCCTCAGCAGGAAAGAAAAGCTAATTAAAATATCTGTAGCACTGCTGTATGGTATTGCAGTTCTCTGCAATTGGATCAGAAAGCCACTTGGCCAAAAGTTGTATTTGAATTTATTATAATTTTTTTTTTTTTTACGCAGTTCTCTTTACTGTTACTCCCCGTAACATCTCTAATTATCATTAAAATGTCCACTGCTCCACATAAGTCTTTTCTTGTTGCCTCAGACCTTCCTGAGTTGTCATGTGCCCATACAAACCGCCTGATGTGCAAAGCACTCTCGTCAAAGCCTGTCTGCTCCCAAGTGCACCGAGGAATTTATTAAACCATGATTCCAGCTCTGCCTGGTGCAGACAGACAAGTTGGGGATGCTGCAGCAGAGGAAGAGCCACACCGATAGAAATCGGAGGAAAAGACAATTTTGCAAATCATTTAGGGCTTCACGTCTCACCCCCGCGCCGGTTCCCCTCAGCCGCTGCACGAAGGAGCGCTTCCAGAGGCCAGCAGCAACGAACCGCAGACCCCCCTTCCGCGGCTACCGGGACACACGGCCATACCCAGTTACTTGAAGTTTTCCCCCGAACCAAAAGTTAATCTAAATTCGAGAACAAAAGCATTCCTATTTGTCCTTGCACGTCAAGGGTTACGACTATTGGAGGTGTTTTCTATTATTGCCTTGGCGCTTTCCCAGCTCCTTAATCGCCTTCTCGGATGCTCCCCCCCGCGGGATGCTCCCCCCCCAGGGATGCTCCCCAGACCCCTGGTCCATTCAGCTCCCTAACGAGCTCATTACCTCGGGCTGAGCACCAGCCTGTCCCCTCCGCCCTGCGGGAAGCACGGTGGGACCAGCACAAGGTATTCGCACGCTGCCTGGCACCGCTGGGACCACCAGGCAGGTCAGCGGGACCCCCAGGCCGGGCAGAGCCAGGATCCTTTCCCTGGCGCTGGAAGAAAGCGCGGGGTTCCCCTTCGGAACCAGCCAAACCCCGATCACCCCGCCCAGGGACCCCCTGTTCTCCCAAATGCCGCCCTGCTCCGCACCAGGGCAGGACCTTCTCCTTAGTGGCCGGGTTGCATCCTGCCGGAGCAGCAACACCCCCAGAAGCAATTCAAGCACCTAAACCCCTCGCCAGCAGATCTGTGGCACGCATGGGTATCCCGCGACACGAGCGGACACTTGTGCTGCGGATGAAACGTGTCACAGCCATCTCTCTCTGGTCTCCAAACTCCTTTCTGGAGCTCGAGTTCCCCTTTTCATGGAATTCAACGTTCACCTGCGGACAGAATAAGGCAAACCCTGCCAAGAGCCAGTTCTGAGACACCCCGAGCGTTTGGGGAACGCGGGCGCCGATGTCACCCACGCTAACAGCCGGTGACAACCGAGTGCTGTCACGTTAGTCAGGGCTGCAGCAAACGAGCATTATTCGCCCATCAGCCCCTGAAAACCATCACCGTGACCTGGGGAAGAGACAGGAGACGTGTAACACACGACTTGGATGAAGTCACCATCGAGCATCATTATCTCGGAGCGAAAGGAACACGGTTCTGTTTTTAAGCCTTCAGCAGAGGAATTCAGTGTTATCTCCCGGCTGACACAAGGAAATCTTAATGCAGCCATTATCTGAGAGCAAACTGATTTTGTAGTTTGCAAAATTAATAGTATTTAGCCCGCTAGTTTCCGTAGTAACCAGCCCAGCCATCCCTGCCTGCCTGCGACAAGGTCTCTCAAGCATTTCACATAGCACTTATCCATTTTCTTGCTCTCACCTCGCTCTCACCTTTACTTTCAGCACAGAATGCAACACAATCCACTGCCACTAAAGACTAGGCTGAGAGTCAGATTAAAATTATCCCTGTTTGCCCTGACCTCTTTTCTCTGCAGGTGAGAGTGTCCCCATTCAGCAGCTAAATGAAGCAGAAATGATGGAGTGTTTGTTTTCCCTGACTTTTCCTCAGCTTGCCAGTAAATTTACAGCCACGAATATGAAGTGTTAATTTAATGTTCCCACTGAGCATCTCATTGTCAACAAAGGCTTCAAACCAGAAGAGAGGAAAAGGTTAGCTCATGCAGAAAATGACCCTTATGGTTTGATTGTCTTCTGGTCCAGACTAGCAGCAAGCAAAAAGCTAAGGGCTTTGACTCCCAGCTTAATGCATTTGATGGCGATAAATGGAACCTCTCTACCTCCGCGCAAAGAAAGAATCACCTGTAATGCTCACTTATTTGTCCGCGCAGGCAATCTCCACAAAACCAAAAGGGAAGCGGGCCCCTTCATCGCTCCCACAACTAATTGGACAGAGCCGAAAAGTTAAACCCTTCATTATCCCAAACTGAAACGGAAGGGGCTTGCTCGCGGGAGATTACAACAGGACATTACCGGCGGCACGAACCATGAAATTGCTTTCTTCACCTGGCGCTCCAAAACTTTAAGGTCTTGGCTCTGGCCACATGCAGAGAAGTTCTTCCAGCGAGAAGTCACGGGAGGAAGGCAAAAATTAAGGTTTAAATAACCGAAAGCCTTTTTTGGGCTTTTTGCAGCAGAATTACGCATGCAGAAGGTTTTATTCCCAGCACATTTAGTTCCTTTATCAGGTAAAAGGAGCTTAATGCTTGCTGTAAGTAATGTTCACAGAACTAATTTACAGACCAAGCAGAGCATGAGCCAGGGCCACAGGATGCTTTTTTACTAAACTAACCCTCCGCGGTCTCCTTAGAAAAAAAATCCTGATGGTGTTGTGGAATAGTATATAAAAATTAAGACTTGAATATCAGACAGTTTTAGCTGTCAAAAAAAGCTTGGGAGCAAGATGGAGATAATACAGGCGTACACAGAGTGGGACTATTCACCAGAAGACAGGTTAATTCAGCAACTTTTTTTGTACCCTTGCAAAACACACCAATTAAATTGGCAATTTCACAGGCTGCTTGCATTCATTCTGTGTTTTCAAAAACACCAGGGTGGTCACACAATCGATAAGAATTATTCTAATATATCCGAGCCTGCCCGGCCCCATTAAATTGCTTTACCCCTCCTTGCCAGGAGCATCCCTCCCGACACCTCCTGCCAGGGCAGGGGCGCGGGGAACGTGGCAGCACCGCGGCATCCGATGCGCCAGGCACACACCTCGTGTGTTCCCAGCCCATCTCTTACCTGTACCGCGGTGTTTCAGAGGTCACAGCTGAAGCACCGGGCTTTCGTAAAGGACCTGAATGACCCCAAGGATTTTCCCCAAACTGGCCCCGCTGCTGGGAAGGGGCCTTTCACACCCCATGTGAACACCACCAAAATCACTGCCCTGGGGAAGCCAAGCTGCTCGAACGGGGGAACCTGACGGGTCTCATGCGGACATAAAAACAGTCACAAAATAACAGCGGAAATTGAATTCAAAAAGCGCCTTTTAATTGTATTTCCTTCAGTAATAAACAGACACGGCATCAGGCATACTGAACGTGTCCCTTTTTGCACATTGTGAGAGAAACAGAGGCGAGTTTGAAGAGACGGTTGCTCTTAGCTGGAAACGTATTACTCAGCCTGCGCCGAGATGTGTTGAGAAACACCACGCTAGAGTTCACTAAGGCTCCACAAACCCACCCTGCCGTTGGTAACCATTTGCCGGTCACATTGTCAGCTAACAGTAGTCATTTTGAAAGCAGCAATTCATTCTCTACGGTCCTTTCTTAACACAATTTTCAGCCTGCAATTTAGATGATAGGAAAATTACAACCCTGCTGCACTATATTATGTGATATAAATGTTATTGCAATTAAGCCAATGAGGAAAAACCCCAGAAAACAAAGATGTTTCGCTCGTGCTTTCTCTCCTTATCCTTCCCCCAAACCTCTGGCAGTCGAAGGGTAGACACGGGGTGGCAGCACCTCCCCCAGCAGAAGGTGCCTGCCAAGGGCAGGAGCTCAGGACCAGCCCAAACCCGCAGCGGACACCTTGGGTTTCCTCCCGACCAGGGGCACGCCGCAGGGACGGCGGGCATCTTCCAGCCATGAGGGATAGCCAAAAGCCCTCCGGATACCCCGAAACAGTGTCTGTACGTCATCGAGCAGCTGAACCGCGCTTTGGGTTTTGGCTCACTTGTTCCTTCCCACCCCCCAGTGACAGGTAAGTAGGACGCATGCTCTTGGTCAGTGCTGAGTCCACCAAGGAGTTTTAACCATCCCTGGCCAACAAGCTGCCTGCCACCACTCACCGGCTGAATCCTGCCGGGAAAAGGCACCTGCAAATCATTTTGCTACTCAAAGTCACAACACATACCCGGACAATATTCTTAAAAGAGCTAGGTTAAATCCAGTATGATAGAAAGTACGCATGGGGAGTCGTTCATTGCCGTAGCAGCTCAGGCGGGTGAGCCGGATTGCACTGAGAGCACACAAGGACGGACAGGTTTCCGATTTAAAATTTGCCTGAAGAAGCCACAAGGTTGTGCTGAAATACAGATGTCTAATTAGCCCCAGAAGGCTGAAAAGTCCCAACTGGCACCAGGAGCTGGTGGTGGTCATGGGAACTGAGAAAAATCAACATTTTCTGCCAGGCTCCAGCTGCTGGGACAAGGCGCTGGGACAGAGGGATGTGACGCTGCGAGCTTCACAAACCCCCAGCCGAAGCAAAGATCTCAGCGTGGCATACTAATTGATGAGAGCGCTGATGGAAAAATGAACATACCCCAGAAATCCGTTCCCCCAGGCCATCACCATGATGCAGCATAATTAGGAATAAGACCTACAGGCTCCCGTGGGTGGACAGAGCCCCAGTCTCACACCTAACCTATGGGCAGTCTCAGGAAAAAAGCTGTTTTCTGGCCCCAGCTTTGCTTCGCAAACACCTTGTACCTTTTCTTTAAGGATCTCAGCTGGGTCTCAAGCAAAAGTTTCGTTTCAGAAGTGTCAGCCATCTTAAAGTACTTTTATTCCATTGTTTCTGAAGAGGAAAAATAGAAAAAAGAAAAGAGAGTCCTAGCTTTCATCATTTACTCCAAGGTGCTGTAACCAGGTGGAAACTTGTCTTTTATATGCTGAACCGTGTCCATGAAAACACATTATCTTTAAGTGGGCACTGGAGGAGCCACACACAACATTGACTTCTTCATGCCATCGCCAAGACTGGATTCTCCAGTCATTTCAAGGTCTTAGTGGAGATTAGCACAGACCTCCCCCGCACCTTTCCCCGTCGATTCAGTGCTTTTTGGACACGCTGCGCAGCGGCAAAGCTCCTTGCAAAGGCAGAGCCACGCGGCAGCCCTCAGCCCTGCCCGCACCGCTTTGTCCCGTTCAACAGGGCCCAACCCAACAGACCCCCCAAAGACTGGGTGCGCATGTTGGAGGGAACAGGTCTCCTGACGAGGGTTTACCCCAGGCGCACCCCAAACGCAGCAACGCCAGCTGGGCTCGAGGAACCAGAATGTGACCCGTGCAGCTCAGCCTGCGCTGTCTGTACCCCCACCGTCACGTGGCGGGCAGCTCCGAGACGCCGGGTGGGAGTTTGCCCCTTTCCCAGTCCCAAGCCCACGCCAAGACTTCTGCAGAAGCTGGTTCCCAGCCCAGAACCCACCTGTCCTGCACTCCAGCATGCTAGAGACCACCTACACCTGTGCTTGAGTTCCTTACCAGACACCTCGGAGCATTTTGCAGACCAGGACATCTGTCATAACGTCATAACCCCCATCCTGGATGAAACCGGAGCCCAGACGTGCCAGAGCCATGGCTGCTCAGGTGGCTTCCCAAAGGCACCGAGCCCTTCCCTGCCGGACCCCAGCAGCACAGCACCTCGGGAATGCCACATCCGCGCTCAGCAAGCTCCAACGCTTTAAGAAACACCCTGAGCAACTCTGCCATGCAGGAGACCCAAGACAGATATTTCTTCCTTTTTGTGGGGTTGTTGGTTTTTGGGGGCCTGGGAACCGGAGAGTTTCAGAGAGACTGGGTCCTACATCAGGCTTCCTTGAACTTTCCCAAGGCTCCGGAAAGGCAGACAGCAACTCAGTGACAGGCCAGAGACCCTTGACAGTCCCTTCCAGCCCAAACCATTCTGGGAAGATCTCCAGCACTCCAGCTGTCCAGGAGACGGAGAAAGGCTCCTGCAGAAGCCGGAGGGGTGCTGACCCCACGCACCACCCCGGAGCAGGGCACACCGCTCACGCCCGCACAGCTGGATGATGCTCCCAGCCCCAGGAAGCCCCGGCTCTCCTGCCAGGCGTGCAGGCAGCGAGGGCGATGGGGCAGGGCGGGCAGCGCTGCCCGGGCACGCCGTGCGGCGGCCACGCAGCCCTAACGGCGCTCTGGGATGTGCTGCCACGTCCGGCTGATTAGTTGTGGGTGATCTGAAATGTCAAGCCATTAGCCTTGACAACTACTGCTAAGGCTGCTATCGGCTGGAGCTATCTTTTTAATAATACAGCTGTTTGTGAGTGGAAAAGGTGATGCTTAAAATACAAAGCAGTAATAAGTATGAATTACTGGAACAAAACAAAGAGCCTTTTGTTTCCAGTCAGCCGTTCCAAGGCATGTCCTGCCTGGTTCTCCAAGGGATCGTGTCCCCGCAAGGCAATCGGCAATGTGGTCGTTAAGACAGCAGAACCATCAAGGACCTGCTAGAGCCTCCCCCATCACATCACCACCCCCCCATCCGTCTGCGCCCCAAACGCCCCGTGTGCCCACCGTCCGGCGTGGGAGCACCTGGAAGGGGAACAACCCCTCCGGAGGGAACGGGGACGGGGCTGTCGCAGCGCAGATACCCACCCCCATGTGGGAGAGCAGAACAGCAATCAGCTCTTCCTCAGGTGCCTTTTCTCCGAGCGGTTTCTTCCGAAACACGGCTGTTTGCCAAGACAGGTACGCTTCCTCTCACTGCTACTGATCCTGAACAGACAATTTCAAAACACTCCCAGCCGAAAAGAGACCCCAAATAATGCTGCATTTAGCTACTGTCATGCTTGACATTTCTCATGATTTCTTGGAAAAAAAACAACATTAATTTGTTTGAAACGTTTTATATTTCGTGCCAGTGCCACAGCAGGGAATAATCGCTGCATTTCAAGCTCAGAGCAAGGCTTAGATACAGGAAAAAATTAAACAAGGATAAGAGCAATAAACTATTAATGATCAAAAAATATTTTACTGCAGGTTCAACAACAAAGTCTGGAGGAGATAAGTCTGTGTGTGTACTAACGTTATATAGAAAAGTGATTATTCAGCCATTCATGGGAACGGAGCTATTGATTCAAGTAACAAAGGACACTATATAAACTGCACTGATTTTGCTGCTCTTAGCCTGGGAAAATTGATTTTCTTAAACTTTCCCTTGAACCTGCAGTAGGGTTTAATCCAAACCTAAAGGAGCCTTTTAAGAACTCCCATAAATTTAAAATACATCTCTTCATTTTGCACATTTTTGTTCCTGCCGTTACAACAGAAACCCACAAAACATTGGAGAAAGCGGTGGGAGAAAGTGGTAATTGCATTTTGTTACAACGTTACCAGCACGCGCTTGTTTACACGCGTTAAAAACCTAACGCGTAAATATTGAAGGTAAGGGAAGCAAAACATAAGCCAGGTTAATGCTACTGCCAGCCTTACAGACCGAAATCCCTGCAGAAGAGGGGGCTCGGGCCGCGGAGGCTCATCGCCAGCGCTCTGGGAGCAGCCAGGAGAGCAGCACTGCCAGGGAGCCGCCTTCCCACCCCGCAGGGACGGACGCCTTGCCCCGCACGCCGGGCAGAGGTGCCCGCGGCAGCCGGCACAGACCTTTTCCTTCCTTATCTTGCTACAAGCAGGCTGCGGAGGGACGCGCGGCACAAGCGGCGGGATGCGGATGCCGGCTCGGGGCCGCCCCGGGCGCGCGATGCTCCGAGCCCCTGCCCAGGATCCCCGCCTGCCGCCACGCTCTGAGCCCGGAGCGGGGGGCCGAGGGGACTCGCGCCCAGCCTGCAGCAAGCCCCAGGCCAGAGGTTCCCCCGGGAACACCGAGGGGGGCAAACACCGTCTGCTTTAGCAGCCCTTAATACCAGGGCCCCGGCAGAGCACCTAACGAGTGTCGGAAACGCACAGGTTAAATACCGGGCGAGCACGTGGAGGGGTCCGGTCAGAGCACCGGTACATCGCTGCTCCAGGGACAGCCCTTGCCCCGGTCATCCAGAGCCATCCTGCTCCAGCCCACCCTTCCCAGGGACCAGTCGCCTTCGGAACCCCCAGCAGCCCGAGGAGAGGCGATGCCCAGCCTGGCCGCAGCCACCAATCTCTCTCTGCACCTTGACTGGGAATGAATCACCTCGTCCTGGGCCTGCTCCTGCAGGGTGCCCGTGCCCCGACTCAGCACCCGCATCCTTAGCCTCTGGCACACGCCACATCCCAGTGCCACCGCTCGCCTAGCTCCGCGGTGCTGGTTCCCTGAAGGCGCTGAGCACCCCGTGCATCCTGCCTGTCTCTGCGGTGCTGGTTCCCTGAAGGTGCTGAGCACCCCGCGCATCCCACCCCTCTCTGCAGCACCGGATCCCATGAAGGTGCTGAGCACCCCGCGCATCCCGCTCAGCACCCGCGGCTGACGCAGCCGTGCCACACGTGGTGGCTGGGGCTGTTTACAGCTGCCGCACCCCCCCTCCTTTGTGGGCCCGCTGAAACCCCCAGTGTGCGGGACCGTGCCACACACTTACAGGGCTGTTGTCCCCCTCAGTCAGGCACTAAATGACCTTTTATTCAAACAACAGCTCCTGAAACGAACCCAAAACCCGCCACCCTCAGAAGACGTGTGAGCAGAGAGGACGGTTTGTTATCGGAGCCGCAGCCAGCCCCGCGCGCTATGCAAACAAAACCCGCGCTCTGTTCTCGCAAGCCTCCTGCTGACTTCGCAACTAATTTTGTTAGCAAGGAGAGCACACTGCGCTGACATCAATGCTTCAATCAGACCAGAGACGTTTGTTCATAACTTTGTAACAAACATTGATCAATCGATTTTTGCCCGTGTGGGAAAAGCCCACGAACAAAACAAAACTCATACGGGGAGAATTTTTTAATGGCACAAAGGGCAATTAGGCACCCAGCCTTCCCATGAAATTAGGTGCCTCACGGTCCTCTGCTTTTAACAGTCTTCCCCTTCTGCTCAATGGAAATGAAATCTACTGCCGAGCCTGCAAAGGAGGAAAAAAACCAGCAGCAACCAAGAGACTGGTTAGCGGGCCTGCGAGCGGCATTCCCGAAGCGAGGAGACCGGCAAAGGCTCCTTGCAAAGGGAAGGGAACCCTTCCCCTCCCACGCGAGCCCTCTCTTGTGGCACGGGTGATGCTAGTGCAACGAGGTCAAAATAGAGGCCACGCTCACCGGCTGCCACACATAGCTGTGCTCTCGATAGTGGAACACGGGCGTGTTTACTCAGATCGCCTCCGAGCGCCCGTTCCCTTTGCTGCCAGCACTGCAGCAACCGCGTCCGCGATCCCGCAGGGCACAATCCGACTGCTCCGGAGAGGCAGATCACGCCCCGGGGACTGAGGCGAAAAGACGTGAGGCAAAGAGGCAGAAAGGATTTGGTGGAGCCGAGCCACACAACAAACCCAAGGAAAAGCACTCAGTCCGTGGTTCGAAGTCCAAGATCCCATTCCAGGCTCAGGTTGCCGAAACCCATCAGCAGGCGCCGGCCCGGCAGGATGAGCCCCACGGGCGGAGCTGTGCCCCCCTCGGGTGCTCGCAGAACGGAGGGGCTCGTTTAAAGGCTCCCGGATTAACAGCCAGGACCAGCCGCCGCGGGATGACTTCAGCCCAGCACTAACACCTCTTTGGAGGAAGCCGTGTCCAGAGGGTCAGGACAGGGGAGGGGAACCATCCTGCGTCACGGCCCGGGCTGGGCCAGCGGTCCCTTCCCACCCTCCATTTTCTGTACCCTAGCGATGTATGCATTTCAGATGTGAAATATCAGCCAGTGCTGCCGTTTCTAGCCACAGGCTGTCGAGATGACAGCTACTGACAGCGTACTGACTGCTGCATCAGGACCCACAGGCGTCACTTTCCCCAGAGAACCTCCCCTGAAGACCCCCTCACCTCTCTAGCCTTGCCAAAAAAGATAGGAAAGTTGCGATCCAGTGACAGAGCCAAAGTCTTCCAGCTAGTTCTTCCAAAGCTTTGTGAAACAGAGAAAGCCGGTGCCGGCGTCCTTCCTAGCTAGCCAGCTGGGCCACAGGGAACCACTGCTGTTAGTCCAGCACACACAAAATGCAGTCTGTGGGTGCTAGCACATGCAAACTTCAGCGGAAGGCATAATTACACCACTCATTTAACAGAGGGCACAGTTGAACACGGGGAAAGTGCCTTTTTATTCAGGGGGAACTGACCCGTGTTGCTCCTTTGGGCCGTGGAAGCAATCTACTGCTTTGAACCGCGTTTCCTTGCCCCGCA
>VXBL01006520.1:38450-154125 GCA_013400195.1 Aramus guarauna | reverse complement strand
CCCGCACCCCCCCCCCCCCCCCCCGCTGCAGCAGGACAGGTTACCCCACTGCACCAGCCCATCGCTGGTGATGCAAACCTGGGAGACGAGCTGCTCGCCCGAGCAGCCCGGCATTTCTGCGGGCTCCCCCCACGACCGCTGTGGTTCTGGGGACACCTTTGATCCCAGGGCTGAGCAAAGGTCTGTCTAAGCACCTTCCTCCCGAGCTCCAGCCTTCGGCTTGTGCCAGCAGCCTCAGAGCCGATTCCCACAGCCAGACCTGCCGCCTGGGGTCCTGCCTGCCCTTTGCCTGACGAGTCCCTTCCTCATCCCACAAGCCTGCACAGCACCCTGCACAGCACCCTGTGCTGCACTGGAGCTGCCCTGCTGTCCCCAGAGGCAGGGATGCTGCCGACAAAGCCACCTTTCAGGTGAGCTGGCACGGAGGGATGCTGAGCCCCCGGGGAAGCGGGCAGCTGGGAAGCAGAACAGCCCGAGCACAGCATGGCCCAGCAGAAGCACCCCCTGCGTGGAAGGGGCTGGGCTGCCAGAAACGGCTCCGAGGAAGATGGCACTTTGATTTAGGAGCTGTACAACAGCAGCCAAACAGGGGAGAGATGCAGCACATCTTCCAAAGTTGACTCTTGCAGCCTAACTAGTAGCTCACAACAACATTTACTTGGCAAGTGTTCGTGACCTTATTTTTCCTTTGGAAAGCGTGCTCTGAGGTTGCCACCGGAACAGGCGATCACCTGCTCATTAGCTGGCTCCCTGAGCAGGGAACGGCACACCGCCCGACACCAGCACGATCTGCTGCTCCCCGTGCACGGCAAGCCGCTCGGAGGAGGTGCTGTGCCCGGGCTGCGTCCCTCCTGCGGCCGGCTGACATTTGGCTGGTCCCTGCAACCCCAGAGCCAGCGAGCATCTCGCCGTCAGTCTCCCACACCGCGTCTCCGGGGGCCTGCCAGAGCCGAGCGCCGCAGCTAACCATCTCCTCTCCTGCAGCCGCCTCCTCCCACAGAGCTCCTTCACCTCCAGACCGGCTCTGCCCGCAGCCCGCTGGGAGGAGGAGGAGGAGGAGGAAGCACCGGCTGCAGGCAGAGCGGGATTTTAACGTCCTCCTCGATCAAATGAGCTCTCCTAGCAGTTTTGAGCATTCACACAATTATAAGTATTTACAATTTTTGTTTAGAACAACCAGCATAGCTGAAAAATACCTGGAGGGAGCTGGCAAGAGCAGACACGAACGTTTCCTAGGCTAACTGGACAAGTACGTCCTGTCTCGATTACAGGTGCTGGGTCCCCGTAAAGCAGCCCATCCCCGGGACTGGCGCGAGGGCCGTGCTGGCTGGCAGAGCCAACGGAGCCCCAAGCTCCGCTCTCGCTCGCCGCAAGGCGAGGGGCTCCGAGCCCTCCATACGCCTTTCCCGCGGAGCTGCCGGCCGGGGACAGAGGCGGCACAGTTCATGCCGGCATCTGGCCCCCACCCAGCCCGGCGGCTGTAGCGGGAGCACAATATGTATTCTCCCCTTACGCTATTTACTCACAGCTACAGATGTTGACATAACAAAGAGCTAAAGACAGACGGACAGAAGGGGAATAGTGTTGCAGCGCAGACACTAAGGGCTCTATTCTTCAGAAAAGAGCCTCTGACTTCCCCACCCAGCCCTGCAATTCATTTGAAAATCATCTGGGCTGGTGAAGCTTGCTTTCCTCTCTTGCAGGACACAGATGAATGTAAGTGAACATCATCTTTGCTGTTTGTTTCTGTGCTGAACTGAGCCCTTATAAATCCACAGAAAAACCCCAATTGTTTCAAATCGAGTGGCTCAAGCTCGGGAATGCATTGGGCAGTGTGCAGCTTCGCCTCCTGCTGACCTGCCCCTACCAAGGGGCTGTGCTGGGAAGAGCAGGGCTTTTTTACTCAGATTATCTTTAGAGAGCCAGACTTAGAGGGCTGACTTTTCCCACAGAAAAAATAAACCCTTTCTGGGGGACACCTTGCATTTCCAAAGCTTTGCAGCTACACATGAAAATACTCAAGCAGCAAAAGCCTATAACACTTTGAAGACGACGACCAGGAAAGCTGGGCAAGGCGAGCGCAGGGGCCCGCCTGGGGCTCAGCAGGATGGGTGCCAGCAGCTGCCCAGCACCGCAGCACGCTCTGCCCCAGCACCTTCCCGGGAGATCGCTGCAGCAACGGTGGTCAAAGCTCTAGAAATTGTGCTCCGAGGTGTTCGGTCCGGCTCTTCACGTGGCCAAGACGTACTACAAAGTCTTTAAGCCCTGCTTGCCCACGTCACTAACCGTGACCCTGACACTCGGTGCGGTTTGGGAAGCCCCCAGCCAGCCCCCCGGCTCTCACACAGGCCGACGGTTCGGACCCCTCGCGCTGCCAGCCAGCTCTCCCCAAGCACCCTACGAGCTAGAAAAGGGATTCTGTTTTTTAAACAGCTGCCTTTTTTTTAAGCTTCTCATGCAAACGAAAGTTCGGATCCCTCACAACTGGTGGGAAAAGATATTATTGCCTGGACCCATGCCCAGAAAAACTCAAAGCTGAGCTTGCTCCCGACTCTGCTGAGCCGCTGGCTCCCACCACTCCCCCCGATGCCACCTGGTGCCTGCAGACAGTAAATCCAGCGCCAGGGCGGCTCTGGGCAGAGCTGGGGAGGCTTTCCAGGGGTGGGGGGAATAGGCAGCCCCCAGGTTGGCAAACTATTCACAGCATTTCTTCTGCCAGAAGGTTAACATTCCCCTTGCACCACCTTGACTCACAACCCATCAATGTGCCTCAACACTTTAGGCCGGGCTTCAGGGAGAAGGTGGGTACCGGTTAAACACGTAGCTTTGCCCGTGCCTCCGCTGGAGGGGGGTGTGCAGTTCTGGGCTGCTGAAGAGCTGTCCTGGCTCAGCACACAGCACTGAGCAGCCTCCCGTCCCACAGCCACGCTGCCGGTCCTGAAGGGGCTGTAAAGAATCTTTTCTAAGAGCAAATAAATGAGTTGACTTCATAAAAAAAGCAGGGAACCAAGTATCCTCCTTCCCTCAGAGAAGTAAGGCAGGATGAAACAGGTCTGCTTGGAAAGAGCTGGCAGCGGTTTTGCAGATGGTGTTTCCCCCAAAACACGTCTCCTACTAGGAAGGCGATTGCCAGCCTTTCACCTCAAAGCTTCCTGCAGTTCATGGCTGGGTTCCAGCAAGCCGGAGCCAGGTAAGCTTTGCTCACGCACAATCCTGCGCCAAGAGACAGAAGTCAAGTCCCCCGCTCACAGGAAGCCATGTTTCCCAAACCAGCCCCGTCTCCCAACTCCCCTCGGCCCCACGAGCCCCCGCAGGCAGGCAGTTTCCTGGGCACAGCTTTGGGAACAGGACAGGGAATTTGCCTTCCCACGCTCCCCGACCTGCCGCTGCCCTTGAACCCGGCCTATTCTCAGCCCACCGTGGCACATCAGAGCCCCCAGCAGCCCGGCAGAGCTGCAGAACAGCAGGCGTGGCTAGCATGGGGGGGGCAGTGGCCAGCAGACCCCGTGCACAGCCAGCTGCCCGCAGGTGAGCGGCTCCGACTCACCACCGAGGCCCCACCGCATCGCACACCTCTTCCCTGCTGCCGAGCGGTGTGGAACTTGCAGCTGGTCCTGCGGCACCAGGATAACCCACAAACTGTCTCGGAGCTGCGCTCCCTTGAATTTAGCCGGTTCTGCCCTCCCCAGAGCAACACAGCAGGAAACAAACCCAGCTCTTTAGGAGGACGCACCGCTCGGGATTTTGTTTCCAGCACCTCTGGGGATAACACAGAGCTGCAAATTGATTTACACTGGCTAAACCCACTTTGCCTCAATCGTCAGTGCACTGTTGCTTACACGCAGCGCATCAGTACGTCCTGCTGCACCACGGAACACAGTCCTTCCCCTGCCAGGGCTCCGGGCTGGAAGCATTCCCCACCAAAGGCAAGGGAAGGAGGGAGGGAAGGGCCGGGGTGTCCAAAGCTGCAATGCTGTTCCCACATCAGGAACATCTGACCCTAAAGCAAACGCAAAGTTCCTGGAGATAGCCACCAGCAAACAGAGCAGTAAATAGAGATGTTCACCCTTACAGGTGTGTTTTCATCTTGGAAAACCACATTTCTATTCTTACACTTGTCAAATCTGTCCAAAATGGAGAAGGCGCCTGACATCCCGCACCAGGTCCTGTAACAACAGAAGCAGGGTCAAACCGCGGACCCTCCCGGCGGGCTGCTCTGGTCCCCGAGGCGCCGGCAGCCGCCTCCCCATTTCCTTGGGCACACCGCCACCTCGCGGCCCCGCCCGGCACAGCACCCGCGGAGCGCATTTTGGGACGTCCCCATCCCCCGGCCCTCACCCTGCCCGGGGGCAGCTCCATCAGCCTTGGATTCAGGGCAAGATTGCTCCCGGTTCCAGTTCACACCATCTAACGCTGCAGCGGTAAAAGAAATCGGGGAATGAGATAATTCTGCACCCGGGATTGCTTATCAAAGCACCAACCGCAGTTTTTACATGTCTCCTGTTTCTCTGCTAATTACCATTTAAGTTGAACAGGTATGTTAGCTGCGTAATTATTTGTTTGCAGACGAGGTTGACACTGGTTTACAGAGTACAGACAACCATGTAATTCCTCTGTAGCTACATGGTAATTATTGCGCTATTATAGAGTAATTAAGCATTCAAATAAGCCTTAAAACAAGGATTCTGTACAGGAGCTGCCAACAACCATAGGACAGAGAACCAAATATAATTCAAATTACAGTGTACGACAGTGGTACCAGCTAGCGCAGGTAGTTAGGAGTCTATCATCTTTCACACTACAAACAATTGTTGTAGCTTTGCTGGCTGCGCCAGCGCCTGGCCTAACGACCAAGGAGAGACCCGATTTTGGAAGTTCTGTGGGGGTTAATCATTTTGCCATCTCCTTTTCCTAAGGACAGGAGCAAACACATCCCTCGCACCCCCAAAGTGCTCTGCAGCCGACCTGGCACAGCGGACGTCCCTGCCCTCCACGAAGCCGAGTCGGAGCCGCAGCTGCCACCCAGCCAGGGGTGCACAGCCCCGTGCCACAGCCCGCACCCAGCACCAGAGCCAGGACAGGCTCCTCCGTCCCCGTCCCCCAGCGCTCTGGGTGCCGGATCACAGAGCTGCCTCGAGCTGGGCTTGTTGGCATCACATCTGTTCTGTGCCCACGTTGCTTTTCAGCTGGCTCCTGCTTAAACCCAGCAAGATTCCCGCGTTCCCTCTAACGCTGGAATTCAGCAGAATGCCTGTTTCGACATTTTAACTTGGCACAGAGGTTAGAGCCACATCCCGCCCCTTCAGCAGCACACGCCTGTTGACACTACACAAGCAAAATAGTCTGGCTTTGCCCAAGTTTGTTTTGTGAAGAGACAAACCTAAATATTAACACGCTCCTGTCCCACTGTGAGCTGGCAGTCCTAAGCGAAGCCCAAACAAAGTACTTTGTTACAAGTCAAAGGCAAACTCTTAAAAACAACATTTAAGCCCGGGCTGCAGTGGAAGCTCAGGACAGCACGTATCATGTAGAAGGATAATAAACACCCAACCAACGTCATTTTTCACTTTTTTGATGCTAGAGTCATGACCCCCAGTAAGATGACAGCTCTGTCCAGGAGCAGCCTGAACATCACAGCTCCTGCCGCCTGCCACAAGATAAAGCCCAGCACCTCCCTGCAGCACCCCACGGCCCTCCCGGCTCCGTCCCTGCAGCAGAGCAGGCAGAAGCACACGCGTTTCCTACAGCCACGTGTCAGGCTGCCCAGCCTCTCCAGGCACACATCAGGCTGCGGAAAGCAAACTCACAGAGTTCGTTCCACTCCATGGCTGAGGATGGATGCAGCTTAAACACCCCCAGGGCATCCCCACAGGTCTTCTGGCACCCAATTCTGCGATCTCAAGAGATCGCTGCGATCGGTGAGATGAACCGTAGTTCATCCTATAGCGCAAGGTATCTGGTTGAAGTATTCTCGGGTCATGGTAACAAGGGAACTTGACAAGCAGACAACAAATTCTGCACTGTGTTTAAGCAAAGATCCTCTTACTGAGCAGAGAGGCATGTTTTCCCTGCCCCTTTCCTGAAAACTCCCCTAAACCGGTGTGGGCACGTATGAGAGCAAAGCAGCTAGCGGGGGAACAGGGGGATCACAAGCAGGAGGAGGGGTTGGGGTGATGTCTGCGGTGTGACAGAACTGTCTCTTCGGACCATCACAATAAGCATTGTGATAGATCAGCTTTCACAAGCAAACAGTTACATTTTTCTCCAAGTTCGCATCCCAGCCAGCCGGGCTCGGAAAGACCTACACCATTAACATCCTTCCGTAAGGACGGCTACACCCCGTGCAGCTACGGGGGAGCACCGGGGAGCTCTGCCCTGCTTACGGAAAGGAATACCTGCCCCAAAATAGCAGCCCCCTTCATTTAGGCAGTAACGTCAACTGCAGAACCATTTCTGTTATGCCCGGGCTTCTCGTGATGGCCTGACTTTCACACCAGTCCAAGAAGATGCACAAAAACCTGGTTTGGGGCAAGTTTGCCTCA
Organism: Aramus guarauna; assembly: GCA_013400195.1. Taxonomy (NCBI): domain Eukaryota; kingdom Metazoa; phylum Chordata; class Aves; order Gruiformes; family Aramidae; genus Aramus; species Aramus guarauna. The sequence continues at coordinate 147,583 of VXBL01006520.1, read as the reverse complement.
TTTGTGGCAAAATTATTTTCCATCGCTATTTCACACCCACGCAGCACCTTTCCAGCTATGGATCTTAGCATTTCACAAAGACAGAACTGTGATTCAGGCGGGGGTCATACCCTAAACCATTTCGGACCAGGAGCAGCACACAGCGATTCCCGTTTCTGGCTGCCAAGGCTGGATGCACAGGGGGAAGCTGTGCCCCATCTCGGGGGGCCTGGATTAGGGCCCACGCGCTCAGTGCCCCCGTTAACGAAGGCGATTTCCCTGCCCACCAGCCCAGCAATTAGCTGCTCTTTATAACAGTTCCCCCTTCTGCTCACACGCTGCTATTACCGAAGCGCAGGCACCCTTTTCCAGCCTGCAGAGAAAAATCCCCCGGCATATTTATAGAGGGGAAACAGCCTTCCTAGTGACCAACAGAAACAAACAGGGTTATTTTGACCACGGACAGATTACCTCCAAGACGCATACCAAGGCTTTACTGACCCTTGGCTCCCCTGCTCTGTTTACAAACAGAGAAATCCTGGTGACACTGGGAAGCTGCCTAGTTTTAAAAGTAAAATTGTATTCCCTGCAATGCATACATTTGTTAAGGCAGCAATAATAATCACAGCTACCGTTACCCTTTTCTTGCTCTGCCCCTCACTTAGCAACCAGCCCGAGGGCTGCCAGCATTACTCTTGCCTTGCCAAGGAAACTATTTCTGTTCCTTGAATTTAATTTCCTAGCAGAGTTTAATTTCTATTTTGTTGCTTTATGGTTGTCATGAAAACCCTCCTTTCCGCACTAATTACGAGGTACGCTGAAGCCTCCTCCTCCCACCCAGCAGGTCACCAGCTGTGGAGGGGGCTGGGGCACTACCTCCATCCCTGCGACCACGCTCACATCGTGTGAGCCCTGCCTACGTGTAACTAGCGTGCAAAGGATAATGTCTTCCCAGGTGGTGTTCACTGGCATGTTGGAAGAGACTTCTCGGGAGAAAAGAGTTTCTTCTGCCTCTACACTGAAGATAACACAAGACCGTAAGTGGAAACTCCCTGTAGAGGGAGCAGGCTGCCCGTCCCATCACACCCAGGACACTCCAGTGGTTTCAGGAGATGCAGGGGGAATAACCCCTTCCAGACCAGCGCACGGCCTCCGTCACCTACCTTGGGGTGACCCTTGCCAGCTCTGCCAAGGGAGCCTGCGCCGAGAATGGAACTGAAATCCCGACTCAGGGCTCCAGGTTTCCGTATTCAGCATCACTAGCGTGCAGCATGCCTGCGGACACGTCCCAGCACACACAGTTAGGAAATAACTTTCCCACACGGCTGAACTTCTCTAGAAGATCAGTCAAGGAGTGCTGGAAACACGAGCATCAGGCCAAGGGGCTGCACAGTGGTCAGGCCATCTCATTGCCCCTCCAAGGGCGTCCTGCACCAGAACACGCCAACTCACTCGGGTACCCACAAGACCGGAGCAAGCTCCCTCACCCCAGCTAATGGTTTCACATCTCTCACCCCTCTCCCCAAGCCAGGAGCCCTGGTTCAGGACAGCTCCAGAGACCTCTCGCCAAGCCCCACCACGCTGCAGGCACCAGTGAACCTCACCTGTATTGAGGTCTCAGATCTCATGGGGCTTTGCTTCCAGATAGAGACAAGGCTATGCCAGGGGCACCCACCGATGCCAAGCGGGTGTCAGAAGGATTTATACCTTCTCAGCTGCCAGAAGAGGAGGAAGACACCTCTGTAACACGAGCCCAAGGCACACAAGTGCTCACAGCCAGCACCGCAGATGGGAACAACTTGCACAGGGGTACAGACACACGTGTTCAGCACCTACTTTTAAACACCAAAACAAGTCCTCCAAGAGGCCCCTGAGGTGCTCTGGAGGGCGTTCCCTGAGAGCCTAGACCTCCCTGCTATTCTGAGGTGCTTTAGGACCCTTCAGAGCACCAAAACCTGCCTGAGCATGCTCTGAGTCAGTAACAGGGGGGTTACTGCAGCATTCGGCAGGTCTGGGGGGGTCATTCATCTTCTCTCAGCAGCCAGCACACCCCAGAAGGGTTAGCAGCTCACACCAAGCCTGAGGCACAGGCAGGGCACCCCAGCCCACCAGAGTTTGCAGCACCACTGAGTAAGGTGGTGGTCACAACCCCTCACACACAGCTTGCACAGGGGAGGAAGAGGAGCAGCAGGCACCCACCCCCCAGGTTCAGCAGAGCCCAGGGACCCAGAGAGGAGCTACCTGCAGCAGAGGTCCAGGGGCCAGCCAGGAGAGGAGGAGCAGCAGCAGCAGCACAGAGAGCCCCAGCACAGCTTGAGAGAGGAGGGGGCTCTGGCCCCGTGCTTAAATGGAGCTCCCAAACGGCTGGGTGGGGCCAGGTGGGACCAGGTGGGGCCAGGTGGGACCAGGTGGGGCCAGGTGGGACCAGGTGGGACCAGGTGGGGCTGGGTGGGACCAGGTGATGCCCATCAGGGCACCCCGGGCTTATTAGTGCCTGCAGGGCTCCTGCTGCCCTGGGCTTTGCAAGCCTCTGCCTCCTCTGTGCAACACAAAATGCTGGCCAAGCTGCTGGAGGAGAAGGTGGAAATGTAAGCTTTTCCCCTAAAATGTGGGTTTTCTCTGTGTTAGGTGTAGCTGGGAAGCCTGTGGTAATAATTTGTCAAATGCTGAACTGAAATGGTGGATAAGAAGCATGCTTTTTGTCTAGAAAATTGAAAATGCAATAGTGTCTAAAACTGTAGCTATTACACAGCACATTATCTTGAAGGGCTTTGGTATAATTTAGATAAAGCACCATATCTCTTATTTCAGAAATGTCAACATCATTCTAAATGTACATGTGCTTTCCTATGGAGACTTACAACTCTACAAGCTTCTTTCTCTTGTTCTCTCCATTTTCCTTTCAAATTGGCAAATGAGTATTCAGTCTTTCAAAATTTCAGGTACATTTTTATAGGTGGGAAAAGTGCCTGTTCAGAGGTGCCCCTGAATGGCTCCATTATGTGTGTTATCAGCTGTGACACGCTGCCTGAAATGAAATCTATGCATCTGGATGAAACAGAAGCAATGAATGCCGATCTCCAGAAGAAGGATGAGATGTTTCACTCTGCTCCCGGTGCTGGCATCGTGCTTTGTGCCCGCTGCTCTGTGTGTGGTGCAGCCAGAGAGGGTCCGTCGGTGAGACACCCAAAAGCCACCCAGGCACGGCCCTGGGCAGGCTGCTTGGGCTGACCCTGCTTGAGCACGGTTTGGGCTAGGCAATGTCCAGAGGTGCCTGCTGGCATCACCCATCGCGTGGGTTTCTGCTTTGTTGTTAGCTCTTGGGAAAACGTGTGCAATTAACGTGGATTTTACTTGTCTTGTCACCTCCAGCCCCTGAGTGTTTCAGACCCCCTGCTAATTGTCCTCCGCNAGGCACGGCCCTGGGCAGGCTGCTCGCTGCTGCAGGTGTCGTACCGTTCTCCTGGGAGGAAAAGCCATCCTGCGCCGGGNTGCTTGGGCTGACCCTGCTTGAGCACGGTTTGGGCTAGGCAATGTCCAGAGGTGCCTGCTGGCATCACCCATCGCGTGGGTTTCTGCTTTGTTGTTAGCTCTTGGGAAAACGTGTGCAATTAACGTGGATTTTACTTGTCTTGTCACCTCCAGCCCCTGAGTGTTTCAGACCCCCTGCTAATTGTCCTCCGCGGGTGTCGTACTGTTCTCCCGGGAGGAAAAGCTGTCCTGCGCCGGCGAGGGGAAGGCTGGGGTTGGCGCAGACCAGCGCGGGGATGTGTCTCCTGGCAAGCTGAGAAAGAGGAGGAGGGACGGCAGGAGCAGGGCTTTGCTGCGGCAGTCTGCCCGGGTACCGCTCCCGGCGCAAGCGCCTCTGCGTGCACGCGGCCGCTGCGTTGCTGGTGGACTCGCAGCACGGCTGGGTTTGGCTCCGTTCGCTTTGTGCCTGAACCAGCGCTTGGGCAAAAAGACTGGGGTTTTTGCCCCGGCACAGCTACGCTTTCATTCATTTTTGTGCAGGCTCCCCCTTCCCTGACCCGGGAGCTGGAGCGCATCACGCACAGCCGCCGCTGGCAGAAACCGCCGAGTACCACGGAGGAAGGCTGTGGTAGCCCTTTATCCTTGTTGAAATGCCCCTTTGTTGCGTATAAAAGTGCGGGTTTACGTGACTTGGCTGTTTACTGTGCCGAGCAGAGACGCGGGCACACATCAGCACTTGCCCTGGAGTACCTGGGGCTCTCTACCACTCTTGGCAGTGTGCTGCAGGAAGAAATAAAGAGGTTTCTAATTAGATGAAGACTGATAAAAAATCCATAATGAATTACTGTTCTTCTGTTTTTACAAAGCCAAATATTTTGAGATTAATGCCATCCCAATTTAAACCTTCAGGAATTCCGCGTAGTAACCGCTGCCACGTCCCGTTTCGGAAGCGCCGTCGATAGCTCTGGACACCGACGTGCCGTCGCCAGCCCGTGAGGAGACGTGGCCGTGCAAGCCACACCGCACTGCCGCGGTGAGCGAGGAGGCGGAGGTGCCCGTGCGAAGGGCACACCTCCCGGCGTGCACCGCGGGGGGCGAGGGCAGACCCCAGCCCCATACGGCGCCTTGTTGCACACCCGACGTCCCTTTTGCGTGGTCCCCGAGCCGGGCTGCGGCAGGGACCCCAGCGCACGCGGGGAGAGCAGCCAAGGCAGGGGCGGGTGGCCGGACCCCGCGCGGGGCCGAGGGGCGGCTGCCACCCCCGCACGCTCGCCAGCAGCCTCCGCTCCTGCGCGTGCGAGCGGGATTAAACGCGGGGAACCTACACGGGGATGCAAGTCTGCAGCTGCAATTTCCAAGTTCATTAACAGTGTCCCTGTAAAGATCATTTTTTTTAATTGGAACCCTAATTAGCAATGAATTCTCATTATTTTTCACTGAAATCCCAAAGCAGCTTTGGCACATTCTCTTTGTTCTTTTGCGAAGGGGGAAGCGGAGAAGCCTAGGGGAGATAAAGCAGCAGCCGATGATATGCTGGGGGGGTTGTTTTCCCCTGGAGCCGTTCCTTCAGCAATTTTACTTATTACTTATGACTTGAAGAAGTAAGTGTTTCCGTAAAGAAACATTAACTTCATCCCGGTTGATTGCGGCTCCCTCCCCTCCCCAGAAAGACCGGGCGTCACGGGGATAAGACGCACCCTGTAACGAGGCCGGCTTCTTCCGTCGCTCGGGCAAAGTCTCCACCGACTTTGACAAGCGCTGGGGCACGAATCCAGAAAGTGGCGATGAGAAAAGGTCTGCCCGAGAAACAGCAAAACGGGGGAATGTTAATCAGAGGGAGAGGTTTGCCAAAACCTCCGTTAGCACCCATGAGGTCAGGCCCCGGAGCGAGCGCCGTTTGCTGGGACGGGTGAGCTGGGGAGAAGAGGAGTCCGGCTGATTGACCCTACCGGTATCTCCTCCAAACCCAGAAACGCTTCGGGCGCTCGCTGGATTTTGAGATTTGTTTTTCAGAGGGATGGATAATCATCACATTGTTTGCACAGTCCTTCTACAAATTATTTTGATAATAAAGGACCTCCTGTGACATTAAGTACACTTTAATTACAGCATTGTCTGTAATGCATATATCTAATTGCAAATAATTATTTTATCGTATTTTGTCTGTATGCCTGCTATATGCATCAGATATTATCTTCTGACTCAGTGGTACAGGTTAATTAAAATTTCTCTTTTAATATCGTTTCAAAGCTAACCACATAATTTCATCCGAACACCAGCTGTGTTGGTAAAAATTATTTTTTATTATTTTTTTTTGTCATGCTTGTCCATGGAGGAAAACCTGAGCCATTTCTGAAGGCTATAATTACTGCACGGCTTTCCGCAGTAATTTATTTGCAAAAGAAGAAAAGAAGGAAGAATGTGTGTGTGTAACATCAGTGGCCAGCAGTTGCTTTGTGTGTTTCTGGTTTATTTTGAAGGTTTTTTTTTTTGTTCTCTTCCTTACGCCCCAGAGAATCTGCGATCTGAGCTTCCGAAGGAGAATTTAAGATATGACATGGCCAGCAGATGATGTCCGGTTTGTGGGTATAAATTGCACGCGGGGTGACTCTCGCTGTTAGCAAAGCCCAGCGTAAGGGTGATCCCAGTCGACTCCCTCCTTCCTCCGCTCTTGTTCCCCACAGCGCCGACGCGCAAGCAGGCGGGCAGAGAGAAGGGAAAACACGAACGTGCCGCAGAGTGGAGAAAAGAGAGCTGGGGTTAAATCCGTGGCGAGGTAAAAACCCGACCAAGCGAGCTGAGCAGAAGACAGGAGGAAGACGCCGACTCTTCCTTTGTCTATGACTTGTGCTCAGAAACGACCTTTACTTCTCACCCTCTGCGTGCCGCTTCTTAGGACCAGAAGTGTTTCCGCAAGTCTGCCTGCCTGTCGGCATCGCGCTGCTGTTTCGGACCGTACCGCCGACACGTCCTGCCCGTCGGCTCAGCGCCGGCTCCCGGGAAGACAGAGGGGCACGGGCGGCAGGGAGAGGGCTGAGACGTGTCCCCAAAAGCAGGGTAGAGCCGGCCGGGAGCGGAGCAGGGCTCCCGGCACTGATGCTGGCCGGGCAGAGGAGAAGGCTGCCGGGAGGAAATGGCTGGAGCTCTGCCGAGACCGCCGGTGACCTTTCTCGTGGAGAGGCGCGATGTCAGCAACGCTTATCGGGGGGCTCGTGCAGCCGAGACACGCAGCACGTTATCTTGGTGCCACGGCACACGGAGCAGGGATGCCGAGGAGTGATTTTCCTGCTTTTACGGCATCAGCCACCTCTGCTTTCCCAGTCCGCTCTCGAGTTGAGCTGTAACGCCTCGTCGTGGAAAGGAAAGGTCTTGGCCGGGGCAGTCGGAACGGGCTTTCGCAACTTGCCGCAAACCTCTTCACGCAGTTCAACCTTCCTCAAGTGCAGTCTGATCTCTCCTTAGTGGGTTGATATTTTTACTCCATGAAATTTCCTCATTCTCCATGCCGTTTCCTTTTGGAAGGCATCAAGGGACATGCAGTCCTTCTATTTTGGATTTTTTTTCCATGCACAGACATAAATTCTCCTCTCTCCCTCTATACACAGTTTGAAATTCTGGCAGAAGGAAATCTGATGGTGGTTTTTTCCTGTCGAGCAGTTTTACTACATGAATGATATTTTAATGCCTCTTATGCTGCAACAGCTAGAATTTTTCCATCAGATTTTTCCTGAATAGCCCAGCACCCAGAAGCTCCGTTGCCTTTCGCTGCCAGACTTCCAGGGTTGGGAACTTCACAAAAGCCGGTTCCCAGCCGCTGCTCCCAGCTTCACGCGTGGTTCATTCCAGCGTAGTTTGTGTCGGCGCCGTCATCCGCTGTTTGCAATCCTGGCAGTTGTGCTCAGAGCAGGGCCGGGGCCGCATCCTGCCCCCTCTCTGAAGGACCGCTGACCGTCGCCCTGCCGCGCCACGCTCCGAGCCTCGCGTCTCTGTCGCTGCGTGCAGAGGCTTGCGCCCGGCGCTCCAGCGGCGGCTGGAAGGGAAAACCTCACCACGTTACGCTCAGACGCCTGCACCCGGCATTTGACTCCTCCACTGTGTTACCATCTGGTTTTCTTTCTGTCCCACGGCTGAAGATCTTCACGGACCGTTCCTATCCCCAAAGGGACCGACGAAACGCTGCTGCTGGTCCCAGTCCACACGCTAGCCTAGACCGACGCGTTGCAGCGCAGACCGCTGCCGGCTTAAACCAGCACTAAAGCCCGAGGAGGATGAAGCACTTCTGGGTACTGGAAAGTCCCGTCTGCTTCTCCTAAAGTCAATATTCAACTCGTATGAAGTACGGACTAAATAAGTAACTGATGCTAAATAATTAACTGTGTTTGGGGACGCCTGCGGGCTGTAGTGTGCTCACCTGGGAAGTCGGCACGCTCCTTCAGGAGACGTCCTTCGCGGACACCGTGCACCTCCGAACGGCTCTTCTCGCCCTGCGCCGTCACTGGGCACCGCTCGCACCCCCCCGGCCCTCCGTGGCCTTGCCAGCCCTGGGGTGCTCAGCCGTCCCCCTCGTTCGGCACCCCCCTGCAGCAGGCAAGGGGACAGCAGCGAACCCTTCGCCTGCCGAACCGGAGTCACCGCGGGACACCCTCAGCGAGCGTAAACGGACCAGGCGCCTCGGCTTTCCTAAGCCCAGCACAACTCCGGACCTGTGCGGAACTTGATCCACAGGAAGCAGTCTGCAGGATCCAGGGAAAGTCAGGCGTATGTTAGGAATCCGGCACTAACCGTAGAGATTTGAGTCTAAAGCAGCACCTTGCAGGTGCGGGGCTGCACGCCCACGTACCCTACAGGAAGGCTGTTGGGAACATAACCCATCGAACTCAGAGCCAGCCGGGAAAATCTCTTACAGGAGCCGAGTGCCATCGAGAGTGAGAGAGCAGGGTCCCATTTCCGCACGTGGGCACGGTACGAGAGCTCTGCCGCTCCGCGGCACGCCGCGCCCAAGCCGGGAAGCGTGGAGGGAGTTGATTCACACGTGGGAGTGAGAGGGTAGCGTGCCGCAATGGATGTGTCGGACCAAGGGCGTGCAGCAGGACACAAAAAATACCATTTGCAGCATTTGGTTGGAAGGACAAATAACCAGTACCGGCATCCTGTGCTACGGAAATGATTATCTCACCTGTACCTTACTTAGGAGGCAAGTCTCTTATTTACTTTTCCCCTGCCCTTTTCTCTGGGCTCGTTATAAAGTGTTATATTGCCGCAGGTAAGCAGAGAAGTTCCGTAACTTAATCTCTGCCATTAAAATTTCAGAGTCCGGAGGAAAAGTAACCTTGCCTGTTCATCACACCCAGTGAAACCCGGGCGGCCGTACTCACAGCGGCAGCGCGTCTGCCCGCCCTGGCTCCCGCCGGGGCCGAAAGCAGGATGGGGATTGCCTTGCCCCCGCGCTGGGTGGGCAGCTCCACGCAACGCGAGCACGGACACGCGGCCAGCTCCTGCCTCCCCTGGCCCGCCGAAGGCAAACGATTAAAGCAAACGAGGCACATCCCGGTTTTTCGTGACTTTGTGATTCTGATGCGTGTGGCTATAGGCTATGGTGAGCCACTGCTCTCTGACCACCGAAACGGGGTGGGTGTTACCTGTCTGACATGAAACCTGGGGGGTACGCACGTCTTTGGGCTGACGATCAGCAAACCTGAGGCCCCCGGCTAGCCTCCACGCCGCGGGACTGCGGCGCTGCCACGCGATGCATCAGCCAGAAGCCTAGAAACGGAACGAGCACAACGCGAGACGAGGGTCTGGGGACAGTCCTCTGTGGCAAGCCGAGGGCGTAAGGCACAAGGACCAGCAGGATGTGGCCTCCAGGAGCCAGCAGCAGGCCAGCGCCGGCTGCCGTGGAGCGGTCTCTGAGGAGCGGCCGGAGGGACAGCCCCAGATCGCTCCCCCCTGCCACAGACGGTCCCCCCGGGGCAGGAGAGGGGTCCCTGCGGGGGCATGCGGCTCTGTTTGGGCTCGAGACCTTGCTGAGCTTTTCCTCCATCCTTCGGATGGTGCTCAGGCCTCGGGCACGCCTGACGTCGGGAAGAGGCGCGAGCAAGCGGATGCACGAGGGCGTGGGAAAACATCCCTCCTCCGAGGGCGCAGCCGTGGGCCTGCAGCTTGTGTGTCCCGGGGAATCACAACGCGAGTTTTCCTCTCCGAGGCACAGCTCTCCGGGGACGGCACCGCTCAGCACCCTCCCCTCACACCGTCTGCGCCCCAGTGACTCGCTCCAGCGCAAAACACTCGGGGACCGTGTCCTGCCGCTGCTTCGTGGACTCCCGCCAGCCGACAGCCCGGGCAGCTGGCCGCCCAGAAGCAAGTGCCGAAACCGCGGCCAAGGACGATGCACTTTGCTTCTGCCCCTCCGCTCCCTGCGGCCCCCCCGTGTCCTGGAGCTGGCAAAGGCAGGCGCTGAGCACCAGCAGCAGGCAGGCGCTGAGCACCAGCAGCAGGCAGGGGCTGCCTGTGGAGGGGGGCAATGCCCGCTGCGGGCCGTTGCGGCTGGCGTGACCCCATCGCTCCCTGGAAGCTCTGACCTCCAGATACGAACGTCCTGCCCGCAGTGAACGAACTCCCTGCCATCCACGCACAGCGTCAGAGGCACCTCTCAATCTCTGCGGCTCACCGGTGCACGAGAACCGAGTTCAAATAACCTCAATTCCGTGACTGAAGCACACAAGTTAAAAACCAAACCCAAACCACTCTAATTATGCTAACGTTAAATGATGCTGACTCACTGAGCTCTTCACATGACCACATTTTCCAGGTCCTAAAGGAGAAAGGACTGCCCTCCCAGAGCACCGCAATTCAAGTCATGAAATCTATATTCCGTGGAGCTTTTCACAAGAAGAATTTCTGGCAAACTTTAAAACAGCGAGTGCCTAGAGCTATGCAGTTAGGTGCTAAGCACCAAAACGCTTCCCCAGTTATCGCAGAAGTTATTTGACGTTAGAGCAGCCAAATAGTCACAACTGCTTTATCTGCAATAGCACATTTTATTTTTCTTAACAGAAAAAGACAAGAACATTGAATGATCAGAAATTGCCAGAAGTGACAAATGGAAAGCTCTTGTTTTTCTAAGTCAATTAAAGGGAAGGAAAAAAAAAAAAAGGAAGGAGCAAGCCAAGACTTTAGCCGTGCGCTTCCCCGGCCAACTGCATATATTGATTTGTGGCAATGCAAGGGAAAAGCTGGAATGACCCAATTCGCTCCCCTCAGGAAGCTGCAGATACTCAATTTGCAATACGTGACCAACCGTTTTAGGTAATTGTTGAAGATTTATAACATTTCTAGCATGAGACATTGCGTAACAGTGTTATGGGAAGAATACGCAGTGTGAATTACTGTAAGCCTTAAACGGGCTCCAAAACAATAGACTATTAGGCGACAATAAATTCTCTGTGTCCGATTCCAAGGTCGTGTGTTCAAACTTTTTTGTATGAGAAAAAGGATTCAAGTTTTTTTAAAAAAATGCTGCGTGTCAGCACTATTCCTCTTCCTCTGACTGCGGGAAGGGAGTTCTCAAAGAGCAGCAGGAACACCACCACGTTTGGTGACGCTGGAGGGTAGCGCCGTGAGACATGGCCGCACTTTGCTCGCTGGAGACAGCACCCAGCTGTGCTTCAGAAGGGCGAAAGCTGCGCCGCGGTCATGACCACATCGGGCTCCGACTACAGCCCCTTCCACCACAATCTCCCGCCGCTTGTTTGTTTGTTTATTTCGCCAGGTTAATCTTCACGCTGAGCAGTTCCCGGCTCTCGCTTGCCACGTGGCCATCCCAGGGACGCGGGGGCTGTCCTGCTCGCGGGACGTGGCTGGGGCTTGTTGACGTGCCGTTTCGGCGACTCCGGGCCGTCGCGGAATAAACGATCCCCGAGAGGGCTGGCAGGAAGCGAGATGTGGCAGGGACACATCTTCCGGTCCTAACAATAGTAGTCCTCGTGACATTTTATTTCTCTCCAATGACTCACGGCTAAAGAATAATTTCTATAAACACATGGCACGTGAATTAAATTTCAAATAGCTTTGTTAAAAACCGCTAAGCGTACGTGCGATTCATTTCCCTGGAGCACGCGGTTCTCTTCTTCAGGACGTCACCCTGCCCTGGGACTTAGGAACGCTTGCTGCTCTACCCAGGGTCTCACTGCGGGCCGGACTGCAGCCCTGCTGGCTCTAGTTCTGGGCCAAGCCCGGCCCTCCTTTTACCTTCCCTCTGCCTCACGGGAGGCAACGACGTGCACGTCGACAGCGCGAGCGGTCCCCCGAAACACGCGCCCACGCCGAACACGCGGGCGCACACCGCCTGCGGCTCTCCCGGCTCCGCCGCGCCTCGCTGCCGATGCCGCCCGCGAAGCTGGACGTTCCCCCCGCCGCACTGGGGGTGTCACCGGGCACGGCCAGCCCGACGACAAGTGACCCGGCTGCTCAGGCGGAGGCGCGGAGCCGGCGCACCAGGCGCTGGCAGGCCGCGGCCGGGCCCTCCTGTGCACAGCGGCAGTCCCGGGTAGACGAGAAGCCCTGTAAGTGCCATAGAGCGTGACGTGTCCGCGGGGTCCGGGCTTTTCTAGTAAGGCCCTAGGCGGTGACGTCAGGGCGACGCCGGGGTGACNCGGTCGGCGGCGGGCGGCGAGCTCGGTCTCCCGGCGGGGACGTTCCCATCCTCTTCCCCTCCCTCCCCGTAGCCCGGGGCGGCGCGGCCGTAGCGGGCGGGGCTGCGGGCGCCCGTCTCCGCACCTGCCCGGCCGCCGGGCCCTCAGCGGACAACAGCCCCGCGCGGCCCGCGCTGCCCGAGGGGAGCCCCTCGCCCTCAGCCGCCGGGGGCCGCCCGCCCCGAGCCGGGATGTTCTCCAGGAAGGGCCACGCCGATGTCAGGAAATCCACGCAGAAGGCGCTGGACCCCAAGCGGGACGTGCTCACCCGCTTCAAGCACCTCCGGGCGGTGCTGGGTGAGTGGGGGGGCGGCCGGCGGGGCGCTGCCCCCTTTCCCGCCGCGCCGTGAGGGGAGCGGGTCGGCGCCCTGGTTCCCCTCAGGGCTTCTCGCGCCTGCCCGCTGCAGGCAGAGCCCGCCGGGACCCGGCAGGGCAGCGGCCGGGGGCGCGGGCAGGAGCCGCTCTTCCCCGCAGGGAGCCGCTGCCGGCGGTGCCGCGGGTCCCCGGGCAGCCCTCGGAGCCGCGGGCGGTTCGCCGGGCGCGTTCCCCCTTCGGGCGGCTCGGACCGTTTTATAATGGTGTTTGTTTGGGGTGGCTGGGCAAGAGCTGTCCTAAGGCAAGAGTGAGACCGAGGGATCGGAGCTTCCCGTGGGCAAGCCTGGTTGAAGACGCCTCTTTCTGCCTTAGCTTTCCTCAGCTTTCTCCAGGCTCCTCTGCAGTTTTGAGGAGCTGTGTGAGCTCTCCTGGCTGTAGCTGTGGGAAGGCAGCAGTGCGCGTCCTTTCAAAGTTACAGGAGCTGTTACGGAAAGTTACTGGTGCGTTTTGCTGCTCCTGGCTTTGGAAACTTGTGTCGCCCAGCCTCAGAATATCTGTGATGCAGCATCGTGGTTCGAGTACAAAGTAGTACCTGCGTTTGCTGCAGGGTTCTTCAGAAGATCCATTCGTAGGAGCTCTGCTCTTGTCAACAACATTAATTTATTTAGTTTTAATTTATTTTTTATTTAAAGTTGAGAGGGGGCCGTGTAATGGTATTTTGTGATGCCCTTCCCATGTCTGTGGCAAGGTTGAACCTTTTTCTCTAATGTTGCCTCACAGTTGAAGCCTGAACTCTGGTCTTCTCATTCTGAACATTGAAACCAGTTGATGTATTTCAGCTGTGAGTTATGACTTGCAAGATTTTGGGTGGCCTCCTGTTCTCTGTTAGTCGGAAAACTGCAGCAGGAAAAGGCTCTTTTAAGAGCTTTTGTGCAGTGTCCCAGCTCAGGAGAATCAGTGATGGTGTTAGTATTTATCTCCTTTTAGATTGTCCTCCTGAGAAATAAGAAGGAAAATGATCTGAGTTGTACTTCTTGTGTACTCTAATCATTTTCAAGTCTACCATTTCAGTAAAGTTTGGCAGGTATGCAGGAGCCTCAACAACGTTGTGTTATGAGCTGTGCAAAGCACGTAAGTGGCTGCAGGAGAGGGCCTGAGGTCAGTGGCTCTTCAGGAGAGCGCAGAAGTTGGCTGATGTATCTTCCGCTGAGGAGCAGTGCTTGTGTCGTTCCCCTTGGACCCCCCACGTGCTTGCTCTCGGTGGTGTGAAGGGTGCACGGAGCTGGAGTTACGGCCAGGCCAAGCAAAGGTGCTCCCCTGCAGCCCTCCACCTTGTACGTGCACCAGGCTGCAAGGCTTGCACTGAGGAACCTCGCTGTGGTTTGAGCGTGGGCTCGTTGGTGGTGCTTCTGATTGAGTTTGAGATTAAAAGCTTTTTCCTGTGACACTTCACTGATAGGAGAAAAATACACAAAAGAAGTTTCGAATGTACTGTAGCAAAGCGAGGAGCTTTTGTGGTGGGGACACAGAGTATGGTCCCGAGCGAGAAGAGTAGCGATTAGTCTCCCTTGGGATGATCCCTTTGAGACAGTTGTATTCTGTGAGAGCTTGGAAAGAAACAAGTAGAAGAATCTGCGATAGTTTAGCTTGTTATGGGCATCTCAACGACTTCACCTGTTTCTTACAGGTGTGAGTAACCATCACTGATTTAAAGTCGTTATTCCCCTGCGATCTGCTGCACTTAAGTAGCTAATCTGAAAAAGAGATTTTTGTGGGCAATTGATTGCTGGACAAATCTGGACAAAGTGGTCTTGCATCACACTCTAAAAGTGGCCAGGTTTTGCTCATCCTTTGAGCAGCAATACCTGTAAGTTCACTGTGCCCAATCCATAGATATTTAAGCTTTACAATTTGGACTCACAAGTAGAGCAGTTCCGACCACTGTGCCTCAGCACCTGCAGTCTTCATGTTTTTTGTGCACAGTATTGACCCTTAGCGTTGGAGTTAGCTGCGAGTGAAGGGTATGTCACTGCTCTGGGTATAAATTCCTCCTATTTTGTATGTAAAAAATCTCCATAGTTAGCAAGCTGGTGGGATTTTTTGGTTTTGTTGTTGTCTTTTGTTTGTTGTTTGGTTTTTTTATCATACTGTGTATCTAAGTGCCTAAGGGCAGGAATTTGAAAAGACAGGAGAAGATACTTTACCTGCATTATGATATGCCTTCTCTTATTGCTCATGTGCTGTACAAACAATATTAAAATCATGTCAAGTGCCATTGTAAAAAAAAAAAAAAAAAAAAAAAAAAGGGGGGGGGGATTTTTTTTTTTTTTTGGAATGNTCATGTGCTGTACAAACAATATTAAAATCATGTCAAGTGCCATTGTAAAAAAAAAAAAAAAAGCAGGGGGGGAATCTTTTGTTTATGAGGTAAGGTTTAGAATGTTTTGTGAAACCATCCTGAGAAAGATTGCTTTAAGAGACTGTAGCGTGTGCTCACAGACCTTACATTTCTTCCTTTTCCACCAGCCTCGTGAACATAAACAGACTTGAAGAAATAAGAAATACAGCAAGACACAGCTAGTTTAAGATGACATACTGGACTTGCTGTGGCTCTTAGTTATACCCATCTCTTGGCAGTGTTATGTTTTTGTGTGCCCGTGTGGTACAGAGGAGGTTGTCAGGCTCCTGTGACAGACCTGATGGGTGGAACAAATGGAAAAATACGCCTATTAGCGTGACGAAATTAATTTATGTCCCAAAGCAGATGGTACAGGAGGTAGTATTGTCTGGTGGTTTTCTGTAAAGATACTTACTACCCAGTTGGCAAGAGGGGGAAAAATACACCCGTCACTTCTCAGGAAATATCTTTTCTTCCAAGTGTCTGTTACACTTGCAGATAGTGACCTGATTTTTTTGATTAAACTTATTATTGAACATTGGTTTTAAGTGAAAATCTTTATCAGTGCCAGAGGGCTGGGTAGCGTATTAGTAGCTTATTGGCTGAAGTGCTATGATATGACAGCTGGCTGTCTTCTCGTGGACATGTTTTATTGCAGGGACTGTGTCAAAGCAGGCTCTGGTTATGTTCCCGAGACGTCTGCTTTTGAGAATGTCTGTGTAAACATTTTAGATAATACGGGAGTAGCTTTTTGAAGATAATATCTTCATAGATATTGTTGCAAGTGTGTGTTTTATAGTATTATTCAGCACAGAAAATGAAGCAACACATGGTAAGAACCTCTCCTGTATTTAAGGAAAACGAAGCTTTTGGTATAAAAGTTCAAAAATAGGTGGACTTTTTATCTTTTTTTCTCTCTCTCTTCCCCCCTCACCCCCCCCAAAATATGTCACTCCTTGTGCTGGCCAGGGGTAGGAATGTGCGTGTCTTAGTGTTCCTCCCAGTCATCTCACTCCCTGTTCCCAACTGCTTCACTCGGGCCATAGTGGCACTTGTTCTGAGAAGAACTGCTTCTCTTCTTATGTTTCCTTAGGAGATGCTATCTTTTCTTCCTTTGTTAGTTTTAAATCACAGGAATTAAATTGTAAACAAAATGACAGTTACTTGTCTGAGATCCTCCTGATGTGGGAGGATAAAAATCAGAGAAAAGATGACAATAGGGGAGGGATGAGGGAAAGGAATGTGTATTTCCATAAATAAGGGGTTGTGTGAGCACCAGGATCAACAACACTCAGTTTTTGATTGCTTCAGGTCCCTTAGCTACCATCTGTGTAAGTTTGTCCAATATCCAAACCGAAAGAAAAGATTCCCTTTAAATTTGTGTTGCTTGTAATGTCTCTCAAGTCTCTAATGCCTGTTAGGATCTGAGTTCCTGCCTCTGTGGGGTAGTCTCCCTGCATGGCAGTACAAAATACTACCCAGAATAATAATAACAACAACTTTATTTTAAAGTGGATGTTCACTTGTGTTAGGTAAATGACCAGAAAATTTCCTTTTTTTTTATTACTATAAAGATATACTAACTTTCATAAAGTCAGTAGGAACTTTTTTCCAAATACAGTGTGTGGAAGTGTCAATAGTGTGGTCTTTTTTTAGGATAGACTTGAAAAATAATGGTCTGATAGATGGTGGTGGTGACGTACAAATTTGGCTCTTTCACACTGCTGGGCTGTAAATGAAGCCATCTACACTGTTTCCCAGAGTAGTTTCTATGAGACTTTTTTTAAGCATAAAAATGTATCTCTGCTCTGTAAGGCTTTGTTTCTGCGGCTGTTCTTGGGTAAGAATATTTTTTTTTTTTTTTTTCCCCCTCAAATTGAGACATCTTCGATGTTTTCTCCTCAGGTACAATTGAAATGTTTAGTTTAACTTCTTTGCATGGCTTAATGTAGTTCCCTTGAATTTTTCTTCTGGTTTCAAGAATTGCTCTGTCATGACACAGTATCTTTTATGAATAATGGTGCGATAGGAACAGAAGCTACTGTCTGCTGTGGGTCTCTGGTAATCTAGATGATGTCACTCTTTGCTCATACATAAAATGGGATGAAGTAAGTTTTTATTTCATAAAGGTGAGGATCCTTTTCTTCATGGCGTTGTTATTCTTAGTAATTTCAGAGTAATTTGCTTGTGAACTTTAAGGCTGGAAACTGTAAAGTCAGTCTATAGGTACTGTCTGTAAACAATCTCTGGTGATGTAAGTTGGCCACCCCCATTCACATTATACTCAGAAATAAGGAAAACTGGGAGCTTACCCATAGCTGCTGTTGAATACGCTGCGAGCTGCCTGCAAGATGGTGGCAACAGTTACGTAATCTTAAGGATGATAACCTTCTTCTGATAGTAGCACTGATTTGGTGCAGTTACCAAACCCAAATTGTTTTACAGACTTGTGGATTGTGTTGATCCTGAACTTTGGTATTTGCTGACGTGGCTCGTTTGACCACGCACGTGCTCACACTTGTTTTTGAGCGTATTGATGGGCTAAATTGTGCATCGGAAGACTGGTATCGAATTAATAACGTGCACTTCAGAGCCTGTGCTGCGGCACTTCGCTCCTGGCTGTGTGCGTAAAAGCTGGGCCGTTTTCAGAGTTACAGCAGTTTACAGGTAGTTCAACCGTGTTGTTGAAGAAACTGTTATTTAAATCCTGAACTGGGAAGCGGCAGTGTTTTGTGCTTTGGTGTACGCGTTAGGAGTGCTACTGCTAACAGACGGGGTGCTGCTTACGTCCATCACTTTCATCCTTTCCTCTGCTGAGCAGTGGACAAATACCTGGTATGCCTGATAGGGCTACATGCAGACTTCAGTTTAGATTACGTAGGAAATTTGTTAGGTTACCATGTGCAGTCTTTAATCTTTTTCTTTAGAAAATATAAATTAAGGAAAAACCCATGTTCTTCATGTAACTCCCTCAATCAAAAATGAGATAATAAAGAGGAGTAGTGTGGTTTTTTAGTTACGGCACTGTCTTGGTTTGCGCAGTTCTGTATAGTTGGATTAATACAAGCTTAGTAGAATTTTTCATTGAAGGACATTAACAAGTGAACGCTTCCAAACTTCATGCTGAATTTAGAACCGCTGTTGTTCCTTAGATTTCATGTGAAATTTGAAGTGTTAAAATTATTTCAGAAATTGTTCTAATTGGAGGGGTTTTTTAGTGATGGTATGTTTCCATGCTGATGTTCCTTTGAAAAAATGAAGGAAAATTATCTTCTGGGCTTTTAATTAACATTTAAAGCTCTAATCTGAAAAAGTGGGTTTTGTTTTTTTTTTCTTTTTTTTTTTTTTTTCTCTTTGAGGGTAAGTAAAAATGACATGTAGTTTCTGGGGTGAGGCTAGTAATAAAAGTTTATCATTAACCAAGGTATGACTGCAAAGTTGTCTCTTCATCTCCTTTAATTTTTTAAGTACTCGAGATAAAGATGACCCCTCCTGATTGAGAGAACTTAGTATAAATAACATAAAGCCAAGTGACTTTGGAAGTTCATGAATTTAAGGAAGGATTTCTAACTACTTAAATGACTACAATAACACTTGGTAGTTAACAGAAAAATAAAATTGTGTGCAAACATGATGATTGTCCCCTCTAGATATTTTTATATGAGGAAGAGTAATGAGAGCTTGGCAGTAAACTCCGATTCTTATTAATTAAATGGTACCTGAGTAGTTTGTTTCCCTAAATTTTTAGTAAGGCAAGTAAGGGTGACTTGCAGTTATCTAATGAGCCAACTGTTTCATGTTTTCTGTAGAAGAAATGTCATGTGTACCGTTGTAAATGTCTTACTGTTTCCTATGTGTTGCTGTAAAAGCTGTTAATCAGAAGTGTTAGCCACTGGATCCCCTATCCTCCTTGTTTGGGGAATGGAGTTAATTAGACATGTTTTTGGAATGCCACTGTGTCTCTGATGGCTGATACTGTTTGCCAGCTTGCCTTAGATTTCAGTGCTCAGAGTTTTGAATTTGCTAGGTGGCTGTTTTCAACAGTAGTAATCTGAGAGCTATTTATGAGTAAATATAAAAATATAAACATAAAAATATAACCTAATACCTGCAATTCAATTCCGACCTTGCAGTTTAATTTCCTTGGATGTTTATAACTACTTCTTCAGTCAATGTGATTGCCAAAAGTCAGTCTCTTACAGTGCATGAAACTTTCACTGGTGTTTTCCATTTGAAAAAAAGCGGAGCATGAGCCTTATCCTGCTACAAGTTAAACATGCATATAGTAGTGATCCAAGTTACTGTCTTAGGCTTCCTGCCGACTTTTCATAAATCCTCTTGAGCAGCAGTCTTTCTTGTCATGGCCTCTGTTTGTGATGATCGTTTTTTTGTGAAATGGGCGGGAGAAGCTGGATTGTGGGGAGAGCCAAAGCGAGAGCGCAGCAACGGAGCTTGCACGACTGGGCTGTGCTTGCCATGGTGCTGCCTGTCTGGAGATGCTGTCCCTGCAACCCGGTGTGACGTCATGGGGAGAGAGGCTGTTGGAAGGGGTGTTGTCACCACCTTGCCTGATCCTCCTACCAGCTGGAGGTCGGCTTAGCTGGCAAAGATATCGCCCGCCTCTCCTGTGCCCAGGGGAGCAGGGTGAAGCATTCGCGGTCGGTGCTACTTTCCACTGCTTGTCACCAAGAACATGTGCACGGTGAAGGAGTAGAGAAATGATGTTTTCTCAATGGACGCAAAAAAAATAAGGAATTTGGTAGTGAAGTGCCCACGAAAGCTGTATCTCTCACTGAGCAATGGAATTATGTGATGTGTGGTTTATTCATTATGTTTTGGAATTTTTTTTTTCAAGTGAAGTGGGCAGTGTATCAGGATGACAACTTGCATGCAGAATTGCAAGTAAATCTTACTTTCCGAGTGAATAGCTACTCTTAGGCTAGTAAATGGGAGTATTGTCACTGGCTTCTCTTAAGGTTAGAAATTGTTTTCCTGTATATCTTGCAGAGGAATATAAGGAACAAAATAGTTCAGCAGGAAAAGGATGTATCTGTAAGAATGCATGCTTACATCAGAATAACAGATGAGTCACCACTGAAATGCCGCATTTATAGAGAAGGAGAATCTACTTTTTTTGATTAGGCAGTTCCATTCTCCTCCTTTCACAATTTAAAGGGAAAAAACTTTCCTTTTTGTTTAGAATTTAATGACCTCATTCCTTCATATGAAACCCTTGTAAATGAAAGCCTTGTTTTCTCTTAGAGTTCTATTTAACAGAATGCATTCGTAGGGAGGAATAATTGAATTTAGCTTGCAAATTCAAGACCAGTAGTTTGTAGGAAACAAATATCATGTAAAAGAGTTTCCATGTGCTAACTGATTCCGTAGTACAAGTAACCAAAGCCTTATGACTGAAAAGGTATTAATATTTTTTATTATTTTCAGAAAAAAAACCCCCATTGTCCAAGGCTAAAGTCATTCTTCTGTAGTTGTATGATATTATCGGGTCATCTTGTCGTCAGCTTTGTCTTGATTAATGAATGGGTTTCTTGAGAGGTGAAACTTGAGAAGGTGTGTTGTTAATAATTCTTACCCTTAATTCTGGGTGGAATCATCTATCTTTTCTTGACCAAATCAGGTACAATAAAGAGCAAACAGTTGAAGTTAGTGTGTTTTGCAAGTGTCAGGTTTAGAAATGTTAGATTATTTTTTTTTTTTCTCAAACAATAAACTTATCTCAAATTTTAGACCTAAATTAAGGCTTAGGAAAGTGATGCATGCTTTTGTTTCCATTATTATTTTCAATGAATTGAAAATATACTGTTTTCTAAATTGATCTGCTTGTCAGATAAATTTAAGAACTGGATTTGCAATTTGCATACAGAAATCTTTGCAGGTATTTGTTTTTTCCTACAGTACCTGCTTGTTTTGATGATACAGAAGCTGTTTGGTTAGATAGCTAAAACATATCCTTTTTTTTTTTTTTTAAACAAATGAACATAAGCCACACTGCATACTTTCATAAATTAAGTGAAAATTGAAGTTTCCTTCTTTGTTTGCAAGAATGTAATCACAATTTAGTATAGAATATTTAATGAAGTCACTAAAATTTTGTATTACATTTATTTCATTCTCTAATAGTAAATTTGCATGAAGACAACAATTTTCAGCTTTCTGATGTTGTGTAATAACTCCATTTGTTACTCTTTTCAGATACTGCGGATGGAAGTGACCTGAAACAACTTTTTGATAACCATTATTCTCAAATTTATTTTATATTCTATGAAAACTTCATAACACTGGAAAATAGCTTGAAACAAAAAGGTAAGTTTCAGAGTTTCGCCAGCCATTGTTGAGTCAGTTTTCTCTAGCTGTTCTCAAAGGCATTCTATTAAAGCTTATCTAATGATTATATAGTCCACAATTATCTATATTTGCCTTAACAATTTCATGCACTACAGTACTAGTATCAATAATTTTAATTTTATGATATCAGAGGAGACCAACATGGAAAATTGCTCTCTGAAATGTAACTAAAATGAATTCTAAATACATTTCTATGGCTAAGTGTCATTTCAGCACAAAAATGAGTTCTTGTGCACTTACATTCATATCCTCTCACCTTGTTTTGAAGTATGGGAGGCCTTCATCCTACAATTAAGCAGATGTCTGTTCGACTGAAAGACGGTCAGAGATGTACAAAACAAATGTCAATGTTGAAGATAGATCTGTAGGCATAGCCGTTGGCTTGGAGATGAATCCAATGACAGTGCTTTGCAGGTCTGGGAGTCTAGCTGTCCCTCATTCGTCATCAAGAGAGGCAGGCACTGAAGTCTGGAAACATCTTACTCTTTTGATATTAGATAAAGATGAAAAAAAAAAGAAAAATGCAACATCTTTGATTTCAGTTGAATAACAGCAGTGTAATTTTGCTGTCTGTCTCACACTGTATATTTATGGCAAACGATATTGTTTTCTGTCTTGCAGGGAATAAATCACAAAGGGAGGAGCTGGACTCCATTCTCCTTACTTTTGAAGTAAGCTTTCCATACCATGAAACGAATTCTCATTTTAAATCTCACTGTTATTACATGCTTACTTACACCTTTACAATGAGGAGTGAAACCAGATGTCAATCAAAATGATGGCAGGGGTGCTAGAAAAACCCCCAAACTTTAAATGGGACTCTAGAAATAAAAGTTAAAATACAGATCAAATAAATGTTCTCAACTCTTATCCCTCCCTCTAAAAATGGAGGAAAAAAAAAAAACAAAAAAACCCAAGCAACCCAAAAACCTCAGAAGTATATGGCTTCATTTTTTTGCATTAATATATAGTTTGTATTTAGAATGATATTTCTACTGACAGTAAGAATGATGCTATTTAGCCTAATGTGCCTGTAATACAAAAAATGGCCATGAAAATGATGACGTGAAATCTTAGATTTTTGTGGTCTCGTCTTCTGACTTTTGTGATGTAGCAAGTTCATCTCCTTTTTCCTCTTCTCCCTCTGTTCACTCCTTTAACTACAAGACTGCATTTTCAGACTGATATCTGGAAATCAAATTGTGTTTTCTGCTGCTTATGATATTAGTAAAAGAGGCTGCTCTAGGATTTTGCATGAGGCAGTGTCAAAGAACATGAGCTCATATATTGGCTAGATCCATATCTGGGGTAGGAGGAATTCCTCCTCCTCCTCCTCCCTCCCCACCCCTGTGGAGAATGTATCGCCACACTTACTGAGCAAGATGTGCAATGTAGTGGGACCTCATTAATACACTTACGGTCTTGACTAAGTAATTAAATTTCTGTGGCCATGTCATTGAATGGAAAATAGCTAATGCTTACTTGCTCAAAGTGAATAAATTCCTGTGTCTTGAAAACGGGTGGCTAATAACTGCCTGTCTAATATGGCTTAAAAACATCAGGAGAGCATTCTGTATAGATAAGAAAAACATGCGTAGTTATATATGCCAAAGTGTTGCTTTGGGTCCCGATCGAGGAGGATGATATTCTAGCTATTGACAGCTTTGAGGAAGAGTGAATGGTTTAAGGTACTTGTGTGGAATTTGGAGCAATCCGCTTCATGGTGTTATCTACAGGAAGTAAGTTTGCAATCCATTTATAACTCCATGCATTGTAGGAAAACTGCTTTTTAGAGGGTCTTTCAGTGCACAGACCAAGAATACATCAGTCTGAACACAGGACAAGAAAAAAATGTAAATGCCAAGTAATTAAACATTCATACTGTAAGCTGTGGGAAACAAACTAATTGATTGTTAAGCTTGCCGTATTTAATCTGATGTCACTGTGAGCCAGAGGTTTCCTAGAGTTTTCTTCTAATTAGCTAAATAGGTAATTACTTAGGTTTAACAAATCTGGAATCCATGTGCTGGGGGTTAACAGTTTCATAAATCTTTTTATTGATTTTTTTTAAAGGAGTTGATTTCTGCCTTTTCTGGTATAGTCTGGTGGGTTTTCTGCTGCTGTTCTTGAGTGACACCTAGTGTGTGTATTGGGCAAAAGTAACAAATGCCTTTTCCACAAATCCTCTGAAAACTGAGTTGACTCAGTTGTAATTTATTGAAGTCTTGACTTTACACATCAGCTACATAGCTTGGCCGCTCAGCAGTAACATCAAACAACATATCAAAGAAGAAATATTAATCAAAAGGGAGTAATATGAAAGGTTAACAGTACATTTGTTAAGTGTTTTTTTACAATTAATATTACAAAGTTCTCAGATCTAATTTTATATTCTCTAAGGTACTTTGGCCTTGTCTTTTTCCAAATAGATACTCATGAAATGATATGGCAACTGTAATTATCTGTATTATTTTTCCCTTTTTCAGCTAAAAGGCCAAAATGATCTGAAAAACAAATTTGCTTTTTGTCTGGTAAGGCTTAGTTATCTCCAAATTTGTAGTATGTTTTCAGAACAGGTTCATATTGTTTCTTATATCGCTGTTCTCTATGCTTTGAGGGCAATGTTCGTTATATCTGTCAGCTGAGCACTGTGTCACAGATCTCATGAAAGGTGTACTACATTCATGTAAGTTTTCTAGGTCCCGTGAAAGTATTATGCCATCGTTTGATTGTGAAAGCTTGGATTTATTTTTTTATAATACAGTATTTTTTCTTGCAGCATCAGGTACTGATTCCTCTGACACTGTATTTTTTTATCTGTAATGAAATAAGAGCACACCGATGGTTTTGATATAATACATAGATCAATTTCCATTCTCTATAATTACGCTTCATTAGTTAAGAACAGCCACATCTCTTATGCTGATGCAGTCATAAAATTCATTACACTGATGTAACACGTTCACTGTATGAAATATTCTTAGAATTTTTCAGATACACTTTCTAAAGTAGTAAAGCTTCCCGAAGTCACTTCCAGTAGGTGCTGTTGCTGCTAGAAATTTTTCAGATATGGTCAGTGTACGGTCTCAGTGCAGTTTTGTAGATACCTGAGAAGATGGGTTAGGAGCTCCCACCTCCCGCAGATGATACGTATGCTGAAAGCTGCTCAGAATGGATTTTTTTGCTTGTTTATTTTTTACTTGTTTATTGATAGAACAGGAAGTGCCCTTGTGATTCACAGGTCCTTATTTATAAAAGCATACTGTATGTTTCATATAGCTTGTACAAAAAGGTTTGTTTGTACTGTCATCTGTTAATTTCTGTAAGTCCATGTTTGGTATGGACCTTCTGGTTTCTTGAAGTTGGTGAAAATGTTAGTGGTGTGAGTCCCTGGGTCCAGACGGATAGTAAGCACAACCTTTTTTTTATTTTTTTTTTATTTTATTTTTTTTTTTTAAGAACCAACAGAATTATAACTCTGGAAAGGTATCTAATGTAACTCGTACTGGCCTTGCTGTGGTTATACCCCTAGACCCTTTTATCTGCTCAGCCTAGCCTTCCCCATATGCCTCTTGCCCTGCTGAAATGAGGAGAGGCTAGCTGTGTTCTAAACAGGAATAGACAGAGCTGTCTGGTTTGACTTTCCTTAGAAGTCGAGCAGCAAAATTTTAATGTATGATTCCTAGGTCTGATTTGGTGTATCCTGAGTGTCTACACAGCAGGTGGATTTAAATTAAGTGGATGTAAAAATAGAATAGAAATGTGCTAACAGCCTCTGCACTACTTGTATTATACACACTCAAACTCAAGGTCTGCTTTGGCTTTTGTATACCACTAAGCATTTTTCCAGAGATGATAATCAATAAACTGTTAGAACTTGCCCAACCATACTTTGAGCTCTTTATTGTATAGCAGTAGCTACTGGTTTTAATACAGCATTGTTGTCCTTAGAAGCACATCTAAATATAAACTACAAATGGCTGCATACTCAGAAGATTAAGAAGTGGTATAAATCCATTGAAACACGGATTGGTCTGCTATCAGTATGTGAACATAGCGATTACAGAAGCAGCTGTATAGCCTAAATTTATTACTGCAGATGTGCACAAGTTACTTGTTCTGCAAATGATAATTCAGTATAGGTTTATAATTGGCTATAGTCTGTTAGGAACCCTTTGGAAAAGTAGATTACAGACCATACGCAGTAAATACACTGCATCTGTCAGAGGAACACCTGCTGTGGTGGTGGGTGACCAGATAGCGCTACGCACTGATGCGGCTTAAGAATATATGCTTCTTTTTAGTACTGCCTGGTAAGGCACATAAATATAACTTGTAAAACATGTAACTCTGGTTCTTTCTGGGTTAAGATTGCTGTGGATATTTTTAATACCGAATTCTTCCACCACATTGTAGGTCTACTTTATATAGACTACTGTGTGAAATAGCAATATTGGTTAAGCAGCTTAAACCAAATCTCAAAGCCAGTGGTGATTTTTAGCAGGTCATTTTCAATTTCCTAAAACCCTGCATCTGTGAAACTTTCAGGACTTTTGGATTCATAACTCTTGTAAAAGACTTTAGTGCTGTGTTGCTTTTTTATGAATGTGCAAAAGGACATTCTTTTATATCTAGCATTTTCTTAGGGTGGTTTGCTTATCTTAGGATGTTGCTCCTAATTACTTGCTGCATTTTGAATAAAACTGAGCAAAATTGAATTCTGCAGAAATAAATTGTATATTGAAACTGGCCAATGTGAAAAGTACTTGTAAAATTATTTACAAGGAATAAACAAGTCAAGTTATTGTTGAGTTCTTATTGCTACAGGTCCTGGTTTCTCATTTCTTGGGATTATCCCCTTTATCTAACTTTTCCCCTTTATTTAAGTTTCTTGTTACTATTTGCATTTTCCTTGTGTTTGTACAGCTCAGTGGCTTAATTTCCCCATCTGCAGGTTATCTTACACTTGAAATCAAATTACCATTGAGAGTCACAGCTTTAAATTCAGGTTGTAGGTTCTGTTACAGCTTTTCAGTTGGTTCCCTGTGCCTACTGTGATTACCAGTTCCACTGTTTGACCTCAAGTCTGTCACACAGGCTTGCTTGGCTCATTCTCAAGCTCAATGGACTAAAAAGGGCTAATTTGTTTATAACAAATTGCTCAGAGCCCTTCTTTCCTACACATAGAAGATTACTTTTTGAACCATTTACAGTTTGTTCTGCCATAATTCTGGTTGGTTCGTCTACTATTCCCTTAAAATAACATTGATGTTATTCTTACAGCATTCTGTTGTAAATTCTAACTATATGTTGCATATGTTCAGAGATCTGACTGTTTAATGTTATGCCTAGGGGAAGAATAAGTGTCTTGTGTGCTTTAGGCAGACATTTTCCCTCAACGAATAACTGTAAATAATTTATTAATGCAATAAATGGAGTATCCTTTTATTGAGATTGAGCTGCTGCAGGCATACTAGCTTCATCGGGCTCTTGGCTTCACCTAAAATGGTGAATAGTAGCTGGAAGATTTCTAAATTACTGCAGATTTTAGTAGTTGGACCCTCTGAAACTCTTGTGGAGATACCACCAAACAGTACTTGAACATCGAGGCATAGCGGAGCTAGTCTGCATTTGACTTGGCTTAAAGTAGATCCACCTTCCAGTGACTAATAGAAACTCCTTATCATGTACAGGTTGTAGCGAAAAAGCTGTTTTTCTTTCTTAGAATCCATTCTTCTGGAATGAACGTTATTCTGAACTTGTCATTGACATTGCCTCTGAGAGCGTGTTCAATCAGCAAGAACACATTTGGTTTTGTTGGTGTTTAATAAGAGGCTCTGCATGGCATGTTACAGAACAGCTTCTTGTAGCTCTGGAAGGCAGGAACACAATGCTTATTGTCTCCCTTCTGGGAAAGTTAAGCTGGAAAGCATTCAGGCTGTAGGGATCTTCAGCGTAAGATTTGATAACAGCCTTAGCTTTCCTTACGTCCTACAACAGGGTAGCGCAGCGCACAATAATAGGCATAAAGCTACCAATTGTGATCTGATTCAACAAGGCTGGCAAAAATAAAAGACTTTCTAAAAGAAATTGCAGTATTGGTTAAGTCAGGGCGAATCTATAGAAATACAAACCTCAGCATTTTTTTATTTTACATTGATAAGAGAGCGCGATATCTTTCAAAAAGCAGCATCCTGTGTAAACTAAGATTTAAACGTAACATTATTCCTAGTCATGCAGGAAGTCCAGAAGAAAAAGAACTATGGATAATCAGTTAAAAGAACTGACAGATACCCTGATGTGTTGATCAGTAGTAATACCTAATTTCTATTTCAAGTGTGCTATAATGGATTACCATATAGATGCAGCAAAGCACTAAGCATTAAATAGATCTATGTGTTTTCTGAAAAAGCAATATTATTTCGCACTGTGGGGTTTCTTAAAATATTTCTTATTAGTGTACTGTGAAACGAGAAACAAGATGTCAATAGCCAGTTTGGATTCACAGCAGTATTGCTAGAAGTCTGGGCTGGAGCGGAAGAAACTATCATTTGTTTTATAGGAATAGCAATGCACGTGTTTTAGAACACCAGGGGGTGGGAGAGTGTAGGAAACGTTCTTGGAAATGCTAAGTCGAAAGGACAGCAACTGGAGCTCGTTCATGACTTAAGCAATCTTGTGTCACACTTTAACACCATCTTACTCTAATGCACACAGGCAAAAATTACAAGTTAAAAGGCATTCTAGCTGTAACTTTGAATTGACTTGTAACATTCAGAAGTTTTTATTTAATAATGTAGACTTTTAACCATGATAACTTATTTTTGCATTGCAGGAGCAAATGTGGACTCTGAATTTAGATTATTAATATTCATTCTAATCTGCTGCAAAGCTTTCATTTCTTCAGTAGGTAGCTGTGATGCTAGCAATTTAATTTGCTTTTTTAAAAATGACTTCTGTTTACTGTTTGGTAGTGCTATGCAGGTGATTAATCACATCTTTGCATTTTTTCAAAGTGCATCCATTTTTTTTTTCACGGTTTTGAGATACTGCAAAGGAAAACAGCATGAGAAATTACTCAAGTGTCTCAATTTTTGCTATATGAAAAGATTTTGGGATATGGAAGCTTTCCTCAGATAGGAACTTCTGTCCTTTTACTATATATTTCAACCCTTGAATTATTTTGATTCAGTCCCCTGGCAAGGGTGTTTGGTTCTGTTTTTTCTAAAGAAAAAACCTGTAAGCATGTTCTTCCTCAACCCTCCCACCTTCATGCAAGTTATAGTTTAAGTTTGCTTTTCCTGGTGGTGGTTGTACTCTGCAACACAGCACAAACTAAAATTCTCTAACGTGTGGATGCGAAAGTTGCAAAGCTCTTTTTCAAAATCGGTCTTTATTATGCAGCTTTGCCGCTTTACCATCTCACGCTTTGTCATAGTTCACTTTCTGGAAGTAACTTTGTGTTGAAGTTTAGGTGAAATTGTGTAACATCCGAGATGCTGCCTTTACTGCATGCCAGCGTGCCTCTGGCCTTTCCCAAATAACAGTTAACGTGCTTTGCGTCTTGCAGAGAGGGCGCAGTAAAGCCCAGCTTCCTTCACGCGCTGTTGGGTTTTGAAACAACTAACAAGGGGTGGCTATTTATTTTGATCCTGAATCAATTGGGATGTGTGAACTGTAAAATTACTCTAAGATGATTGCTGAAGCTGTTGGGAAATAGGTATTGTTGGCAATGAAGGAAAACTTGTACCTTATCAGATCACTTTCAGAGACTTTCATTCATAATACATGAGTGTGCCACACCTGGTGTTTAAGTATACATCAGACATTTAGCAAAGTAGACATATTTCCTAAATAAAACTTTTGTTTTACAATAAACAATTTTACTGTAATGTCTGAAATATACAAAGATAGGCATTTTCACCAGTACTATTACCAGATTTTGACAAATTTCTAATAAAACATTCTGATACAGAAATGGTGCTGATTTTTTTTTAAATGTTTAATCCAATTAGTTCTCAAAAGTTACTGCTTTGAAACAAATGAGAGAGTATTTACATCCAAAGACAAGCTGAAGGTATCGTGTTAGGGCGGCCTGTAAAAGGAAGTTGGTTTTGCTCTAACAAGCTACTGTACTTCTTCTAATGACTTAAACCATGGAAACAAAATATATATTGTTTCATCTTGTTTTCCATAGTAAACATGAAGCTGTCTGAAGGTTCCTCCCTGCAGTGTGTTGTGATACTTGAATACAGACAGGTTTTTGTTGTCAGTTTGTATCAGGGCTTTGTTTAATGGAGCCTTTCTTTCCTTGTGCGTTGTGGGCACGCTGCGTGTGATCGGTCTAATGTCTGCCTGGATACAGACCGAACCCTGCATGCAGTGACCTGAAGTAGTCACGATTCGGGTGAGAAGCTCCTTTCTGCCCTGTGCCAAGTTACGTAAACATTTATGTCAGAAATAGTATTGAGAAGTGGTGCGCTGCTAGTATTTTAATATTTAGATGGATAATGATAATTCTTTGTCTGTGGATCCCGCAATCTGATTGGCAGAAACGTGGTCCTTAACTAACAGGTAAAGCCCAAGCGTGAATCATGGCCTCATTTTTAGCCAGTCAGATCCTTCATCTCAAGCGCGTTCCTCCTGCCCATGGACGGGGAGCTAGACCTCTGGCCACTGGCCTCCCATCCCTTTGGTCCCTGCTGCCACGGGGTCCTGGGGAGGGAGCTGTGGGAGTAAAGCTGAAACAAAATGCAACGAGAACATCGAAGGGATGTGCCCCATTTATATTTTTATTTCAGGTAACCATTTAGAAATGCCAAATACTATTTGGGGAGCATGTGCTACAGTAAAGATGTGAAGGAAGACCAGTCTGTCTGTGTGACCTGAGGTCTAGTTCCCTAAGTCTGTGAACTTGCCATGAC
Organism: Aramus guarauna; assembly: GCA_013400195.1. Lineage (NCBI taxonomy): Eukaryota > Metazoa > Chordata > Aves > Gruiformes > Aramidae > Aramus > Aramus guarauna. The sequence continues at coordinate 117,440 of VXBL01006520.1, read as the reverse complement.
TTCCATCTTCTGCCATGGAGAAAGGAATGTTCCATTTTCAAACAGACTCTATTTTGAGTGTTGTATATAATTTCTGAAGCACTTTGTTGTCAAAATTAAAAAAAAAAAAGTCTGTCTTATTCCATCTCTCGAGCATACTGTTTTTAACAGCAATAATGATTCATGTGTTGGCCGTCTCTGAAGGATTGCCTAAAACGCCAGTTCTTGCTTTCTTGGCTGTGACGCTTTATTTCCTCTTGTGAGCTTTTATGTGCAAAAGACCAACAAATGGGTCACCGTTGCTTAAATGACGTGTCATTCATTTTGCATCCTGCATGTAGTATTTCTGAAAACTTAATGATGCTTTGTTGTGCAGAACTTTGTCCCAGTGATTTTGTGTGATAATTACAAGGAACTTTGTTAGTAATTTATAACACTGTTTAATTTTATTTCTAAAAGTAGATGTTGAAAACTAGTTTTCCATTTAAATATATCTTCTTAATTTCATGTTTCGAAGGCTGGAAAGTTGTAAGACCCAGACACATTTTTCTGTGAAATGTACGTGAAACCATGTCTGTTCTCTCACTTTTTTAAGAGGCTAAGCAGCAATAAGTTCGTTGTCCTGTACTACTAATGTACTTACTTGCCAAGCCCTAGTCTGTACTGCTAACAGTTTAAAAAAAGAGAAGGGGAAAAAAAAGGTGTCTTGAAGCCTGTTAACTTAGTCCTTTTAAAAGCCATGTTTATGCAAGTAAGATCCCCAATTGATTTATCCAGATTATTTAATTCGCATTACCTTCTAGTAAACTGACAAAGAACGACATTTGATAGCCCCAACTGTTTGCAACTCAGATGATAAGATTCCGTTCAGGAAAGCACTTAAGCATACGCTTAAATTGCTTTGCTTTGTTGGCGCCCTGTAGCGTAACAAAACTGAGGGGGAATGGGTTTGACCACAGCCTCTTTCTTTGTTTGATCTGCCTCTGTTAGGATCAGTCCAAAACTACAGAGGCAGGCCACTACATGTTATTCCACATAAGTGCTTTATTAAGTGCATGTGCTGTGAATTAAAGTAGTGTAGCTTTGTGTAATTTGGCTCGGTTTCACTCGCCAGCTGAAAACACAGGTAAATCACCTCACAGTAAAAATAACCGCACCAACTGCTGTTCATCTCTGCCTTAGCTGGGAGATCAGACCCCATTAGTTGATGAAAAGACAGACCTAAGCCACAGAAGCTCAAAATCTGGACTGTATCAATCTAGCAGTAGTCATTACCAGACGCTTCAGAAAAGTGTAGCCCAAAGTGAGCTGCTTGCAGATCTGTCACTTCTTCCTTAGAAATCAGTTTATTTTCTGGAATACTAGGGTTTTGCAAGGCAGTGGGAAAGGGAAAGCGGTTTGTGACAGTGTCGTGGTATTTATTCAGGACTGTTCCCAGTATCTTTCTCTAACAAGAGAGTAATGTAATAGGCAGGAGTCCTTACTATGATAGATATTTGCTTTCTATTGTGTTCTCTATGTATATATTACCATTTCATTTGTGTCTTGTGTGTCAGTTTGTATCCTCTGAATAAGCCTGTTTATTATGGAAAATTTGACTATTTAGTTTTGTTTCCTGCAGAAAATATTGCAGCTACTACCTGAGAGGATTTTTTATCGATGGCATTTTCGCAGTATAGGTAAGAAGGAATGGTTTAAAAACATTCTGGTACAAATAAAATCAATGTTTTCTGTAGTCACTTCCCTTGTTCTGCAAGTTCTGTTAGCCACAGAATCCTTTCGTATTGCCCATACACAAATAGTACTTTACATACGAGGCTTGCAGCTGAAAATTCTTGAAGTGTACGGAAAATATTTTTGCCTGCTATAACAGCTCTTTGTGTTCCTTTTTTTGTGTGGGTTTGTTTTCCTGCTTCATTTTTATTTGGCACAAATGCTCTTTAATTTTTTTATATTCTTGGATTTACCTGGGTCCTCTTCACTTCTCTTTCATGTGCTAGAAGGTATCAAGATGATGGGGGTAATAAACCAGTACACCTTTTTCTAACTTGGTCTCCCTTTGTATTCACAGACTAACACCAAAAAGTAGGATTGAGGAGGGTTGTGGAATCTGTACGTGACACTTGCAAACTTGCGTTATGATAGTGTTTTGCAAGCGATCATATATGAGATGCCTGTACAAATTCATAGCACTAAATATTGCTCTTTGTCTGAGGATGTTGAACTCGACCCTTGCCACGTCTCGGAAATGTATTGTGTAGAACTGATGCTGTGAGTAGGTGCTGTTTGGTAGTTGAGCCCAGGCTGTGCTGAACTAAGTGCAAACCATGGAACTGCTGCACTGAACAGGAGCTTAATAATTTCTCTGATATCCCTGTATTACCTCGGCAGTTTAGTTCATTAGTATTGGTGAAACGGTTGTCACGCTATTTGTGGGAATTAAATGAGGAACTCCTAGTTTAGAGCTGAGTTAGTGAAGGAAAGAGATTGAGGATAAAAGTACAAACTTTTAGTAGCTCTTTTTGATCAATTTTTCTTTTACTGGCCTTTATAAGTAGAATTATGAATACATGGTATTTCTGCAAATGTGGCCCCAGCTGTCTTTCACTGATTCTAGTCTCAGGGAGGATTAGCCAAGCAGCATGTTAGAACATGGCGTTGGCTGCGACAGACTCAGGATACCTATGGATGGCACTCCCCTGGTCAAACCGAGAGACCAGCCGTTCTTTGCCCATGCTCCTGTGGTATTTACTGTATTACTGTATGTGTTCTGCCTTCTGGAACAAGGGAAGGAATAGGAGGAGTCCGGCAGAGAGAAGTTGTGGAGTTAGTAAAGCACTGCTTTTCTTGTTTTGTTTGGGTTTTTTCTTCTTTTTTTTCCCCCTTAGTCTCCTGTCCATTCTGCATGCTTTGTGGGGCAGGTGTTCTGCAGAAAAAGGCTTCAGAAGCATGGGATGGAAGATTGTATGGCAACACAGGCACAAAAAACCAAAATAAAGTTGCCAACTTAGTTAAGGCACGCACTTGAAGTGCTTCGCTTAAAACGCTCGGTGTTCTTCTGCTACAGTTGTTTTCTCAAGCATAAAGGTAATAGATATTGAAGAGACTTGGTTTAGTCGCTCATGAACTTTGGAAATCTAAATAAAAGTAGGATTAATTTTCTGAACAACTATCATGTTTTCTGGAAGTTTTCATGTAATTTCTATAGGACTTTCAACTAGATTTTAAAATTAGATTTGAACATTAATGCTATGGGGAAAAAAAGTTGTATTGTCTTTAGTTTGAAGATAGTTAACTTTTTAATGATTCAACTATTCCCTGTGGCTTACAGTGCTTATATAGTGAAAGTTTTGACCTTATGATCATGTACACAAGCCAGAAGGCAAAATTTATTCCTCTCCTCATTTGACCAGATTGAATAAAAAGCTTGAGTCGAATAGCGCAGATATATTGGAAGGTGAAATACATTTATTTTGATAGTCAAAACACCTTGAAATCCAATGAGGTAGTTGAGTTTGATAATTTCCTCTGAATTAAACATCTTTGATTCATCACTACTGTGAAAATTTGGCTTCTGAATGCTCCCAAAGCAGTCACAACATTTTGTTTTGCTGTTTGTTAAAGTAAGTTTTATGCTGCTTTGGGGGAAGTTATATTTCCTCTAAGTAGTACTTTTTTTGTTGGCATTTAGTTTGGTTTCCAGCACTATTTCATCAGCTGCCATGTTTTTCATCAGAACAATGAATTTGTTGTTGCAGAAGAAATAATGAGTGGAAGTTAAAGGTCAAGGGAAGGGCTGCTGTCACATTTCCAGTCAGTGCTGACAAAAATAAAAGGAGACATCTGCTTGACCACTTTACTACCATTTCATCTGAATTAGTCCAGAACAAATTGGTTTTAGTCAGTTGTTTTATAGCTAATATATTCTTTATCTTTATGCTTTTCTTGAATAGTCATATTTGATAATTTTTCAGCTCTGTCCAGTGATGAGCTGCGGAATTTGGCGGTGCAATTATTTACAGCTGTACCTTGTGATTTGCTTCTTGCTTATTGTTCATGTGCATTAATATGTATTTGCTATGTATGTTAATAATTTCCATTTAATACTGTGAAATAGTGAGATCTTGAGGGAAGGATCACATCTAAGGCATGTATATAATTCGCAAATCCAGGAGAAATAACAGCTGAGTGCTAAATCATGTTATTTTTCTCAGAATTCGATTAAAAACATTTTTTTCCCCTGAAGCATTTGATGTATAATCTCTCTCTGATTTTTAGGTCAGACATTTGAAGCTAAGCAGTTAGCCTGATATTTCTAAAAACAGAATCAAAATATTTTGCAATTTTAATAGCTGTGTTTTATAGACATGAATGTAGTATAGATTGCTAGCATCTTTTTCTTATTGTTATTGCTAATATTAGTGTATTTCAATGCATGAAACCTACAAGTTGGACTTCTTGATTTCTCCAAATATAGGAAGTCAAAATTTCACCTAGATTTCTTATTTTTAAGGAAAGTAATTTGGGAAATTGTCATCTGATTGAAACCAAGGTTCCTCACCATAAAGATACCTTATATTTAATCTCATAACACTGATGAGGATGATGATTGTAACTAGATTCACTTTGAGTTTTTTCACCCCAGAGTTTTCATTTTCTTAAAAACCAGTAGCCACCTAGTAAACAGCATTAAACTAGCCTTTTCTGTAGTATTTTTTAAAAAAATTCTGGTGGAAAGTGACATCTTAGCATGTGATACGTGCCTGTTGCATTTTTCTAATGCAGGGTCGATTCTGAAGAAACTTTTGCACACTGGAAATTCTCTCAAGGTATTTCTCTTTGATGTTTTCATATTTCTTTTCACTTTAATTCTTATAGAAGCATAGTACTTTACAATTTTCCAATATCAGTGTTTTATAGGTTGTTAGGCTTTGTAATTTTACTTATTGGTTTCTTGCTTGCCCAAGAGTTTTAAATCCATTTTTCTTTTTCTAAATATGTTGCAAAAATTAAAATTATATCTTGTTAATAAAAAAAAAAACAACTTAGCTTACTGAATACACTACGTTGGGTGTTTTTGTTGCATCTTGGTTTTCGCAAGGATCTTCTGATCAGTGATGTTGAGGACAATAGCTTGCTTGGACCTCTGTGGGGCCAAGATTTCGGACTCAGTAGGGCACAAAGTATTGGCAGCTCCCCAGTTGTGCGTTACACTTGTTGTCCTTCCAGACCCCCTTTTAAGATTGAGTCTTGAGACTAGCCAAGATGCCTTTCTCCCCTGGAACTGGGGCAGTTGAACTAGAGCTTTTGGGCCTCTGAAGTTGGAGTGGTAATGCTGTCTCCTTGGCGTGCTGCTGCCTTGGGGCCAGCTTGCTCCCACCCTTCTCTGCTCATGATTAAATTAAGAATGTGGTTACCCTTGGTGTGATGGAAGGGCTCACTAGCACATAGCTGGGATGGAAGTACTTGCCCTGCATTTTCTTAACTATTTAACTGTGTTACTGTACTTACAAATTTGGTTTAATATCTTTTTCTACATAATCATCCCCTTGTAGATAAGATGTGAAGGAATCCGCCTGTTTCTTCTCTGGCTTCAAGCGCTTCAGACTAACTGTGCGGAAGAGCAGATATTAATATTTGCATGCCTTGTGCCTGGCTTTCCGCCCATTATGTCCTCACGAGGTCCCTGTACACTAGATAACCTCATTAGTCCTCCTAATTCGCCAGACGGTGAGTAAAGGAACACAATTTCCATGCTGCGTGTATTGCCTCCCCCTTCCCCCCAGGTCATTGTGGAGCCATAGAGTTTCTCACAGGGAAGATGTCACATGGGTGATTCTGTCTGTAATTCAGAGATGAACTGGATTTGCCAAGCTATTGTATTTGTTGCAGCTGTATAGCCTTCTGATCTTGTCATTCCGAGTTCAGAACGGTTGAGGTTTGTTGTTTGTTGTGTTGGGTTTTTTTCATTGAGATTCAGCTGTATGAACGCGTTACTGCAGAACAAGTAGGTGTGCCGATTGACCACTTGCGGGTTAGTCTGTGGTGATGGCTTGTGTTAGCCCTTCCAAAGGGCAGGCAGTCAGAGGTCGGTGCTGTCCTCTGTTCTGTGCCGTAGGACTTGGGGAAGCCCCAGCAGTTACTGCACTTTGACTTCGTACAACTTAGTAGTGTGTTCATGATTATTTTCAAATTAACCTTTTGATAGAAAATAGCTTTTAATTAACTTTTTCAGGTTTTCTATACTTAAAACGTTTTCTTTTCATTTTAGCTAAGATCTTTCCAGAAGAAATAACTCCACTTTTGCCAGCTGTCTCTGGAGAAAAAATTGCTGAAGACCAAACCTGCTATTTTCTTCAGCTACTGTTAAAATATATGGTAATTCAGGTGCGGAGGATATGTGTTTTTAACTATTCATATTTGGAGGAATGTACTTATGGTAGAAAATTAAGTCCACACCGTATCTGTATGGAGCTGGTTTTACCCCTCCCCAGGAAGAAGCTGTCTTCTGCACTCTCTCATTCTTGTTTTTAAAAGGAAAATCGTCCCAAAGGTATTTTCTTGTGCCATTTTTGGTGAAAATAAGAAGTTTTTCACACTTGTGATACGAATTAATGAATGTTATCGAACTTTGCAGGATAACTTGACTATTTTATGTGCTTGTGGTCACATTTAGAAAATTGATGTGGGATAAAGATGCAGTTTGTTCTCTTTGGACGCGTACATAGCTGAGAAGACATGTAAAGGACCACTGGAGAAAGAGATGAAAAGGAGAGATGGCTTCTGAGATTATTTTTTTTAAAAGGATGCAAGTAACATGTACATAAAAAATTTTAATTAGATTAATCTGTACAGGAAAGAAATTAAGATACTGTATATATTAAAAAAGTACAACTTAAGCAACTTTTATACCAAAAGGCAAGGCCAAAATGACATATGGAAGGGGTTTTGTCATCTTGAATAAATGCTTTATTTTGAAAAGTGGCCGTATGAAATTAACAGCTTCCTCTTTTACGTATCAGTCTCACAACACTTCAGTTTTTTCACTGTTCTTTTTATACTCTTATTATGTGTTTGGGATCTAAAGAAAACCTGATTACACTATAAATCCAGTTGCGTTGTGGTTCATTAGCATTCATTTTTTTGTGTTGCTCAGTAGAGGGGAGTGGAGTTGGGCAGTAACCTTCTGCTACAGGCAAGAGCTGAGATTAAAATAATGCGATGCAAGTGCAGAATGATCACTAAGAGCCAAAATGAAGAGCAAATCTACCTCTTCAAGAAAATTTGTCTGCAACTGGGTAAAATTTAATATGAGTCAGTTTATTTACACAACAAAGTCATACAAAAACTCCGTCATCTTGTTTCCAAGTTCTATGTGTGTATTTTGCAAAAGTAGGACATTGCAAGTTGTACAATTTTTAGAGATTTGGAAAAAGATGTAGTACAGATTAAAGTAAGAAAATCTTTCTTTAAAAGAAAATAAAGAATCTCATGTGACTGATGGAAACAAGCCAGTGTTTCTTTAACTTAAGTCATCATCTTGGATATAGATTCAGTGAACTTGTTGCCTGCTATATATAGTTGGACAGGCTTTTCTAAGAGCTTTTACTGGAAAGAAAAAAAAAATCCTGTAGTATTTTGATGTTGCTTTAAAAAAAAAAAAAGGAAAAGAATAAAAAGTGGGCCTGAATTTAAAGTATATGTCAAAAGATAAACGCTTTCAGTGCTCACTTGAGTTTCACATAAAGGGAAGTGATGTAAGAGACTAAAACCCAGATATGTTTAAGTCATCAGTGGAAAGATGTCTGCTTTTACCTTTCTTATTTGAAATTGATTGGGTTTTCTTATACAAATAAAGAAACCACACCCATATTGGTTATGCACAACTTATTCCGAATTGAAGGTGTTTTAATATGAAAAAAAACAACTCTGCCAAAATTTGGCGCAGTCTTCCAAAGAATTATAGTTCCAAACTGTTGGTAGAGAGCACCTTGAAAGTACGTGTGTGACTCTGGTGTAGATCTATGCAAGAACGAAGGGGTTCCTTTAAAAACACTTAGATGTCAGCCTCTTCCTGTCAGTGGAAATTACTTGTACCTTGAGTCACGTTTTCAAAGGAACATTGCATGTGTGTGCACATCCCTAGTAAACATGGACATTGAGTGTGTTTCTGATGAAAAACATCTTTGTGATAAAAGCATTGCCCAGAGTAAATTTGCCTGAATTTACAGGTAAGAAGCAAATTTGTTAGAAAGAGGTATTAATGTGGCATTTCCTCTGCCTCAGTGCATTAGAATAGCACAAATACGCTGGCTTCTAATGAGCTTGCCTTCTTTGATATGCTGAAGCCCTCATGGTAGTCTTACATTCTTGCTGCAGTTTGTAAAGTTTTTTGGGACAGTGCTGATTTTTGTTTATCTCTTGTATTCACTGTGGAATGACTGTCAGTATAACACATTAACTTGAAGCTTCTTGTTTGTTTCTCTTTAACACTGTGACAAAGGCTGCAAGCTTAGAGTGGAAGAATAAGGAGAACCAAGACACTGGGTTTAAGTTTCTCTTTACCTTGTTTAGAAAATACTATCTTCCTCACTTGTTTCCATCTTTTACAAAGCTAACCAACCTCTACAAACCTGTTCTTGGTAAGTAGTGAATTTTGTCTTTTAAGTAGAAAAAGAAATAATGGTGACTGTTCTCAGCAGCATCTCTGTTACCTGCCGGCATATCACTACAGTCTTTTCAAATGAGGATCTTTCCTCCTTCGTCTCACGTTTTGATTTTTTCCTAGCGCAACTTCAGATTTTCTGAGATAGTCCAGGAAGCTGCAGCTGCTGCTGATCATTGTGTAAGGGCTGGCCTGATTCTCCTGCCCTAAGGATGTTTCCACTGGCATAGCATTTATATCGAGGGAGCAAGGACTCTGTAACTGTGATATGTAACTGTGATGGAACGTGCTGTCTGATGGCTTTCTTTAAAGAATCAGCAAGCTGCCAAGTGTGAAGGAGTAGCTAACGTAGTTACTCCATGTTTTATTAAAGAGAAGATGAGTATGAAGGGCCAAATGAAAGGAAATGGAGACACCTACAGTTGTAGTATTAAAAGCATGTTATTTCAGAAATGCTCACGTTTTTCCTGATTTTCTACTGAATTATGTATGAGAGGCAATAGGAGTGGTGGTGTTAGTACTCACCTGGTGTACTGCAGCCTCTTCATCATCCTTCCCCTGCTTCCTCTGGCTTTTAACTCCTGTTCGTTGCAGTTTAATATTTAGTGTCTAAAATTACCTCAGTGCCACTTCAGCTGTGTTGCTCACAGCTAGAGCCCAAGCTTTCCATGTTTTTCAGCTGCGTGCAAGTGATTTTTCCGTAAATCTATGCACGTGAATGAATTATGACCCAACCTATCTCTTTTGGCAATCTTCCACTTCTTCCCATGGGTTTTTTTTCTTTTATTTCAGCTTGTGCAGTGCTCTTTGCACCTGAGTTAACTTCTCTTTCTGCTGTGCTAAGTATCCTTTTTCTTCTTAATCTTTGCACTACTGAGCATTCCAGAGCCATCTTCTCTTTCTCACTGTATTTTATTAATTAAACTCTGTGAAACTTCTAGAATTAACTTACGTTGTAGTTGGAATAGTATTTTGATTTTGCCCTTCTTTTTGCAGCCCTTCTCTTTTGCTTTCCTTTGTTTTGCGTGATACAAATTATAACCTTCAGGAAAGATTGGTACTTTTATGTTCTTCCTTTGCTTTAGGAGAAACAAAATTATCATAAACTGTAAGTATTAATATAATAAAAACAGTCATTGCATCTTGTTATTGCAAAATGTTGGTGGTGACGTGTTCAATACATTTAAGCAGAGTCTGGAAGCAATTACTTTTTTTTTGAGATTAGATTTTCTTTATATCTTCTCTTTTTATCTCACCAGATATTCCTGATATAAGACCAAGACCAGTATACATTACTGCAACACGAAACAATGAAAATGTCTATAGTGCAAAAATCCCATATATGGCAGCTCGAGTTGTTTTTATTAAGTGGCTTGTTACCTTCTTTCTTGAAAAGAAATATTTAACTGCTGTTCAGAATACAAAAAATGGAGGAGAAATGCTCCCTAAAATTATTCAGGTGTGCTTTAAAGTTTACCTGTCTTTTCTTACGTACATGCTAACCTTGCAAATGATCACAATGCACTGACAACTGAAGCAAAAAAAGAAATGCTACCCCTAAGTGAATAAATGATGTACTTGATTATTTGCTTTTTTTTTTCCTTTGAATGAGGCAATCTCCAAGGGAAACCCTTTAGTAATTTCTTAGAATGGTTTTTTCTCATAACTGTTTGCCTTAGCAGCTTTATCAGTATTATGTTTAGACTTTTGGAATCTGTAAACTGTCAAACTTATTTGTGCCATGGACCATTTCCCAGCAACATCAAAGGCTGCTCTGTTTTCCTCTTGATTACAGCAGCTGTTTACAATGAGATATTAGAAAAATATTTCACTTTCAAATCGCTGGTTGAGAGTTCCCTAAGATTAGGGACTTAATGAATTTTACAGAAATAGATGCTTTTTCTTTTAAGAGACTCTTCAGCTTCTTGTTAAAAATTTAGGATCAATGTCAACTTACATTCTTCCCCCCCAATCATGGGTCAGTGTCAAATCCGGATTCAACAGAAAAGCATACAGTACCTGCTATGGTAGAACTGTAGATTTTCATGTCAGTTGTTTTTGGAGTTCTTCACTGTAGAAGTTAGAAGCCCTAAAGCAGCCAAGTGTAGCTTACCTACCAAAAGTGCTTTTTTAATTGATCTTTTCTTTCTCATTGAAAATTCCATCTTTTGTATAAACTGCTGTGCCATTCCAACAGACGTAGCCTGGAATTTTTTTTTTTAAACTGAATTTTGTAGATGATTGAGACCAAATAAATGTTTAGTTTGCATAATGGTATTGCTGCCCTCAAAATGGGAACTGGTCCAAAGTTATCGCTGAGCTGAAGCTGTGTGCCAGCTTTTGGCACACATTGACTTCTCAGTGGTGTTGAAGTTCAGTGGCTGCAGCCTGTGCCTCGCTAGCGTGGCTGAATCTTACCCAAAAAGTTCATTGTGAAAAGCAGTAGAGATGTTATTGCTGCTCTGCTACTGCTTACGTGGTCGAACAGAGGGCAGCCTTAGTAATGTAAACATAAAGCAGAACTGTGTTTGGGCAATGCTTTGAGTTAGTGTAAGTTGGGGTTCTTTTTTCTGGTAGCCCAAAAGCAGCGTTTTAGTCCTCTGTCATCTTCTGGCTGGATCATTTCACCAGACACAGTTCAAGATGTTGCAGAATACATGCAGTGCCAGAACAAAACCTGACAAAGAGTTGTCAGGAATAGTAGTGTGCAAGAGTATGAGCTATGTATAGTGGTGTGGTCCATCTTTTCCCAAAAGAAAGGGGCGTGGGGATTCCTCTCCACTGTGTGTGTGCCTTCCTCCTCTCCTGCCACTGCACCCCTCCCTCTTTTTTGTCTCATTGCTTTTTTTTTTCAGTTCTGGACCAGTCAGTACCAGTCATGTACACTATGAAGTGTACATCATGTAGAGTATAAGACCACATTCCTTCCTGGATCAAGTAGTAGACTGAAAATTACACTTCCTGACTGTTGGGATCCCAGTGTGTTGTGTGAAAAAGAGGACTGGTATCTTGTTATGTGTAAGTATTCCAGATTTTTGGTGTATGCTGTTTGTTACTTAATTAGGCATGTATTTTCTTCTGTGTAGACTGTTGGTGTTGTAAACCAAGATAAAAATGCAGAGCTGGAAACCAGTATGTCTTATGCAAGCGAGCAGGAGAGAAGCCATTCTAACAGCAGCACCTTGTCCGACAGAAGGCTCAGCAATTCCAGCCTCTGCAGCATCGAGGAGCAGCATCGGACTGTCTATGAGATGGTGCAGAGAATCCTCTTATCCACTCGAGGATATGTTAACTTTGTTAATGAGGTGTTTCGGCAAGTAAGTGTGTATTTTTATTTGCTACTGTATATATAATTTTTTTTTAAAGGAAGTCTCATGAGAGAGAACACTGCAAAGGCTGATGGTCAGGTAACGATGCTAATCACACTAGCACCCTTTTAGTGTGGAGTCCTTCCTAGGTCTAGTTTTAATGATAAAATTGTGACATTTTTATGGGAACTGAAGGTTGTTGCTGATGCCCAATGGCAACATGTCGTATTTGAATGGGCCACTTTATTTGTTCTTGGTATTAAGATGTAATTTAAAGGTGTGTAAAGAGGTATTAGCTTGCAAATTTATTATTTGAATTAGTAAGATTCTTGTTCCTGTGATCAGTGGCAGTATTTTAATGTCTATTTGAACATTGACTGCTTGTACTAGTATTACTCACTAATTTGACATCATTTCAAGTTGCTTCAGATGAAAATACATGTGGACCTACTGGAGAGTCCCAATTTTTTTTTTTTTTTGGTCCGGTACCAAGGTAGAAATTGGTTGAAGCAGCAGTTCCAGGTCACATAAACATGCAGGAGATACTCTCCAGCAGCTGAGCAAGCACACATGCTTTAGTGTGGAGTATCTTGTGTGGCACAGTTTAGGAAGTCCTTGTAGCAGTGCTTTTCCGCAGATGGATGACACTTGGAGGGGAAGGAAGTACTTTTGCGGATGTTAAGAACCGCTGTGGCACGCTGCCCTCTCCTGGTGTTTGTTCAGAGCAGGGAAGATTAGCCCAGCTCCCAGGGAACAAAGGCTAACGTGATGCAGTACTTCTATCTGTATTCAGTATGATCAGTGTTCAGTAATTGAAACAGATAATGGTATTTGGATCTTTTTTTGTAGTTATCTCTCCCTTACAGGACTCTCACTAGTCACTGTGAATTCCTCTGCTCTTTTTTTCTTTCTTTTTTCTCTCTACTCTATTTCTTAGCTTTTCTGTAAGCGTTCTGTGTAGTGCCCATTCATCCTGCTGATGAGCTGTTGTTTCTCTAATATTCTAGCAGTTGCTTTCTGACTTTTCCAGTTTCTGCCTCTTTAAGTTGACTATGTCTGTGAAGACATTTTCAGAAATTGCACATAACTTGCTGTATGGCATATTTAAACTTGCTTTTGCTAACCCTTCAGTTTCTGTTGGAATCAGCTGTTGGATGTTGCACTTCATGCTGGCTAGGGACGAGGAAGTGTACTATGTGATGCAAAGATTGCCCTGACCAGAGTAAGATACCTTTGTGGTGGTTTTGCAGCTAAGCTGGGGATAGGAAATGTTATAGTTTGTGACCCTGTTAATCATGGAAAGTGGGTAATCTCTTTGTAGTTGAAAGGACCTATTTTTAGTATGAAAAATGTATTTTCATCTCTTTCAGTGGTTTTATAAGATGCATATTGATATCTTTTTTTGTTGTTGGCAAAATATGCTTGTTTTGTACCAGATGATGTTTTCAGACACTGATTTCTGTGCCTGTTCACTGCAGTGCAAAGGTCTTCTGTCACTGTATTTTTTCAGTCCCCGAAGGCCTCCAGAAATGTGGGGAAGCAGCCAATCTAGCCTTTTTGAGCTTTCGGAGAGGGCGTCTTTACAGAGTGCTTCCCAAATGCAGATATTGAGTAGCATGTTGAAAATAAATTCATTGTATTGATTTCCAAAACTGTAGTGAGAAATGACCGATGGCAGCCACTGTTATCCTCATCATAACTTACTGTCTTGTCTCTACCTACACTTGCTGAAATGGCATTTCATATCGTATGATTGTAGGTATATGCATAGGTTGTTGATTAATCATAACTCCTCCTAGTACAGACAAAAAAGTAAAAATTATGTATCCTTTCTTTTTGAGCTGTATTATTTATGGGTGGTGGTGCGTGTGTTTGTATATGCATGCACATCTATGTGCTATATAGAGTAAAACTAGTTAACTTTTCAATTTAGGCTTTTTTATTGCCGCCTTCTGATATATCTGCAACACGGAAAGTGGTTAAGGTGTATCGAAAGTGGATATTGCAAGAGAAACCTGTGTTCATGGAGGAGCCAGACAAAAGGGAAGATGGTCAGGATGCTGTTGTCAGCTTAGAGGATTCATCGGTGCAAATGGATGGTAAACATGTATGGTATCACCGTTACTTTCTGTTCGATATATGGCTTAAGTTTTAAACTCACTTTGTAAATGAGTAACAATTGAAAAACTGTTTGGAAAATCAAGATTAAGAAGTGCTTTTATTTAAGGACTCAAAATTTAAATAACTGTTGAGTGTTCAGTAGCACTTAGGGAAAGTTTGCAGCTATTCTGAAAAAAGGAATTTGTTGATTATTCCCTGCCTATACAAATATGACAGCAAGAACTTAATGGAAGAAATACCAATAGGTTCTGCAGTGTTAAAATTTACTCTGTCGACCTAGTGTGTGTAGGACTATTTCCTTTTGGTAGTAGTTACTTAAGAATTTGACAGTATGTACTAATTTGTATATACTGCATGAAATATTTGGATTCACATGCCTTGATCTAGGAAATTAAAGTGTAGAAACAGATTCTGTGCATCATCTTTTTAATATCCTGTCTTGAACCATCAGTAGAAGTTGACTTTGGCACTATTGACACTCTGAAGCTATTTAAAGGGAAGTTTTGTTGTGTTGAGAAAGAGGTTTGAGTTGTAAAAATGTAGTGAGAATTACAAGGTTTTGACAGATATTTTTGTAGAGGATTTATAGTTTTGCCAGATTTAAATTCATATATTCCTACAATCAGTGACTACCAAATGTGATATAAAATATTTTAAATAACATAGCTCTTAAAACTTTTATGAACCTTTACATTCCATATACAGTCTGTTCAGAGATTAAGAAATAATAGATGTGAATTCCTTGCTGAAATGAATGTAGGACATGACAGTTCCTCTGTTTTGCTTTTGAAATTTTAAATGGTTTTGAATAAATATGGAGATACTCCTTTCTGCTTTTTTACTAACTGAATTGTGTTTTTGAAAGCTTTCCTCTGACCATTCAGGCCATAAACGCTCATCCAGCTGGGGAAGAACGTACTCCTTTACCAGCGCTGTCAACAGAGGATGTATATTGGAAGACGAGGACAAAAACGTTAAAGCTGGTGCTCAAGCTGCGTTACAGGTGTGGTGTATAGAAAGGTTACAAGGCTGTAATTTTATGTAATCACGTAATTTACACTACAGATTGTAGGCTCTGCGATTAAGGAAAACAACTACCAGCAGTTGATGGTTTTTGTAAGATATGATTTGCACTTCAATTATAACTTTTTAAAATTATATATTAAGCCATGTGACCAAATCTTAGAGACAGATATCTATATTTTAAGACAGAAGGTTCTTTTTCTTTTTTCTACTCTGGGTACTAGGAATTAATCAGAACTGTATATCTGCTTTTGTTGAACCTCATTTATTGGAAATATTGGTGGTTGCTCAAGCATATAATGCCAGGAAATGAGTAGCTGGAGGACTGATGCTTTTGCCTAACCGAATAGAGGAGCTACCTACAAAATCCGTACTGTGTAATGCACGCCCTTGTTGGGTCTGTAAACGGCACCTGACTTTTTGCGGGAATGGTCTAGAGAAATAGTGATAGGTAAAACGTGAAACTTGCTCTAAGGAAAGTGAAAAGTTTGACTGGAAGAGGACAAGTATTTTATTGTAAATCTTGAGGTTTTTTTTATTCCTGGCACCATGTAAACTGACTCTAAATGCCTGTCTTGAAGGTTTTCTTGACAAACTCTGCGAATGTTTTCTTATTGGAACCATGTATTGAAGTCCCTGTGCTTCTGAAGGAGCAAGTTGATGCCTGCAAAGCAGTTCTGAGTATCTTTAGGCGCATGATAATGGAACTATCAATGAATAGAAAGACATGGTAAGCTTAATATATTCTGCATAATTTTGAGAAAATTATCAACATGGAAACTTTATGGAAGAATTATTGGGTAGGACTGGCTGTATCAGGGGTCAACCTTAAATAAGTTAGACTTGTGACTTGCCTCTGAATTGGTTTGTGAGACTGCAGGTTCTGCTGAGTATCCATCATTGTACTGTTTAACTTCAAGGTTCTAGCTGGTTCTTCCATTCCAGGCTTCACCTTCTCACAAATGAGTTTTTACAGTCCACAACCAGCTAATGCTATTTAGCGGGTGATCTGTGAAGTCTGAAGTGTTTATTACATTATCAATAAGTAAGGCTTACTGGAGAATTAAAAGGGGGTTTTGGTACATGAAAATTAACAAGTAAATTAATAGAACATGTGAACAAAAAATACAATTTTGTTTTGGAACCAGGGAACAGATGTTACAGATACTCCTTAGAATAACAGAAGCTGTGATGCAGAAGCCAAAAGAAAACCA
The DNA here is from genome assembly GCA_013400195.1 of Aramus guarauna. Lineage (NCBI taxonomy): Eukaryota > Metazoa > Chordata > Aves > Gruiformes > Aramidae > Aramus > Aramus guarauna. The sequence goes on along the minus strand of VXBL01006520.1, from coordinate 101,130 downwards.
AATGAAGGATACATTTGCTCAGAGCATGTCAGGATTACTTTTCAGAGTGAGTGTTTGGTGGTTTTGTTTGTTTTGGTTGGGGATTTTTGTTTGTTTGTTTTTCATGATGATTACTCATAGTTTTAGTTAAGTACTATTGCCCAGTACTATGAAACCTACTTGTAAAATTCTTTCGCAGTAACACACTGACCTATTTTGTAAACTGTTCCTAACAGAGGGAGATAGGTTGATTTGATCTGTTGTTACAACCCGTGGTAGAACAGACAGGCACAATCTCTTTGTCGGGTATCTTCAATGAGTATCTCTAAAGTGTAAGCTTGATGTAACTGTTTTTCTGTTCAACTGTTCAGCTGGCAAGTCAAAACTGAGTCACATTGAATGAGATGTAAACATTTACACATCGTATTGTACTTTACATGCTCAGCTGCAGTATCTAGACCTGAGTGCTGCAGACGTAGCTCAATCACTAGAGTCATTCTGTCCGTAGTAGGAGACAGTTCTTCATTCTGTTACTATTATACACAGCATATTATTTCAGTTTACCAGAGAACATATAGACCACCCGAAACATACGTTTCGGAATTTTTAGATTGCCTTAGTCAGTAACTTTGACAATTATTTACCCACTGATTTCTGGGAATGTTTTTTTTATGTGAGATAGCTATGCGTAATATCTGCACATCGTGAATACTCAATGCTAATGTGCAGGTTGATGTTGGTGTGCTGAATTAATCTTGACAGAAATGTGTGAACTGTCACATGTTTCTTTTCTCTCAGACCCTCATTGTGGCTTGGATCAGAGCAAACCTGAGCGTTTACATTTCTCGGGAGCTGTGGGATGAGCTGCTCAGTGTTCTGTCTGCCCTGACGGACTGGGAGGAGCTCATCAACGAGTGGGCCAATATCATGGACTCTCTAACAGCGGTGCTAGCAAGAACTGTGTATGGGGTGGAAATGACAAACTTGCCCTTGGATAAGCTCAGCGAACAGAAAGAGAAAAAGCAGAGAGGAAAAGGTTAGTCTCTGTGCTTCTAGGCTTTTTGTATCAAACAAGTTAAATATTTAAGATTCAACTTAAAAATTAATTTAATAACATTAAATACCACTTAATCTAGTGCAAGAACCTGTTTAAACAAATGTGAAGTGCTTTGGATTTATGTGTTCTTATCCTTCAGCACGGGAGGAAAGGTAATTGAGGTCAATAGAAGATAGTTATTTAGCAGCTTTAAGTATGCGCTTAAAACCAATCTGTTCTGTGTAACAGAAATGAAATGTGGTTTCCTGTGCTGTAGTCTGGCATAGTCATCAATGTAAAAATTCTTTTCCATGTATTTTTATTAATTACAATATTTTAGCTACATTTACGTGCCACCTCACAATTGGTGCGCATAGTTGAAGTAATGATTGTTTTTTATTAATACTAAAAATTCATCTATGTTGTTTAAAAGACTAATATTTTTCGTGTCTGAGTGCCCCATACTTTAGCAAAAATACATGCCAAAGCATACAATGCTAGAGAATTTTGGTTTCTTTGTCTTTAAGGTGGCATTTTAGAGCCTCAGAAGACAGCTGTAGTGGGAAGATCTTTTTCATTGAGCTGGAAAAGTCATCCTGAAGTTGTGGAGCCAATGAGATTCAGAAGTGCTACGACTTCTGGAGCCCCAGGAGTTGAGAAAGCAAGAAATATTGTTCGTCAAAGAGCAACAGGTTAGGCTGTAATTAAATGCTTGTGTTCCCAAACACTCAGCAATGCTCCAGTTTTAAATCTGTCTTTGACTTGCGGCTACTTCCAAAAGCAGTGCAACTGAGTAATTAAATGCCTAAGCAGAGACGTTGCCTGCCTGTGTCTGGATGTCTTTACCACTACCAGTACAAATAAAGAATGAAATTATTTTGGAAAATTCTAAATATATGCTTTTAAATACATTACATTTAATTGCAAGTTAGTCCTGTGCGTGTTATGTTTTTTTCTAAAGAGATACATTCCTATTTTTATCAATTCATAAGAGAGCGTTTAGTAACATCAGTCAGATAATATATATTGCTTCTGTACTTTCATACAGCTAGCTGTTTACCGTGAACACAAGGTAAACCAGATATGTTTTAATCAATAGCATCCTTTCTTATTTGCTTCCTTTGCTTTTTATTAGCCTGATGAAGTATGTATAGCATCTCCTTTTCCTTTTTTTCTCTCATGTTTGCTTCTGGAAAGAGAAAAACAAGAGAAAGGAGAACGGGGGTGAGGAATGATCGGAGGAAGTCTGATACCCCCAGCATTGAACACATACTTGATTTTTCAAGCATTTCAGCAGCTGGAATTTGATCTCTTTTTAGTTCATGGTAGCAAGTTTCTGGGTTCCAATTCAATGGGCTATGGATTAAAACTCTCTGCAGAAAATCTTCTGCTTTTGAATGGGAGATATTTCGTTGCACAACTTCCTTCCTCATTCATGACAGATTAGTTGTGTTTCTTACCAGAAGAAATTGAAGGTGATTTAGTATGTTTTTGTGGCTACAGGCTTCATAACTAAGCCGCGGTCTTCAGCTTAGATCACAAAACATTTTGGCAATGGAGTCAATTAATTATTTGTCTTTTATCTTTAAATTCATCAAATTCCTATTTGTGCTCCTGCAGCGCATTTCTTCCCCAGGCTTCTTGCCAGAGCAGTAGGGAGAACCTGGAAGTATTGATCAGCAAGGACTTTAGTTGGTCGTGTGTGTTCATATTTAAGGAACTTTCTATCTTTAGTAAGAAAAGCTTATTTGGTGGGGAGCAAGTAGGTTGTCATGAGGATGAAGTTCATGTGTAAAAAAGCCCTTAGTTTCATTTCATATCTCATGGTCATATAAATAGAGAATTATTCTGGCTTTTGTAAGATTTGTGATTATCAATGGCTCCCAAATCAGCAGGTGCAAAAAAAGTTTTGTATTTGCATATGCCACTATAACAAATAAGCATTTCGAATATATAAAATGTATATCCCTTTTCTAAGGTAAGACTGTTTAGAAACACACAAAACTTGCTATGAAGTCTCTGGAGGTGTCATCTATCAGAATGAAACGTAGCAGTCCCTAAGGTGAATACAGAAACCAGGGCTGTTCATGGGAGACCTTTCATGGGAAAGTGTCTCCCACTGGGGGCTTTGTTTAAATCCCTAATATTCTCCTTCCCCCTTTTAAAAACAATGACGAAACCCCTAAGTCAACATACAAATACCAGAGCACCTCCTGCTTCCAGGTAAGGCTTCCTTTTGATCTGCTGCTTGTATCTGGAATTGTAAGAGGAAGAGCAGAGTATTCTGCAATAGCAGAACATCTTTTGCCCACTTGAGGTTTTTTTGCCTCTTCCTTCTTCCCCTGTCTCCTTCTGTCTTCTAAGTGTCAGCATTGACGTTGCTGTTTACAAGAAGAGAAACTGTACAATGAATAAGATTTTTTTTTCCCTAATAAATTTGTGTTCGAAACTTCTCTTAATACAGCATAACTTTTAGTAACACAATTGATAATAAATTACTGCTTTTCTCTAAAGGAGACTTTAAGCTTTTGGCAGTTGGATATTCATGCATAAAATACCAAATTTTTAATGATGTTAGACAGCCTCTAGAGTGTTAGACACCATGGAAAATGTTTTTCTGGTGGCCTTTCTCTTGATTGTTTTCAGCAGAGATGAACGAATGTAAGAGGTAGCTGCTTTTGGGGGGAAGCATTGCTGGTAGAAGGGCATTTGAGTAAGTTTTCCATTCTTTGTTTTTGAGCTGTATGTACTGCTACAGATTCTTCAATGAAGAGAGGAAAGGGTAAGTCGAATTAGCCCAGAGATAGGCATCATACACTGACAAAATGAAATATTCTACATTGTGGAACTGCTGTGATTCAGAAATCACTGACTATTGTGCTTTCAATGTTGGACATAGTTGCATGTTATTAATTTACAGCTTATAGGAAATATTTCTGGGCTTAATGTTGTAAAACTTTTTTTCTTCTCAAAAGTGTTGTGTTTCATTGTATCATGACATTCAGAACCCCAAATATTTCATTATTTTTTCTGACATAATTATTGCTTTATTTTTTTCTGGAAGCTAAGCGAAGCCAGTCTATCAGCAACTGTGTTCATCTTTATGAGGCTTTGCCAGCCACTAAAAGTGTACCTCTTCTGCTTCACACTGTGAGCTCTCTCTTACCTGGTATCTCTTACACTTCTTGCTCTCACAGACTGTCAGGTACTGTACTTTAAAGTCATCTTTTATATGAATGTTCTTTATATTTTTAAACTGCTGTCTGTCTATTCCCTTTCTGTCTGGTTGATTATTCTGTAGTAGTGTGGAATGAGATGTTTTGCACTGGTTGTGTTTCCTGTGCCTTGGATCTGTTCACGACGTGGTGTGAAGTAATACTGGTAGCCATTCACAGACAAGCAAGTTTAATGGGAGCATATCTTGTCCCTTTTCAAAGTTACAGAGGGTGGCAAAAAGTGGCTACTTCTAATGCTTTTTTGTTATTCTGTCACTGGGTTTATTGTCAAAAGAAGTGACCTTTTCAGGGAGAAGGAGGGGAGTAATATCTTTTCAAGGAACTACTGTGGAAACTAACTGAGTGCTTGGAAGTATGAGCGGGTGCAAGGAAAATATGCAGTCAAGGAAATGCAGCTGGTCAAGCTACTTGATTTGAAAGAAAAATCTCATTCAATCGCTCAGTTACAAATGGGTGCTTAAAAATGTGGATTTTTTCTTCTAAAGAATTCTTCCTGTAATTATTGATTCCAGAAGCAAATCTAAAAGATTTGGCTGTGCCTCTTAGTTCTCAGTGTTTGATTTCTCCCAAAATGTTTGTAGTATTGCAAACAATGCAGTTTTTGTTCATTTTAATATAAAAGATTATCATGAATTACAATTAGACTTACATTCCCTAGTAACTAAAGTACAATTTATTTTAATTTCTTAATAAAGAAATCCTTTTATTCATGTTTACACTTTCAATTACTTGATTTGTTAAAGGTTTCCAAGCAGTTGTTAGAGTTTTAATATAGTGCAGACCACATATACTGAGGATCAGGAATGCAAAAACTAAAGGCAGCAATCCAGATTTGGGTGTCTTAGTGGTTACTTAGACTGAAGTGGGTGTATTTTTGCTCAAAAGTGTAGTCAGCTTTGTCCTGCTTGTGATACAGTCTTGTCCTGTGGAACTTGCTGTTGTGATAAATACAGCTTGAGCAAATGCCAAGCGTACAAGGTCTGACCGGAATTCTGTGCTGGTACCCCGAGGCAGGTGTGGGAACAGACTTAATGGCCTGAGAAGACAAAGCTGTTGGTTGGTTTGTAGGGCTGGTGTCCTGTCACCTGGCCAAGATGGGGTGGTGGGAGCAGCGGGGGTGCTCTGCCTGTTAGCCAACTTTCTTTTATTTCTGTTTCCAGCTAGTCAGTCTCTGAAAATAGGACTTTGTCACCTTCCCCATCGCCCTTCTGACTCTTGAGCCCTGGCCAGCGTGTTATGTGCTGCAGCAAGAAGGGAAGAGTTTTGCATGTGATGCATTGTGGCTCCTTAGGGATTCCTGTTCTGTGAAATATCTTCAGTGGTTTTTTTTATCTCGTGCTGCTTACGGTTATCTTCAGTCATAACACTGAAATTGTTCAAGCTCGTGAATACGGGCATTGAGCTGAAAGACAAACTTTTATTTCTTTATTATTCATTATTGTAATATCTTATTTTATTGCTTTCTGTAAGACCGGTAAAGCCCACAGTGGCACTTTGAGGTCAGTATATACCAGAACAGTTAGGTTTTGTACATGTATATTTGAGATAGTTTTCTGAAATACATACAACGTTTATTGTACTGTAAATATTTTTTGAACTCCCTTGGTAGTGTAGATTGAGTGAACTAAGCATACTGTCCTCCTCCTGCAGGCTGCTGCTGCAATCTGTGCATTCTGGTCTGTAACCTCGCGTCCCGAGGGGCTGTACCTCTTGCTCATTTCTAAATCGGTGCAGCCTGAATGTCAGTGCCTACGGAGCAGACAGAAAGCAGGGAAAGGAGACAAGAGGAGGAGAATAGAAAGGTGGCAGAAAGGTCACTTTTATTTAATATGCATATATGTAACACTATGCTGAGAGAAATCTAGCAGACTTAACAATTCAGCTTATGTTCTTCATTGGGAAAAAAAAGAAATTCAAGGACTCTCATAAGAGTTGCTACAGCAGCATTTTCCATAATTTGTGAAAAAGAAAACAGCATTGGCTGTGCAGGTTGAACACCTGGAACACTGCTGGTGGTTGTCTCGGGGTGTGTGGGCCACCTCTTGGACTGCATTCTGGGGAAAGAGTTGGCAACTAGCTTCAGGATGATGGGTGGCATTAACCAGTGTCATGGCCACAACTAAAAGCACCGCTACTGAGTGGGAACATACTTGATCCCGAGCGTTACTGTCTTTTTTTCCACCCTAATGCTAAGAGAAGCACTTTTCTAAAAGCATCGTGTTGCTAGCCAATCTCAAGAGTTCCTGTTGGTCCTTCCCCAGTATGTCAGTTTACTTTCTCACTTGAATTTTCATGCCTCTCCTCTCTTTTTATTTCCCATTTTCAGTTACAGCAGAAAAGCTGCATGACTCAGTCTGTCCTCACAAACTAAGCCTGAACCATATGTAGCTCAGATCTTTTTTTACTCTGTTTGAATTACTGTCTTTTTTATTCTCTCCTTCCCCTCTTTATGGAGGAAAAGTCAGTAAGCACAGCCGTCTTTTCTGCACTCGGGATTTATAGTAGTTTTGCCACCTCTCCTCTATTCTTTGTTTCTGGAATGAACAGGGTCTAGTTTGGGTCTCTAGCATTGAAAAACAGCTTCATTCACATGATGTCCTCCCACCCATCCTTGCACACTCTGAACCCCTCAAGTAATTTCTGTCTTTTTTTTTTAGGCTTTTTACTGCTTACACTGCTCATATGTCTCTTTACAGTTTTCCTAAGGATATTTTATAAAACTTAAATTAGAACTTCTGTAACTAGAAGTTGCATTCTAGCTTTGTAACTTGGGAATTTTAAATATTTGCATGGGCTGGTTTTTCTTATAGCTTTCTTAGTTAAGTGTATATAATTCTGAGGTCATGCAAATATTTTGTGTGTTAATTAAATCAACAGAAGTTGAAGAATCTCAACAGCTGGAAAATGCAACAGGAACAGAAGCCACGGGCCTATTTGCAGACCAAGAGCAGCAGCTAACTCGAAGTAGCAGCGCTTCAGATATTACAGATCAGTTGCCATCTGATTTTTTTCAAGGTAATTTTGATAAAATATAACGATACTGTACTTCTGAAGAAAAAATGTTGAGACTTGTTCAGCCTTGTAAATGTTACTTTGGTTTCCAGCTTGGTTCTAAAATACTTTTAATCTCGCCTTCTTAGTAACTGTACTGTTGGTATCTTGTTGAAAGAACTGTTTCTAAGAGGTTACAGACCACAAATGCAAGACATGACCTTTTATAAAGCGGGCCAGTTAAAAATGAAACCTTTGAATATATGCATTTTGTGTGTAACTCTTAAACCCTGTCTGGCTTGCATTTAAATTTTGTGTACTCAAGCTAGCAGTTCTCCTTCTGTTCCTGTCATGTACGTATGTTATGCTTATGAAGGATTTTTCAAAACATCACGTATTAGGTTTTAACATTGTATTACTTCACTTAACTATAAATATAAGAAGTGTACATGTAAAGGTAACTGAGATTTTCATATAATTTGCTATGTGCTTTGGTCTCACAAATGTTTATATTTCTTGTTTACTTTCTAAAATTTCTAGGGAAAAAGGCTGGGAGTTCTCATAATTTAACTTCTTCAGACTCCAAATCAGTTCAGGAAAATAAAGGCTATACAAAGAAGGAACATGAAGCTGAGCAAGTAAGGCAAAATAGAAAGTGATTATTGATAAGGTTCTAACAATGCTTTATTTCGAAGCAGATGCCTTTTAGTATTTAGAGACTCTACGGACTGAAAGGGTGAAGAATCATTAATGGCATTTCTAGTATGGACTCTGGAATTGAGCTGTAGCTGTCCGCTGTGCTGTTTGGTGTGATCATTCTGTGTCTCCTGATCGTGTCAGTTGCTTACGCAGTTTTATCTAGGTGGCCATATTTTAGTCTTATACAAGACTTTTGTGCTTTTTTTATATTAACTATAAACAAGTTCATAACTTTTAAAATATAAATAATTCATGGCTATTATAGAGCTACAGTGCACTGGAATAAATGTTTGATGGTTTAAAGTGCCAGGGAAAATGCTTTCCTTCAGCACAATTTGTATCACCAGCTACATATTGCAGATGTTTGTATAAGTTAACATTAGGACAGGCAAGCCTTGTAGTTTTTTTATTGCTACCGTTTATTCAAAAGTTGCATTAATAAATGACTGAGGCTGACCCTGTTTGTGGAAGTACAATGCGATACAGCATGAAGGACTTCAAGCTCAACCTCATCTTTGGACCTTGGCTCTCCCATACATTTAGACTTAAAAGTACCATTAACGCTTAGCTCTAGAAAGGAGAGATGAGACGTTTTCTGCAGAGTGCTTTCATTAATTGCTTCAGGAATAACAAAGTGTCTCAAAAAGGAAGGAAAACCCAGTCTGCTTTGTGTGGTGGAGGGGAGAGGGAGAGAAGTAAACTCAGTCATTGGGGGAATTAAAAATTAACCTGGCTCCCCATTCTGTTTTAGTGGCATGTGTTATAAAATATTCACAAGCATATGCTGCCAGACCGCTGCCAGTATTGCACTTTCACTCCTTCAGCAAGTGGAAGCTGGGGTTTGACCATCTATTCACTGCGTAACTTGCTAACGTACCATGAGAAGCAGTTCAACTTCATATCACAGCCCACTGAAATATTGTCAGCACTGGTCACCAAGAGTCAGACTGGCCAGGGATGAGACACCTCTCTGCAGTCTGTCAGGCAGCACAAACAAACATGGAATGATTGTCAATTACTTCCAGTTTAAAAAAATGGCTGCAATGTTAGATAGTGTAATAAGAATTTCTACAAGCCAGTTGTCTTTGGTAGCAATAATTTGCTTTCTCAGATGTGTACAGAAAGAATGAATGGATTAGTGTCTGGCCAGTGGATCAGAAATTGCTTCAAGAAATTTATTTAAAAATAGTAATTCTAGTAATTGTAAATAATGTTTCTGAAATTACATTTTTATAATTGAGGAATTTTAGAGATTTCTTCAGCAATTAGATCTAGTGTGCTCCTAGGGGTGAGGCCTGGGGGCTTTTTGTTGCATATTTACAATGGAAAACATGATACTCTATTTTTCTGGCAGAAATTAAGTTTTGCTATTATTGATGACATGGAGTTGCAAGAAATGTGAATTTGAAGGTGATTTGCTAGATGTAAAGAAAAACAATTTTGCTTAGGGACAGCTGTATCAGCTAGACGCAGAAAATTGTCTGAAGGGTTTTCAGCAAGTAGGCTATAAATCCATTTGGCGAAGGAGGTAAAAAAAAGATCAGGTGTCTTTGCACAGCTTCTTTTGCAACAGAATAATGCCCCAACATGAGAGATGACTACTGATTTCTTCCTGGAAGACTGAATGATTTCAGATTTGTGGAAAAACATAAGTAAAAAGTCCTGCTTGTTGATGTGAAACCTGAATGTAAGTAAGGGAGGCTAAAGACTGAAACTGAAAGCATGATGGTTTCCTTAAGACATTTAAAGATATTTGGGCAGTCTAAATATTCATGAAAATATCTTGACTGAGTTGTAATTAATTTATAACAACTGTGTGTGTATCTCAAATTTGCTAAAATATGATGTAGTGTCAAAACTGTAATAAGCTGAGATTATTTTTTTTTCTCTGAAGATACTAGTACGAAGAAGCAGTAGTACAGCTGAATTAGATTTGAAAGCAGACTTGCAGCAGTCACATGGAAATTACAGAGAGAGAGAAAAAAGTGAGTTCCAAGACATACGCTATTTTTTCTTAAGTGTAGCAATTGAAATCAGTGTTGTAATGTTGTCTCATGACGGATATATTAGGCGCTTTTCTCCTCATGCGTTGCTAATGTAGCCTTTAAAACCAGGGTTTGTGATCTTTATTAATCCCCTTCTTGCTGTAGGTGAAAGCATTAGCAGCGAAACGTCCATTGGCTATAATAATGAAGTTGAGATCGCGCTCGTCCCCTGGCAAGCTTCTGAAGATGACCATGAAGTTAATGTGCCAGCAGATGTTTGTGTGGATCCTGAGACACCTCGCTGGCTTCAGCTTAGTCCTTCAGATACTGCAAATTTAACAGGTACTGTAGTCCAGAAAACGTATTTACTATTTTAGATGTTTATCTCAAAAAGGAGTTTATATGGTTCCATTTGCTTATAAAAAGTATGTTTCGTTTGGCATATATCACCAAGTTCCCTTCATAATGTTCATTCAAAAATGAAATTTGAATACTTAGCGTTTAAGGAATTTGGATAATCAGAGTGAAGCTGGCATAGCTGCCAATAAATTGTAATGCCGAAAATAATCACACAGTTGAAAATTGGGTTGCTTACTGTGTCAAATTACTACTAATCAGCAAGCTGATCAGTTGCACTCTGTTAGCCTGCCCCCCTGTTCAAGAAAAATAAATTAATTTAATTTCTATTTTAAGTTAATAGGTTTATTTCATAGCAGAATGGCCTAAGGAAATTCCTTACTATATATTTTGAGTGATAGGAAATAACTGGTTAATTCATGATAACTTCTCTCATCTTAATCCTATCACCCTCCTTCTTTATACTTCAGACTACCCAATGCTTATACTCCAGCAGGATGTGCTAAGTGGCATTCTCAGAAGGGTTAATTTGGAAGTACAAGTCCTTTACCTTTACCTGAGCATCTTGGTGGCCTCCTCTGGACTTGCTCCACCAGCTCCACGTCCTTCTTTCAGCTTTTATTTTGCTAACCTTCTTTGGGTCCTGGGAGGACACAAGTTAATTCCCTCTGCCTGTGTAGAGGTTTCCGGCAACTTTCCTCGAAACATCAGCTGCGGAGCGCTGCAGGGTACCACACTGGACCTGAGGTCTGATTTTTTGCCTGCAGACAGGCAGCTACACAGCTTTCCCTGCTCTGAGAAGATAATGTAACAGCTCTTGTTATTAAAATTTACACTTCAGTATGGAATTTGTCTTTTACTGTTTAAGCATATTCTTTCCATTTTCCTGCCAGTCTTCTCAAATCCCTGCTTGCCTTCTCAGTTTGCATACTGCTCTCTCAGGAACTGCTTCTGTATAACATGTTAGTGCCCGACATATTCCTCACCACCAATAGCACATACTTCTTAGCTACTTTGTTCAGATGCATTTCCAGGTCATTTTACGCTGTGTGATCTTAAAAAAAAAAGGAAGGACTCTTAGGAATAGAAATGTTACCTGTAAAAGCCAGTTATTGATTGAATAAATCTCTCAGAGTATGTGAATGTTCCATTTAACTGCATTTGCCTCCCTGCTGAAAGACCCTAAACCCTTGAATGGGGGCAGTCTGTCTGATCTCAGACTCATCTATAGCTGTGTTGTCTCTCTGTGGAAGGCCCGTTAGCCTATGCTTTCTGCCATTTTTTTAAATTTGAATCATGCGCTAGCTCGAGCAATGAAAGAGAGAGGTGATTTGGTGGGAGATGGAAGATGGTTAGAAGGAGTCATGTTCCTATTTTATTGACCAAATTTATACTGTACCCTGCATTTCTAATTTGTGAAAATTGAAATTTTTTAAATTTACAGACAGTAGCGAATTCCTTGCTGATGACTGCAGTATAATTGCTGGTGGAAGCCTTATCGGCTGGCATCCTGATTCTGCTGCTGTGTTATGGAGGAGGATCTTGGGAATTCTTGGAGATGTGAACAATATACAGTCACCTAGAATCCATGCAAAAGTTTTTGGGTATCTTTATGAGCTGTGGTATAAACTTGCAAAGGTATCGTCTATCATGCTTACATCTAATGACAATTATTTTTCTTTTCTTGTAAAAATTATTGTTACATTTGATTTAGTATTAGCATCTGGAACATAAGCATGAGATTTGGAGAATTCTGTCATAAAGATAATCTTGTTTGATTTCTAGTAGGTATCCCCAACAGAGAATGCTCCTGTTCAATGGCAAGAGAATTTGATTAGTTAGTTTAAATGGAATGAGGAAACAGTAGCAAAGAAAATAGACGTATAGGACAGAATATCACAAATGCTGGTATTCAGTGTAAAAGCCCCTGGTATGACCTAAACCAGTAATATTTGCTTAGGCTGTGGGGAAGCTCTGTAGAACAAGCTTTCGTGGTAGTTGTGGCTTAGGCATAGTACAGGGTGTAGCACCTTTCAAGTAAATAAAATGGAAAAGTGATAATATGAAATAAAGAGCATGAATAAAGTAAGTGATCAGTTTTATTAACTTGCTCCTTTTAAAAACATTAGATACGAGACAACCTTGCTATAAGTGTGGACAATCAATCTACTCCCTCTCCTCCAGTCTTAATTCCTCCTCTCAGAATATTTGCGTCATGGTTGTTCAAGGTAAGTTATTTCTAAAATTTTCACATTAGTATTTTCTTCTGTATCAGTACTGAATTTCTGTATGTTTAGCTGCATTATTTCTGATTTTTACAATTGCTGCTGGCTAAGATGAGTACCCTCCAAAAGCTATTTGGACTTGAATCTATTTTAATAAATACATGGAACAGATTTGCTTTGTGGAAAATCTGCTGAAGATACAGTTTTCTGTTACTGGGCTCCTGGGGGAGGGGGGGAAGTAATAACACAAGGTTATTGTCTTTTCAGGCGACCACCCTGCCAAATGAATATAAGGAAGGCAAACTTCAGGCATACAGGCTGATCTGTGCTATGATGACTAGGCGTCAAGATGTTCTGCCAAATTCGGATTTCCTGGTTCATTTTTATTTTGTGATGCACCTTGGCTTAACAAGTGAAGACCAGGTACAAGCTTTACTTGATAAAAAAATTAATTTATTACTGTGTGCTGATGGAAATGTCTGTATTTTCATACTTGAAGATCTGAAGCAGAAAGGAAGCAATGCTTTGCAACATTTGTTGCGTGAAATTATCCTGTCTATACCTAGTCCATACCTCTCTCTAGATTATGTAGTCCTAACTTTCTCATTGCTCTCCCAGTTATAAGTTTTTAAACTACTTATTTGTGACTTACTGTCACAACTGCATCACAGATGCTTGTTGATGTTTCTTTCTCGGGGTTAAACCACACACATACGGTTTTACCTTCCTACCACAAGGTAAAATGCTAGATGTGATCTTGGGCAAAGGAGGGACTGCGAAGAGCTTTCTGTTAATTTGAGCAGTGTCTTCTCTCAGCATGCCCTTTGGAATGCCCTGTGCCGTTGCTTGCAAGGACATCCTCAAAAATTAGAATTAATGTTGTCCTCTCCAGACTTCCCCTTCCAGATTAGTCCTTTGGGGATTTAAAACTGTCATACCAGCTCTTTTTAACTGGTGCAAAGGGGACTGATGGGAGAACTGAGACTGAAGGTTATCTTATCACTGTAACCAAGAGATGCTGCCAAAACATTCTGGTTTTGTGGTAAATATTGTTTCTAGGTCCCTGTGTCCTGGGCTGGGCAAGTATTCAGCAGCAGATGAGGAAAAGACTTGACCTGTCAATATGCAAGATTATTATTGGGCCACAGAAACCACTAAATACTCATAAAAGCTCTAAGAAATACTCTTTAGAGAAAACAGAGAATATCTAAAACTATTTCCGTGTTTTTATAGCTGTAGGAGTGAGTTTTCTTCCTTAATAGTCTAATGAAAGCCATGGCTGGAGCTGTGGATGCCAGCAGAGGGCACACAGACTCCTCCGTAAATCCTGTCTGTTCTAGTCACTCCTGCTGCTTCCCAGAGCTGGTTCTGGTGCCTTCAGTAAGCCAGCAGCAAGAGTCTTCCACAGGTTTGGTTATTGCTGAGGTGAAAGAGAGAAATAATGACTTGTTACCAGACTTCTGCCCTCTGAATCTCAGTTCCCCTCCTGAAAAGTTAGAGCATTTGGAAAATCTTCCTTTTACATAGATGATGGAGGCGGGGAAGGAAAAATAGAAGGGAAAGGGCTTTCTTCTGGAAAAACCTAGGAGTTCTGGCTGCTGCTGAAACGTAGAAAAAAACCCCATAAGTATCTGCCATTTATAAAGCACAGATGAGGAAAAATAAGTGTACTTGGAACTCCCTTTTTTGCCACTCTCAATATGTTACCTGAGAGTAATGAATAGCTCGGTACTCTTTCCTTTCACTAACGCCATTCACATTTCAGACACTTTAACACTGCTGGGTGTACAGAGTAAATTCATTCCCCTCAAAAAAAAAAAGACTGTGTGATAACACCCACTATCATCAGACCTCCTGAATTTAAAAAACCACACAGCATTAAATCCTCTCACAAAGCACACAACTCAAGAAACTTTAAAGCCTGATGTAGACCAGATTTTAAAAAAAAGTTCACTTTTATATTTGAAAAAGCAAAGACCCTTAAAGCTATATAGCAGCCACTGCAAGTACAGGGCCATGGGGTGGAAAATACCAGTAATTTTAAGACTTAACTTGTTTTCATCTGCACATTTCCATGAAATGGCCAAATTTTCTTAGGTGTTCAGCTGTCAGCAGTTCCTTTATTCTAAGCTAAGGGGTGCTCTATTTTTTGAAATCTGACTGCTTCCTGTTCCTTCACAGAAACTGGGAGATCTTTCAAATGTGGAGTTGGTTGTTGCTGAGCTGTGTTTTACCCTGTTTATTGCATTTTGGTGGTGGTAACAGCTGCACAGATTTTAAGCTTCTCGGTGCTGTGCACATTGGATTTCAGTCTTTGTGCAGAGTTACAATCCAGAAGTTAAAGACACCAAAGTGAAGGCAGACCCTGCATGGCACAGTGTTCCAGGTCCCCTCAGATAGTCTGCGTAGTGACGCTGCTCTTTTGTTCTTCCTTGCCTCGGCGGTTTTGCGTGCGTTGCCTCTTGGTGGCACACTTGACCACAGGTTTTCTCCTATGACAGTGTCCTTCCAAGTTTGCTTTCCTTAGCTATGGGACTGGTTGAGGTGTTAGCTCGTGGTGCTTTGGAGCTTGGATTCTCATGCAACGTGTTGATAGGAAGCATGATCCTTAGACCTATTTCTGTATTTCCAGTAGGATTAGTGTCCTGGTGCTTGATGAGCATTGAGACTAGTCAGACAATTTGCACGTTGAGGGTAACTACAAATGCAGGAATGCATTGTACAAGGCCAAAGTACCTCCTCTGATATGTGCAAATAGTAGCAATGCGTGAGGTGTGCATTGCAAAGCACTTAGGGGTGTCATAGGGTCTCACGGCTTCCGGTAAGAAATGGGACGATGTACAATGAACATAATGCTGTACTGGTACTGATTTTGTGATTTTTGTGCTTCAAAGATGTGATGTTTGGTATATGCTGCTACTTGATAAACCACTTTAAAAGAGGATGCAATATCATGGGGCACAAAGATCACTGGAACATGGATCCTAGTTCCTCGTAATGCTGCAGAATCCCCCCTGCCAAAGCGTGGTTTCTAGGATTCAAGTTCCTGCATATCAAAATAAACTTTGGTGTGGATTTTTTTTAGCACAGATTGTTTTTATTTGCCAAGCATAAGCATAAATTTCTCACTCTTAAGGAAAAAGGCGGGGGGGTTTCTCATGAGGGATTTTCCTTCTGTATATATGACTAGTGAAACTTTAAAATTTATGGGGAAAAGCAATTGAAAGCTAGAGCAACTCCAGGAAACCACAGTGGCTATTTTAGAAGAGCTTTTTAGGTGCCTACATAACTTAAAAATATTATGGTCAGTATCCTCTTTGACCTGCATGTGACTATCAATATTTTAGTTAGCATCAGAAATGTTTCTTTTTGAAATATATATCTCTTTCCACTCCTCCTCTTAAGGAGATGATTACACAAAATTTCTGCTGTATTGTGTAGATTTTAGTGTTGATAGAAAACCAAAATAATACATTTCTGAATGTGGTTAGGAATTAATACAATGTTATTCCCGGGAATTGCAACCTAACTTTGCAGACTTGTCTCAGGGGTTATATAAAAGAGCAATGTAGGGGTGTATTTTATGGAAAGCTCCCATGGCACTCCGAGTTCAAGATGTAGCAATTAGCAGATGAGAGAGGAGATAGCGAGGTAATGAGCTGCATCTAATTTGTCTGTGTGGAAGTGTCTAACAACAAACATCTCACGAAGAAGTGAACAATTCTCTGTGACAATTGCATCACCTTTTCAGGTGGGAGAAGTCGTTGCACAAACGGCAGCACGCAGTACGTCGCAGTCTGGCATTGTAATGCCTTCCAGCTTGCAGAGGGGCCTGAGGGTGGGGGCAAGTGACCGTCTGCGGGACGATGAGTCTCTTCCTGTACCACCCCAGTCAGAGGGTGTTTTTCTGATGCTGTAGTGAGCCCGATTTTTTCCTATGTTTTTTTAATGAATGGAGCTCACCGAGGCTCACCACCTCCCCTCCCTGACCTCCAGTGTAAAGGAAAGAGAATCCAGACGTTCACTACCACGCTGTGGGTTAGTGAAGGTAGTTCACCTACCCTTGCTCCAATTCCTCATCTAGGTTATGGAAAGTCATGAGATATTCTTGGAGTGTGACTTTTAGGAGATGCTAGGGGGTAGCCTGTTGCAGTTTGGGTAGACACAGCTGCCTTATGCTGCTAGGTGAGAGCGGTGGCTGAAAAAAACCATTCCATTGATTGCAGCCATGCGTGTCTTTTGATTTGGACAATAAATCAGCTTTCTAAATGAAACCAAAGTCCAACACTGCAATGCACAGGTTTTACAAATACCTGAACCGGGAAAGGAAATGTATTTTATTATTGCTTCTGGTTGCTTACTGTAGCAGTAATTTTTGCTTCATTAACTTGAAAAGGTACATAAGCATCTCCCTGCTTCATAGCTTCCTTGGTTTTGCTGAAGAACGAAAGTACCAAAACACAATTCCAAAATACTAACACTATTCAGCCCCCTTCTCAGAAAAGCAGCTATTGAGATAATTCTGATTCCTTGGTTCCAATACTTTTGGTACATAAATAATCCTTTTAGATTACTGGCAATTTTCTCTTAAAACTTCTGTGGATTTTTGTGACACTGTCGTATTTCTATCTAAATTTGCACTCTTGGTTTGAGAAGAGGAATGCAGTGCAAGTTAGGCGCTTACCTGCTAGCTGCACTGTAAAAGAAGAGGCAAGTTTTCAATATTTGTCAAGTTTCAACCCCTCAGCTGCTTAGTGTCATTTCTTTTTAGAAAATCTCGCCCTGCTACTGGGGCTTCAGCACCAGTTAATGTTCTTGGTGTGCCCTGGTGACAGCACGTGCCTCCCAGGTTTTGCCCAGTAGTCAGAGGTTATCTGAAAAGTGAGCTTAACAGATGAGTTGTGTTCCTGACTTTTGGAGTGAGTTTCAACAAATAAGTTTAAAAAAACTACAATTATGCTGGCTTGCCAGAGTACCATTGGAATAGAGTGCTTATATATAAAAGAAGATATTAAAACACATAATAAAAAGTATAGACTTCAGAAATTCTCCATGGAAAGGACAACTAATAGACAAGGAAAAAGGACTGTGCTGATGGCTTTTTTTAGTTCGGTGATGTTAAGGGCAGAACAATATGGAAGGAAATAAATATGGAAGGGAAAAAAAAAAGAAGCCCAAGTCCAAATGAGTTGACAGATGTCCTTGGTGATTAAATTTCAGCACATGCAGACTGGACTGCCCGCAGAATGCAACCCAGCTGTAGCCAGAGAAGTTAACAGCTATGGTTTTAGCTCAATTGCTTTTAGTAGTAAAAGGATGACTTAGATGAAATACTCTATCAGTAAAGATGGTGATATACTAACATGCGTTATGCTTGTCTATAAGCTTCTTAATTTGTTTAGCATCTACTGTGGCTAATTACGGAAAGGAAGCTACACCAGTTATGTAGTAAGCTTATATAGAAATACTATTGCTCTCTGTATGAGAGATGGCTGATTTATAATACAAAGCATTTCTTAGAAGAGTTGCTACCAGAGAAGCCATATTAATTACCTATTTGTATTAACATTTATCTGAAGTTAAAAAAAAGTACTTGTGTGAGCTTTTGGTTAAGTTCTTATTCAACAGTGAGGAGTGGTGGACAACTTCTAGGCTGCTCAGCCATTAGTGCTGTTCGCTGGGACGTGTATTAGCCAGGTAGAGCCTTGTCTTTTAAAGGCACAATAAATAAGCAGCTTTGGTTTTGTGTGCTGCGGAATAAGTACTTCTTGCCCTGATTTCTGCCTGATAATGTTGCATGTGAGGACCTTCACTTGTACAGCAAGTCAGAAACCATAACACATTCTAGGTTCCTTTCCAGGCTGCCATTTAAAAGGAAGTAATGATAATATAGTCTGTTAAGGCTTAGATTCCCATATTTGTTTCTTTTGACTTTCTTCCAACGGCTACCATGATTTTCACTCTCTCTTAATCTCTCCCATATCCCTTTCTGTAGAAAATTTGCCTGCGTGCCTCTATCATGTGCTTTATGAGTGCTTTGAAAAAGTGCTAACAGCATGTTTCCAGGAGAGACAGAAATACAAATGTCGCGGTCTCACAGGAAATCGTGCATACCCCTCTGCTCACTCATAGTGGGATAAATTGGAAGTGCTGGAGAAAAATAGCTGCTAGGATTGACTGGAAGAAAGGGAGAACCAGGCAATGCCAATTGTAGGGGCTGTGCGTTCTAGAACAATTTTGGTAGTTCTTTTTTTTGTGTAATATTTTTGCTCTTTCTAAATTGTTTCCATCCCACCCAAATTTCTCTTTTGTAGTCAGTGTTCTGTCTGTCTCCTCTGTATTCCCAGCAGGATCTTGCTGGAGTGCCTGCTGCTTGTAAGCTCCTTTGTGGGTATTTTCTGAACTCTGTCCAGAATAGAAATAGAGTTTTTGAAATAGAGGCGACATCTTTCTTCCTTCCACTTTGCACCTTTTCTTCCACTGCTCCAGTCATCGGTGTAGCTTTGGGATCTCCCTAAGTTTCTTTGTTCACGTGCCCCTGCAATGCCATGCCGCTTTATCGTGCATCATCCTTAGCTCTCTACTCGGCTTCCCCCTTTCCCTCTGCTTATTTCAGCTGGGATCTGGATTCAACTTGGTCTTCAGGATTCGTCCTTTTCCCTCTGCGTGCACTTGTGCTTCTCTGCTGCAGACATGTTTTACTTCAGCTTCTTGCTTAGCTGTTATCTTTATCTTTTAAGCAAGGTTACATGATAAATTCTGAGTGTGACTGTTTTAAGCAAACCTAGGCTTAATGTATTTGCCGTTTTTTGGGGATGTTCTAATAAAAATGTGCAAACCAATCCCTTCTCCTCTGCATTCATTCATCTTGAAAACTGATACGGCAGGCAGGTGAGAGTGGAAAGCGTTCAGAGTGCTGGTAATTGCCACCGGAGGTGGAGGACCTGCCTTCCTGCTGCGCACCCCAGGGAGCTCCCTTACCTGTCCTCAGAGGTGTGCCCGCTGTCCCCTTCCCTAAAACCGCCCTCCCTCTAGCCGGTTAACCCCATGCTCTGCGGATGCCGCAGCACGGCCACCTCCTGTCCTGCCATCCAAGGCTTCAAAGCCCTCCTGCCACACGCACTTGGGAGAAATCCGTGTGGCGACACACAGTCATCTCAACGTTTCGGGCAGTGCCACGGACTGGCGACTGATCTTGGTACCCTTCCCTCCGTGGCAAACGGGCACCCAGACATTTCCCTCTCAGCGTGCATCAACTTACAATGTTCTTTCAGTTTGAAGTGTACCCGTAATCCCAGTGGTCCCCTGGGTTGTGACAATATCAAACGTACTCTAAAAGGGGAGAAACGTTACAAATTCTGTTCCCTTTGTATGTCTGTCTGATCTCAGTTAGCGGGGCAGCTGAGCATCTGTCTGTCAGCACAAGGCCTTTGGGTGAGTTTTTTGTTATTAATATGACTTTAAAGGAGAGAACTTTCTAATGTAGTTTAGAGGGGAAGGAGCAATTACCAGCTGGTGATTTACGCAGTAATCTGTCATCTTTAGCACTTGTGAATAACCTCAGCCGTGCTTTACAAACGCGGTCTTATTCTGCTTTTTAATATCGCTCCCTGTTGCAAGACACTTCAGCAAACACAACTTTTTTCGAGGTTAGATTTAAGTGACAGATTGAAATGGATTTTTCTGACAAGCTAATCCTGTGCTTTCTGAGGGTGTCAGAATACTTCATAAATTTTTATTGGAACTTAATTTTTGATAAGTTAACTCTTACCTAAAATGTAATGATAGCTAGGAGAACTTGAGATAAGTAAATGGAAGTGCTTGTTCCTTTACAATAAAAAAGGAAAATGAAGGATTTACCATGTAAGTCTTGTGTAAATTAATAATCTTTCCCGTGCTGTAAATTTCAGCCCCTAATGAGGTGTCTCTCAGTGAAGAACAGAGTGAACTTTAAGTGAAAAATCCATGTTGTTCCTGTTGAGGGACAATTGGAAACGTGATGAAGGCAGATGGCAGGCTATTTGGTTACACCTGTAATCTGCAAAAGCTTGAGCAAAAATTAGGTGAAGAATATTTTTGTAATTGACCTTTCGGTGAACTTGCATAAGTTTTTTTTTTCACTTAGTTAGTGGATGTTTATGACCTTATTATTTGGATTACTAGATTAACCTCTACTGAAATATTATGCCATTTATAGGGTTAATGCATTTGAGAAGGACATGCATTTGATTGCCCCCTTCTTTCCCCTCCTCCCTATTTTTAACACTACAGAGCATCATTTTGAATCAAAATAGTCCATAATGGTCCTTTTTTTCACTTTTCTTTAACACCACGAACGCTAAATTATAGCTGTGCAATTATGTAAACAATGGAAATGCTTCCAGAATGAATGCTTCCTTTTAAATTTTCATTTTGTGTAATTGCTGAAAGGTTTGGAGCCATAATAAACCAAAATTATTTTACACGTTTATCGTTCTAAAGGTCAATTATGAAAGAAGTAAAGAAACAACACTGCACAGAATGAGTAAACCAATTTCTATTGCCATCACCATATGTTTTTCTTATTGCTTGTGTTTTTCCAGTTACTGTGTACATAGCATTCAATTAAAGTGATTCATTTACTAGGCTGTAAGCTGCTGAACAGAGTTTACATTTATAGAACAGCGCTTTGAAGGGAAGGAAACAACTTGCCTCTGTTTGAATTACCTGATTTTTGCAATATCACTGATAGGACATATGTTCTCACTTGGTCGCTTTCTCATAAGCCTGAATCTTCCGATAAGCTCGCAATGCTACTGAATTACTGCGTGAAATCGTGCTTTTATTGTTAGCTGGGTCGTGCATGAAAGTGTGCTAATGGGGAAGCAGGAGGGAAAGTGTTGGATTTTACCTGTAAGCGCCTTCCTGCCCGTTCCATTTGGAGTAAGCTCGAGTGGAATAGTCAGGACGTAGTCTGCCTCGTATTAATTTAAATGAAGTCGCTCAAACTATCGCAAATCTATACTGAAAAGCTGAGATAAAAAAATGGCAGTGGAAACCAATGGAAAGTTAGGCTGAGCCCATTTTTATCTGGGCCCTTACGCACTTGTACGTTGTTAACTTTTAAGTTAGGTGTGTGTTGTATCACCGCAGCATACGGTCTGTGCTGTGAACTCATCAGTTTGGGGCTACATAACAAAAAAGAAAAATTGAGGATGGTTTCATTAGCTTTTCGGAATAATTCTTTCAAAGATTTCTTGGTATGGAAAATAATTTATTTTTTCTAGTAGTAGTACCTCTCATAAACAGCAGGTAGGTCCATGCAACCGCATTCGTACAGCTTTTTGGAATGTGTGCCGTCACAGCATTGGTTGAAGTTGTAGTAGCTACACTGTACTGTAAACTCACAGGTATTCATTCATATATGAAGGTGACGGGCTTGCAGTTTCCACTTTATCCTCGTTTTCAAAGCCTTCTGTACAATGACCGTAGTTAGGAGTGGGTGAAGGCGGGTGGTATTTAACAGATGGGATTGATGGAGTGAGGACAGGAGTTAACGCAGTTGTTTGTAGCAGGTCTTTGTACTTCCACCGTTCTGTTACCTTTCAGGCCAGGTTAGCACGGGCCTTTTATTGCGGCATATGTCAACAGAAGTGTACTCCCATCTGCTGCTCTGTAGTCCGATGCCCAATTATTCAGAAACCAAACACATCGCAGTACCTGGCTCTGTTCGTCATTACAGGTGTGTTGTGTTGTGAGGAGCCCGGTGCATTAATCAGACCCTTAATTATGAAAAGGTGGGTCTTTTGTTCTGCTCCGAGTGTGAGTTTGCCACCCACTTTATGAGCTGCAGCATCCATCTGCTCGCTTTTTTTTGAATGTTTGCATTGACTGATATTGACTTCAAAATGTATCAAAGGAAGTGATTAAAACTAGTTTAAACATTAACTCGAGTGGCATTTTAGCTTATTCAGGAAAGTGAAAGCATTATATGCTACTATGTTAAAAACTAATATTATCGATTTAAAATATATAACACAGTTGTTTCATAGGACATTACTGCTGTAAATACTTAGCAGAATACTAACTAGGTTCTGTCCAGGTGTTCAGCAGTGCTTGGAGAAAATTCTAGTGTAGTTATAGCGTATCTTCATCCAGAGTAAAATGCATTTGACTTTTTTAGTTTCTGATGTAGAAATTGAGTGTACAGACACATTCTGGGACTAAAGTTAAGTTCAAGCCTTCTTTAACACATCAGGAAACCAGTAAAGATGGACATTGAAAATGGTTTTCCATTGCAACTTTTTTTTGAAATTTTATTGAGATGAAAAATAGTTTTCTACTCAACATAGAAATAGCTTTATCTAATTCTTCAGCACATATAATGTTGCAGCTAAGGATTATATAGATGTTCTGCCTCATTTTAAACTTTAAACAGGAAGGAAATCTTAACTCAAATACAGGAACTTTGCTCTGATTTGGAGAGACTGTGAAGAATCAAAATGTGGAAAGATTAAAGTTGAAATGCTTATCTCGGATGTGTTCTGTGTCACAGGGGAATGATGAGAGCAAAGCTGTGGTTGGTGATCTGTTCTTACACAGAGTGCTACCTCATAAAGACAAAAAACCCTTGTTCCTTCAAAAGTTCAGCAAAACTCTTTTTTTTCCCCAAGGCTTATCTATGTTTGCTATCTAAATTATTGAGAAGAAGACTGACTTAGAATAAACTAGCTAGCGTGGATTTGTCTGTCTTACTGTGCTGTGTGTGGTCACTTCTCGCATTTGGCATGGCTGTATTTCTCAACTAGTCCAGAATAGCTAAAAAATCCTGTACGTGCTGGAGCAGCCTACCAGTCCGAAGCCACTGCCTTGAGCTCCTTCAGGGCGAGGGTGGCAGGCATTTGTGTCGTCTCCCCTTTTTATGGCTGCAGAATTTCGAGTAATGTGATCTTAGAAAATACCTCATTTGGAGTGGTGTAATGTGTCATCTTAAATTGATTAACGGTTTGAGTGTTTTGAATCCAAGGTCTTGTTGCATAAGAGAACAGTTACGCTTAGACATGAAGCATCATGGGGGTTTGTTGTGTTGTTTGGGGTTTTTTTACAAGAATTGAACAGCACAAATATTACCAACGTACAAAATGCACTTTTCCTACTGAATGCCTCTGCAGTGGAAAGTAGTGGTTGTTAGGTGACAATCAGTTATATACAAAGCTGTGTGGCTCTGTGAATTATCACCTTGATTAGTGTGGAACTTGTGAATTGCAAAGTTAAATTTTCTCAAACTCTGCCTTTTGGGTTTGGGCTTTTTTTTTTTCTTCTTTTTTTCTTATTTCTTCTCAAACAGGTAACTTCTCTTTCAGGATATCTTAAATACTGTCATAAAGCACTGCCCACCTTGGTTTTTCTTCCTGGGCTTACCTGGCTTTACGATGCTGATAGGAGACTTCATTGCTGCGGCGGCCCGGGTTCTGAGCACAGACACGCTGGAGGTGAGCATGGCGATGCCCAGCGCCCTGTCCCTTGGGAGCGTGCGCGCGTGCTAACGAGGTTCAGATGTCTCCACTCTAACAGGTGTAGGCTCATTAGTGCAATGCGAAACGGGGCTCTTGGGGCAGATACCATGGCAGCTGATGTGTGAAATTGTGGGATAAGGTGACATACTGGTATTGCAAAGGTGTTTCATCAAAAGGCCAAAGTGTGAGAAATCATATCCTCGCCGATACTGCGGCACACCGGTGTGCTAAAAGCAGGACTTGGATTTCAGAATCTCATTAGCTTTTGTCAGTGACCAAACATTGAAAATACAGAACTCTTTTGATAGTACGGAATTTCGTACTAAATATCAACACTAACAGAGATGTGACCCAAATGATTAAATTAGTGAAGGATAAGTAAAAAAGCCAATCACTGTTGGGATGCCAAAATAGGGGTAAAGGTCTGTCAGGCCTGGTGAGCCAGGAAAGCTTTGTTGTACGTGAAACACCAGTTCCGGGGAGACCTTTTGTCCGTTTTGGCCAAGTGCTCTTGACGTGTGTGTGGCTGAGCAGGTGGCCCCGCGTAGGGACACAGCCCTCTCCTCTTTCAGCAGGGCTGAAACGGTGAGCCTAGCCGCGCTTTTTCCAGCATCCCTCAAAGAGCTTACAGCCATTCATTGTCTGACATCTCTTTAAAATACTGATCAGTCTGATCATTGATCCAAAGCTTAAAGTGCTAACAAGAAATGAAAACTCAACTTTCTGGGGGAAAAAAAACAACCCAGACCCAGCACCACCTTCCATTTCTCTTACAAGCCTGCATTGTATTTTCAAAATTACACAAGGTTATACAGCAGCAGCTAATGCATTTATAGCTTATGCCATGTTGCTTTTAATGGTTTTATTGAAGTAGGAATCTCTATGCATTTTTATCATGTGTACAGTCAGTTTGAGTGCATTGTGCTGTCCTTTGTGTCACACGATCAACTAATAGTGCTGGATTAGCACTTAAAACTCTCGCTCAGCTTTTCTCTAGGTTGTTCTGTATTTTTTATTGACACTGGATTGCTGATAGTTGGATTGTGTAATGACAGAGGAGGTATTAAAAATGTAGAATACGCTTAGGAGCAGGGCCAGGTCCTTGCTGGAGGAGAAGGTCAGCCTCAGCAAAAGAGCAGAGCAACACCGCAGCAAGAGGCATGGGCAGGTAAGTGTGTGTTAGTAGCTGCTTTAATGCTGCTGTCGCTGGAGAGGAGAAGCTACCAGGTCACGTTGCTCGGGACGCTTTCAGTGTTGCATTCTGAATCCAGCATGTCTGGCATGTGGTGGTAAACACTGGCCTCATAGCTGATGCCATTTTCATGGTTTTATGAAGAAAATGGTTTTGTTTACTTTTCCTTCGTTAGGCTCCCCGTTCAGAAGCTCACACCATCCTCGGTTCTCTAGTTTGCTTTCCAAACATCTACCAAGAAATCCCATTCTTGCGGCCCCCTTCGGAAGCTGGTGATATCATTGCAGGAACAGTGGATGTGAAGGTATAGTCACATTTTATTAGTAAATCCTTATGTAACTGAACATATTTTTACTATATAGTCAATTCATTTTTACCATGCACTTTTTGTTTAAAAAATAAACCTCTCCTCCTCAAACCCCCAGAACTGCACACGTTATATGTACTTATTTGACAAGCATTGCTTTGCTTAACGTGCACCATAAAATTAACAAAGCTTAGATACTGCAAATTACATTTTATTTTCAAGGAGAGTGAACTGGCTATGATCAAATGCAGTGTTTTCCAGCCAGATGCCTGTCAGGTCAATTCATTAAATGATGGTGGTGGTATTATTTAAAGTGTCCATTCATTGTATCTGTGTATATTAGCTTGTTCTGTAAGGGACGCGGAGTGTGCATAAGGGGAGATGTTTTTTGCCTTATTGGCACTATAGTAAAGTGTTAAGAAAATTTCACTGTTAGAACCATCAACTTATGTGAATGTTTTTTCCCTGAGAATTAATTTTGGTGGGACACCACAAGATATGAATTGTTTTGTTGGATGGAAAGCTTTGTAATTTAATGACCTTCACAGCAATACTCTTGGGGGGGAAAAGTCATACATGTCATCCCATAAAGACCCAACAGCGGCGACCCAGAGCATTGCTTGCAGGTGAAACCTGTCCGAATGGTTGCCCTCACACAAGCCTCCGCTGCTTGTGGATATACTTGAGGCACAAAGCTGATCCACTGCACAAAGTTAGGTAATAAAGCTGGGGAGGAATCTTCAAATGCCTCCTGCGGCCTGAGAAGGTAGAACTGGAGAGAATGCAGAACGCTTAGCACACTTGGCTCTCGTTCTTGCTTTCTTCATCAGGCCTCAGAGAGTCATCGCAGGTGTTAGTCTCGATTTTAAGTGTCTTTTCTGTACTTAAAAAATACACTAAACTTTTCAAAACATGGCTTAGAACTTAGACACTATAGTTGGTATTATCAAGTGATTGCCACTCACTGTTATTAAATACCCATCAACTCTGAAAATGAATTGATTCCCATCTTGCTGCCTGTACGTGATTTTAAGTTGATTAGATTTATCCACAAAGGCCTGTATATTTGAGTTGTAATCAGGAAGTATTTCTCCCTTGACAAAATAAAATTGGCATGTAGGAAAAATGCTTTAAGAATAGACTGAGGATTAAAGTTATTTCACTTGTAACTATGTCAAAATTAAACAACTTTAAATAAAGTGGATATATGAAAAAGATGCTTATTGTAGCTTATTTTATTATTTTAGTGCTACCTCATAAATATTTTATTGAAGAACGCTACAGAGGAGCCAAATGAAGCTGCAAGGTAAAATATCGAGTAAAAGAAGAAAGTAGGAAAGTCTTTCTCGCTACTGATTTTTTGGTGCTTGTACAGCTGAGTTGTTACTGCTGCTGTCTGGATGAGTTACTCACTTCAGCCCTGTTGAGATGAGGTTCACTCCACGCCATGAAGGTGTTGACCTGTTGTGTGACCTGAGGGAAGGAAAAGACAGATCGTGTCTTTGTACATTTCTTTTTCTTTTCTTTTTTCTAAACATTCTTCTAAGACTGCTGACAAAAACACTCTTTCTTTTAAAAAAAGATGCATCGCCATTTGTGGCCTTGGAGTCTGGATCTGTGAAGAACTAACACAGTGCACAAACCATCCCCAAGTGAAGGACGCAATCAATGTCATAGGTGTGACGCTGAAGGTATTACTACAACAGTCTCTGTAATCAATAAACATTGTGTAAAAAAGATTTTTTTTTTTTTTAAATAGTTGCTGGTTTGTCTTTTCATCGCTTAAAGCACTGACAGGATGCTGCTTAGCACACAGCTCCTCGGGACTCTGCACAGTGTTAGTGATGTGGCACTGGCCATCTTCAGAAAGATGTCTCCTGGGTCTGAACCTTTGCATGTAATTAGTAGCTCATTACATTCAGTGAGCACGGTTGAGATCCTTATGGCTCCCGTGAAGTTGCTGAGGAGTAATGCACAGTTCTTCAGTGTCGCCAAGGTAGTGTCCTATAGAAAAGTGCAAAATGCTTGCAAAAATAGCATGTGATTATGTACCTAACGAGCCTTTTCACAACTGACCAAATTAAGATTACATAGTTAGTGTCAAGCCTGCTGTTTCCTAATGCTGAGAGCGTGACTTTGCAACATTAACGGTTTTTATTGTTTGTATAGATGCAAAAGAATTTAAAATGTAGAAAAACTGAATGCATTGTATTGTATCTGGATATCTTATTTGGCTTTTAATCATCTTCTCTTTTCTTCCAGTTTTCTAATAAACTGGTCGCTCAGGTAGCCTGTGATGTTCTTCAGCTGCTGGTTTCTTATTGGCAAAAGCTTCAGAAGTACGAAGCCTCTCTGTCCAGAAAAATTACTGAAGTATGTCAGTTTCTTTAAAATGTTTGTATGAAAATCGTATGCAGAGTTGTCTTAATTCCTTACTTGAACTACTGTAACTGTGACTTTACGTTAACTTTTTCTTTCATCTGCAGTTATTGTTAGGAGATGTACTCGCGGTAGTCCTGGGACCAGTGTACTTCTCTCCGTTGTAGTGATTTATTTCCAAAATGCTCAGTAAAGCTTTTTGTTTTGCTTGGCCATTGATTTACAAAGGCAGTTAGATGCTCCTAGAGAATTCAACCTTTTCCATACCTGGTTCAAATGAGGTTCATGCTCTGCCTTTATAGTGAAAGAAGTTAAATGTCTTTCTGGACTTTTGTTTATTTTAATGTAGATCCTTGTGGCTACTATTGCGTTTCTTTTGCCGAGTGCAGAATACTCCTCTGTGGAAGCAGATAAAAAGGTACGTCACTGAAAAAAGCAGTCTCTGTTCTTTGTGCTATTTGAGATGATCATTAAATGAAGTTGCTTGGAACCAGAGTCATATTTTAAATTTTCACACTCACACTTTTAAGTTTGGATGAATTTTATAGAATATACCTAAATACTGTGTTACGTGTTTCTGTTTAGTTTATAGTTTCACTGCTACTTTGCTTGTTGGATTGGTGTATGGCACTGCCCATGAAAACGCTACTGGAGCCAGTGTCTGCTGGTCTTCTTGAAGATCAACATGCATCCAAAGCTCCGTTACTGGACTATATTTACAGAGTGAGTAGGAGGAATGAACGTGACTTATTCTGTCCGGATGTTTAAAGAGGCTTTTCACAGATCCCGTTGGACACAGAAGCATTTTGAGCAAGCTGTCACAGTGTGGGCCGAAGTCGTGCAGATGAGAAGTTAAGAATATAAAATGTTAAGATTATAAGATCAGAGATGTAGAATAGACAGAGGATGGAGAAAAGAGAAAGGTAAAATGCTTAAAACAACGAGCCAGGGAAAATAATCTTCGCAGAAATATTTGACTTTATTTGAAATGGGCTGTTAAAATGCAAAATAAGTCCTGAAGTGAGCTGTTAAAGTACAAAGTGCTGACAATGAGTGTTATTTTAAAACAGCTGTGTTTAGACATGGTTTTGGGGGTTTTTTTAGCATGTCCTGGCTTTCACAATGTAAAAATGGTGGTGGGTCACTCCTCATTGAATGCGTTTAAGCGGGTACTGTAATGTATGCTTTGTTACTTCTTCAGGGTCATGCTTGTCTCCTTGCAGGTTCTGCACTGTTGTGTGAATGGCTCCAGCACGTACACTCAGCAAAGCCATTACGTGCTGAGTCTGGCGGATCTCTCGTCCAGTGATTACGACCCATTTTTGCCCCTGGGGAATGTCAAGAGCTCTGAGCCAGCCCAGTGCCACTCCTCTACGGATTTGGGCAACCTGCTTACTGTTGCCGAGGGTAAGAGAGTTCGCAGAGTGTGGTGAGGACCAGCATCTCAACCTTCAGCATCTAAGAAATAAAGCCTTCCAGGATCCATCTTGTCCGTGGAAATGTGCTTCTCCTAACTGCACGTAGCAGCTATTCCTTGAAAACTGGGCAGTGCTCGTTTTTAATGAATTTCAGTTGCCTCTGTAATAGGATGTTCAAGTTTGTTGCTGACATTGCTCTTTACGAAGATCACAGGGGAAAGAAAATAGCACTAAGGTGCTGTATAGCAAGAAATTTGTACAAAGATAGGATAGACTGAGAAGCTGGCTTTGCCTTTGGTGCTACTTATAATGTAGTATATAGAATTAAATTCCACAAATAAGATAAGTCTCAAATCTAACTTTTCAGAAGCATGCAGCTGCCCTTGAATTTTTCAGCAGAAATGACTCCGTTGTCATAGATGATTTGCCTGTTCTGAGTGATTTGAGAAGAACATGTATGACTTGGACCAAATTCTGCAGCTGCGTCAATATGTCATTCCTGCTGATTCACAGTCTCGCTGTGTCTAAAGTGAAATAAAAATGTGTGACCAGTAGAATTTCTATGAATCTTCGCAGAAATATTTGACTGAGCAGGAAGGATTTGGAGGACAGTTAAGGCAAGCTTCTGAAATATGACAGAAGTTTGCAGATGCTCTTTCTAATTATCTTTTGCTGCTCTTATTGATGTATTTTTTTTTTTTTCATTGATCATTTCAGAAAAAAGGAGGAGGAACTTAGAATTGATACCTTTAACAGCGCGGATGGTTATGACTCACCTGGTGAATCACCTGAGCCACTACCCGCTCAGCGGAGGCCCGGCCATTCTCCACAGTCTCCTTAGTGAGAACCATGACAACTCCTATGTGGAGTCTTCTGAGCTGTCCTCGGAAGTCTTCCGGAGTCCCAACCTGCAGCTTTTTGTGTTTAATGACAGTACTCTTATATCTTACCTCCAAATCCCTGCAGAGAAGACGACAGACACTGAACCAGCAGCAACCCCCTCAGACGTCAGGGTAATTGTCAGAGATATCTCGGGCAAGTACTCTTGGGATGGCAGAATATTGTATGGACCTTTGGAGGGCTGCCTTCCGCGGCAGGGCGCAACAAGCACATTTGTGATCTCAGGCAACCCTGAGCACCACTGCATTTCCCAGAAAGACATTTCTCAGTTGGAAGAAGGAGAAGATGCTCTCGACCAATTGCTGGAAAAGATTGGTAACACCAGTCCCGAATGCCTTTTACATCCCCAGCGAAAGCTGAATGAGCCATCACCGCCACCCTTTGGTATGAGCTATGACCAGGAGAATGCGATCACAGAAGCCCTGATGAGGCAGAGTGCCCAGGAAAAAGAGTATATATTTAAATACAGCTCGGACTTCAGTATGAAGGTGGCCCGTCAGGAGGAACCGCGTCCTGCTGAACCTCAAGCATCCTTTTATTTCTGTCGGCTGTTGCTGAATGACTTGGGAATGAATTCCTGGGATAGAAGGTAGGACGAGAGGATTCAGAGCATGTTTCTGGTACTCTTACTCTTCTCACTTCAACCCCCAACCATGTACACACTCAGAGAGTGAGAATTACATAGCTGGGTGGTAGTCAGAGCATACTTTTGAATTTCTACATGCACCTGCTTCAGTCATTATTTTAAATAGACACCTGCAGATTGTTTATAAGAATAATTTAAAAAAAACCCCCACATTTGCTAATTTGATTCCCTTCTCTTAGGTATTTGACTGAGAAAATACTGTTTCTGCACTGTGTTGCATTTTCCTTCAAATCTTTTTTCTTTACATATTTATAGAAAAAGCTTTCATCTTCTTAAGAAAAATTCAAAATTGCTGCGAGAACTGAAAAATCTGGATTCCCGCCAATGGTAGGTAATGTTTACTAAACAAACCATTGATAAGGTTAGTGTTTCCAAAGAAAGAGTAAGTACATCACCAAAACCAAAAATTCGTTAAAAATCGTATGTGCTAGCAATACAGATATTAGTGTGAAAAATGGACTGTGTGTTTCTAAAGAGTTCTGGAGCCTGAATGGACAAGGTATTTTCAACGGCACTGTGTACCTAGAATTCAAAATCATTAGCACATAATAAGACGCAGCCACCTCTCTCCTGTTTTCTGTAGCTGAGAGGGGAGGGCAGAAGTTCCAAAATTCTCTGTGACCTTGTCTCAACTCACACAAAGGACTGTTCTCTGCAGGACGGTCCCTGCGTCAAGAGCAGTACTTTAAGGGGTAAACTCCACACAACTGCTCTACAGCCAGGTAGTGGCAGAGTTCTGAGTATTATGGGTTTTTTATTACTTGACATACAGCATTTTGAAAAAATGTCTGCAGCATTGCAGAGCTCTGATTTCCTTGCATCCCAACAGTCTTCATCCCAAATCCACTCAGCTTGTTTTCAAAGCAGCCAACTGTCGCTGTCAGCCTTACAAAACTCAACCCAGGTCCTGAAAGTCAATAATGGTTTTTTCTCATCTATCACCACCTTGTAATTAAAATTCTGCAGGTCAGCTCATGCTCCCATTAACACCTGTGCAGCCTGACTGTCTTTGGCAAGGTTGCACACATGTAAGCCATTAGCCCTGTAATTGAACTTGGCCATCAGTGCTTTTGCTGATGCAAGGGCGGAATAGGCTCTGCTCCCTGACCTGTGATGTCTCTGCAATGTGGTCATGTGGAAAAAAATGGTGAAAATATATTTCTGCAACTGAAATGGAGTGCTCTATTTGTGTGTATGAAAGAAATGGAGATGGAGAGTTAAATATGGTCACCTGTCCATGGCTTTTGAGTGCAGGTGAGCTAAAAAATAATTTTGAACTGAAACTTCTTTAACTTTCCTTTCTTTTTATATCTAATTACAGCCGCGAAACTCACAAGATTGCAGTGTTTTACATTGCAGAAGGGCAGGAGGACAAATGCTCGATTCTATCCAACGCAAGGGGAAGCCAGGCATATGAAGATTTTGTGGCTGGGCTGGGCTGGGAGGTAATAGTCATAAATGTAGGCAAGCCTAACACACTTGATCTGAAGACCTACAAAAATCAATGTAAGCCAGTTAAAATAGGTAAATGGAAAACAAACTGCTTATATCACTGCATATTTTTTAATTCTAAAAAGAAAAAAAAATTTTTAATACCCACAATATGTAGCAGTACTTAAAAGATCACCTTTTTAATAGAATTCTGTAAATTCACGTGCTACTTTGGGATGAACACATCCTTCCCACATCTGATGGATGGGTGGTGCTACAGTGGGCATTTCTGCTTTCTGCATCATAAAGAGCTATACCATAATTTTACCTTAATTTTAGCTCCTTTCAGCTCTTCATGTGGTCAGACCACTTACATAACCACAGAACTGCTTTACGAAGGACAAAAACGTTTAGATATAGTTCGCCTTGTTGAAATGATGTGTCACTAACCGAAATGACATGAACATTTATGTTTTTAGGAAATACATAGTGGCTGCATCTCATGTTTAAGGATTTAAGTGTGATGTAAGGTCTATGGGGAAGAGATATCACCCTCAGTTAGACTGATGCAGTTAGGAAAACAAGCTTTTGGACACAGGCTGGTCTTCAGAGAGGGATCTCTTCTGAATAATCTTCTAGAATAATTTCTTCTAAGATTTTTCTTTTTGTACAAGTCTTCAAATTCTTTTGCGGTTCTTCTGATTGTTTCAGTTTTCTCTGCACTTTATAGTTTATGCTTGGAGAGGGCTTGCTAAGCTGTGCGTAGCCCTTAGAGCAGCTGCGCGTGACAGAATGCTTTTGCTTCCTTGCTGCTTTTTGCTGGAAGGAAGGTAGGGTAGCCGCACAGATAATGACTCAGTACCTACTTACTTGTAGTAAATGGCAAGTACAGGAATGGGAAACAGACAGATCTAACACGAAGATCACCAACCCGTAGGGGAAGACTTCTCTTTCTCTGGGATGGCTGCAGAATTCTAGAGCAGTAAATTCACCAAGTCTTCCTATATAAATAGATACTGATTGTTTATCAGTCTTGTCAAATTTCTTCTAATTATGACTTTCAATCAGGTTGATCTTTCAACACACGGTGGGTTTATGGGTGGCCTGCAGCGCAACGGCAGCACAGGACAAACGGCCCCCTATTATGCTACCTCTACGGTGGAAATCATTTTTCACGTGTCTACAAGAATGCCGTCAGATTCAGATGATTCACTGACCAAAAAGGTAAATAATTTGCTGTGTATTTCAAACCATTGTCTGTAACCTTCAAGTGTTTAAATTTAAGTTTAAACTGAAAACAGATTGTGCTAACTGGTCCTAGCAGGCCATCTTTGCTGTGCCACATGCTGCTCTGCAGCTAGATTATCTGAATTAAATGGCATCTAAATTCTGGATTCTGAAACACAATTAACATTTCCATGGTAGCCTCAAATACCACCATTAGTAATAATATTAGCAATAATTTCATTTGTATGTTGTCTGCCTGCCAAAACTGTTGTCGTTTGGTAGAACAAAACAACCAAATGCAGCATAATAAAACCTTGGAGATGAATCATCCAGTGTGTAACAGAAAAGAAAAGAAGCGAAAGAGAAGTGACAAGCATAGTACCAAAAGCAGCCAGCTGATATTTAAAGCCATTATCCAGTTATTCACAATTCGGACAAGCAGACTCTGCTTCAAAGATGGCCAGAACCCAGCCCAAAATTTTGTTGGTATCAGTACTTAATCTTTGTTTTTCCTAACGAGGAGTGATTTGAGATTATGGTGCTTGCCAACTGCTGCTTAGAGTCAAAGAAGATTTTAGGTGCGTACCAAATCTTTGCCTTTTTAATTAGGATTGGCAACTTGTCCTACATAGGTTGTTAATGTGCGTTAATAATGCTACTACAGCCATCCAGTCTACCATGTGATACTATTGTGCTCTGAAAATTGTCTATAAATATGTCACTGGGTGATTGTATTTGTTGTCCAGTTAGTTTCAAAATAACACGTGCTTTTTCTTGAAATAAAAAGGTGGAATTTCTGATTACCAGTCCTGTATGACTTCCCAGCATTTAATAATAAAGCTAGGGCCTTTCTTCTTCTATTGTGATATCTGTCATTAAAAACAAAAAAGTCAACAAAATTTACATGTTTCTCTTTATATGCAACTCATGATCTTCATATTAGTTTATATGGCTATGGAAAAAAATGTGATCTGAGTACTTTAGGATAGAGAAGTAGGCTTGTGGTACACATCGAGAGGATGTATAGTCTCCATCACTTTACCAGAGTAGGACTATCTGTATTTTTATTGTTCCTCGACAGTATTTATCCCGCTGCTAGTTAAAAACTCCACTGATGAATGCTTTACAGTTTCCCTAGGCAACATATTCCTATACGCCACCTTTTGTACCATGAGAAAATTTCTTGTAGCATCTACTTTGCTTCAGTTTAAGCCTATTTATTCTTACCTTGTTTCACATGGATATGGAGAACGGATTATTTTGCAGCAGACTTACTCATGTTTGAGAACTGCTACCACGTTGTTCCCAGTCTTCTTTTTCCTACACAAATTCTGGTCATTTAATCTAATCTTCCCTTGTAAGTTATAGCTCCTGGATTTTATGGAAGCATGACAAAGGCAGTGAAATATCGTCTAGCTGTTGAGTAATACATCACCTGGGAGAGGAGAGAGCACAGTCTGACAGAGCTACCACAAGGGGAAAAATGGGCTTTAATTGCAAACAGTCTATTTTACTAATTCTCCTAATTCCCACCCACGTTAGGGATTAACACAGACATTGACAGAGTCTGGTTATTCTATTGAATTGTCTTCCTTATGTTTGCTTTAAGAGAAAGAAAAAGCAAAAGCATTTAGTAGTTGCCAGCCTCGGAGTCTTGAAGTGCTAGGAAACAAGGCCAGCTCCAGTACGTGTTATCCACAGAAAATACCATGAAGTAATTTCCTTAGGACTTTTAAAAAAGCCCTTTAATCTGCTATAGGAATGGAGCCCTGCAGGGATCAAACCATGTAGAGCTCTGAGCAACCTCATGGACTTGGGGAGCTGGTTCTGCTGTAAGTGGTGGGTTGGGCCAGATGACTTCCAGAAGTCTTGTTTAACATATAATCTTCCTTAGTTCCGTGCTGCTGCACAGAACAGTTCCGTTTAATTTGTCCCAGCTTTTGTGTAAGCAATCATGTATTTCTGTGCAGATTATCCCAGACTTCTTAACAAATTTTACAAAAGCGCAGGTAAGAGTGGAGGCATGATGCGTTTCAGAAGCACCGTAATGTTTCTGGAAGATTAATACTGCTTTAATTCTTTGAAAATGCTGATGGATGAACTAGCCAGCATTTGAAAGCAGTGTTTTGAGCATGAGTGTATATCTAAACCATTTCTAAAGAAAATATTGAATGTCCTGCAAGAACTCTTATAATGCTGAACGTGTCCATTTCTTGAAATTTTCCCTTGTGAACCTTGACTGTGGAGACTGAAACACATACAGGCAAATACATTGGTGCTTTAGCAACAAAATTCCTCAGTCCGCAGAAGTCCGGTGTGGATTTTGGCAGCCTTTGCGTGTGCAGATCACAAGTGGTGTGTGTGCTTGAAAGGAAACACATGCCTGTCTGCGACATACTCTTAAACAAGAGGAAAACGTATTTATTTCCCCCACCTGTCGATACTGCGCTTGTGAGTTCTTCAATACCTGGTTAACAGAGCCGTGATCAAATGCAGCGTTGCTTCCGAGATCGTGGCAACTCTCAAGATCGTCACAAGCATTTTAATACTTCCACTTGCTCACTGAACAGTTCGGGCATGCCAGGCTTAGGTCCTCAGGTTATTGGGGCGGTGTGTCCATAGGGATTCCTTATGTGTATTACTTCTGTCCGTTAATGCTGCTTTTTCATAGTAGCATGTGAGAAGAGGGCAGATTAGGATGCTGTCATTCAGTACCTGCTCCAGTTTAATGTTCGCTGCAACAGAATTCTATAAGGTGATAGAGGACAGTATTCCTGGGAGGAGAAGATTTTATCACGATGCCAATCAGGATGCAATGGGGACCACAACTTTTTTCCTTGCCTTCCTCCTGCTTCCATCAGATGGGGTTGCACAGATGCTATCTGTGATCTAAGGTCCCCCTTATCTCTGAAATCTTTGTCATTTCTGGGGTTTCTTCTCTGCTTATTTTGCCCGCAGACAGGCAGAAAGAATTCCATACCAAATAGTGTGCTTGGCTCGCGAGCTCCAGAGCTGAACAGAAGGTCTTACCACCTGCTGGCCGAGGAAGCAGTACAGCAGGCCATAAATTCTGTGGGCTGGGGAATTAAGCAGATGCAGTAATTTTACTTAAATATGTTATTATGGTTCTTTATTTTTACTGAACACAAGAGGATAAATTCATTTCTGGTATAAATTCAGAAGAATAAGCGCACTTCCACTGAGGATGAACTTGGCCCCTTATTTTTGTGCAGTACATTTGTAATTTGCAGTTTGTACTCCTTTATTTGAAGTATATACTGACATATTATATTGCTCATCTGGGGCAGGGGGAGAAGAAAGAAAAAACCCCCTCTCCTACTAAGTGTTAGCCCTGAAAGAAATCTTTTCTAGTGGAATAATCAAAATTCAGGTGATATTTTTCGCTGCTGTAGGGTTCAGCATCATTGGTTCTAAACTTTTTTTTATCTGGCTGTCTTGTGGCAAGAATGGAAATCAATCATAGTAACAGCATTCTACCTTCCCCTGTCTTGTTCTAGCTAAATTGTACCTAATGGTTTAAAAATGAGCTGCAAAATTTTTAAGTGATTTATTCCATCTTCTCCATTGTCATAGCAGAACTTTTTCAATTCAGAAATCTGGTTGCAACCCCATACTGAACTCTTGCTCCTTCGGTGCAGAAATTTGTTAGCTAGAGCTAGATTAGATTTTTAGCAGCTAATCTAACTGCTGTAGGGGTTTGCAAAGTGGGGACAGAGCTGCGCTATTGGATTTGTCCAATTCATTTGACTCCAGGACTATAATTGCACTTATGTCTTACAAGGCTTTTATAGCCTAGGGCTGGCGAGCAGCAGAAAAACAAATTGGCAGTGATACAGTAAGAGTGAAAGGGAATGAAAGGCACACATTATCAGTCTCCAGGCAGCACTGTTCTGGCAGGAAGTTTCTTGGTTAATTTACAAATAAAACTTAGATTTTAGGATGGGTACACTGTCAGCCAGACAATGGGGATGTCAGGCCCGACTGTTACTTAGCAAAAGTAGCAGCCATGCCTCCCCAAAAGCAGAAATTCTTCAGTCAAACAGACGACTCCTCTCTGGAGCCAGCTGGCTGTGTAATGCAATTAGCAGGGAAAGGAGGTCAGGCCATTAGGTGTGTACCGTGACCAGTGTCAGCGGCGGCGTGTTGCCTGGCAGGCAGCGCGCAGCCCCGCCGACGCGGGCAGCCTGGAAAGCCGTTTGCTCCAGCCAAGGGAGCGGCGCTGCTCGGCCAGCCTCCCCGCACGAAGGCTGCTGCACGGCCTCGGAGCTGCCGGCTGAGGAAACACAGACCAGATATGATTAACGACGGCGTGACGCACGTCAGAAGCTATACATTGACCCAGCTTCCAGGCGCTGGGTGCTCGGCGTAGCTGAGGCATCAAGCCGTGGCTGTGTCCGAGCGCGTGCAGCTGGCAATGTATATATTTTGTTCGTGCTAACGAAACCGCTTCTGTGCGCAGGCTAAAACTTCAGGCGCTGCCAGCTCGCTCGGGGAGGAGAAGCAATGGCGATTTCAAGAGCTGCCTTGCCTGCACATTTGTAGAGAGATCAGTCAAGTCAGCAGTAAACCTAAAAAATCCAACTGCTTGTGTTAAGCTGGTCTGTTGTTTGGATTTACCGTTTAATATATATCTTATTTCCTGTCTGCTTTGGGAGCTTTTTAATGTAGCTTTTTCTCCTCTCCCCCCGCCACCCTAACCCACGTGGAGAGCATGGCGTGGGACTCTGGCTCCAAACGCATTGTCTGCGTTGCTTTGGACCTCTAACAAAACGGGCTTATGTCCTTCAGGGTGCCGGGTCGACCCCACAGCTTACTTCTGAATGAGCAATACAGGAAGATAGCAGCTGGTTTGTTGTCACTGACAAGATTATTGTAACAGTTTTTATCAATGAAATTATTTTTCAAGAGCAAATATTTTTGATTAATACCGATTTTATATTTGTAATGTTACAGTTTACTAATGCAACTAGTAAGGATGTACGACTTCAAAACAACTCAAGCTTTAAAATGAGTTGCTAGCCTGTGATGAGGATTGTAGCAAAGATACACCTTACTATCACGTTGTTTGCAAGATTTTGAGCTCATAGCCATCGCTTCCTGTCTCAAACAAGCACAGCAAGCCTCGGTTGATCTAACTTCTCCCTGTTTACTGAATTTTGTTCTCTTGGACATGATATAGATAGAAAGTGTTTTGGGATTCTTCAGTATGAGAAGTATTTGATTACTATCAGAATAGTTCCTTGTGATTTAAAAAGGGTCTCTTAAGCAGTATTTGGAGGTATTTTGATTACTGTTTTTATAGCGGTACATGCTATTTATCACTCCAGAAGCAATAGGAGCAAGGCAGTCCAGAGCCCGTTCTTCACGGTTTGTTTTTGTAGAAAGAAGAGCTGCGTTCTGTTTGCGAATTGCTCTGTGCAACTGCACAATTGCATCACCTTGCAGAATTCTGCTTCCATATTTATTTGTTGGGCTTTTTAAAGCACCGGTTGCTGAAAACCGCTGTTGTGGGCTTTCTCTGTACTGCAAAGATAGTGCCAGCACTCACTCTACTGTCAGGATGCGTCGGGTTCAGCCTGATAAATTGTGGGCACTGCTTACAAATAGATTGCCGTTGGGCTGCTCTGAATACAGCTGGTGTGAGCTGGGTCCTTCCTTCGCTCAGCTTTCATAGAAAAATCACAGCTCGGCTTCGGCCGTGTGCGGAATAGCCTTGCCAAACACTCCCATCCTCAGTATGAATAACCTGTTGTGCGCAGTCTTGTAGCCAGGCGGATTTTGGGGTTTTTAAGAGTACACTGTACCTCTTGCTTTTAATCACTTTTAAGGTAACCTAGCTGCATCTGTTCACAGAAAGCGAAATCAGGATTTTGTTGCACATGCAAATTACTACTTAGTTTTGCATGTATTGGTCTGCACTGTGACACTATCCACAAGTATTTTCTTGGATGCTGCTTTATTTTTTACTGATCAATTAAGAAAATATAAGAGAATGCACAGAAGTCAGGATGACCATGAGAAGAGTGATCTTGACTGATTTTTGTACATGTAAGAAGCCGTAGTAATAGTATTGTTAATGTTTCCATGTTTTTATACGACACAGATGGTTTATATTTTCTTCAAACATAACTAAAAATGTCTTTTATTCATAGGTGTAAATAAAATAAAACTTTATCACCTGTTTCCTTTAAAACAAACTAAAAATCAAAGTCATTCTATGAGCGTAGTATTATTTTACTCTGCTAGAGTATAAACTGTAAGCTAAGTTCATAGTCTTCGACTTTTTAATTCTTGTAATGTATCACGGTTTTGACACTTCCTCCTACAGCTAGGCTACAGTTTGCCACCCAGGCTGTAGGAGTGAAATTCTGTACTTTGAAAGGTGCTGCCTGGTTCTGAAGAGGGGCAATTCGGTGGTGCGATACAGGCACTGATAGAAGGCACGTGTGGCTTGCTGAGTCGTTATGTACCAGGGAAAATCACCACCTTGGCCCTCCCTGCACAGAGACAGTGACGACGGCAGAGCTACGTTTGGGCTGCTTTGTTAGGTCCATTGTGCACGTTGTTCCAGGGGCTAGCACCAAATTGGGGGGTGGTCTTTAAGTGGGACTTAAATTCTCTTTATGCTTTGGGCTGGCATTCTGCACATGGATTAAATTTTAACTTTAAAGTCTACAGTTGAAACTATTGTGCGCAGCTTGTACGTGATTGCCAAATACTTTTCGCCATCTGTTAGATCACCTCCAGTTCCTCCCGTAACAAAGCAAATGCACGGGCTTTCAGATGCATTTTGTGTATGTCACGTTTAAATTTTATCCATATTTTATGCAACTCTGCTCCAAATAAAGAAGTAACTCCCACATAGAGGATTTCCCATTCTCCTCTAAGTCACATAGCCCAAGATATTTTGCTTATGTTTTCAAGAAGTCCTCTGCAGACAGTCAGTGAGGAGATATTTGTAACACAATAAATTCAGTAATAGTAGTTCATGACAGAAAGTTTCTTGACATCCTAAGTCAAGGCATTTCATGTTTCTGTGACAGCTACTGTATTTTTAGGTGAAACATGATGTTCTATTGGTTAATGTTTTGTTCTAGTAATTCAAATTTCCATCTTAAATTGTTGTAGGTAATGTACATTTACATATTGTGCTAATGGCTAGTTTGATAATTACTTAATTAAGCCATCAGACAACAATGCGTTCTGAATGAAGCAAATTATTTAGCTGATCTTTTCATGAGCAACTGGAGAAAAACAATATTTTAACTTTTTCTGTAATGAAATATTTCTACTATTGAGCATTGTAATTCAATTTGTAAGCCATGACCCCTCATAAACTGTTGTTATCACTCTGATTAATAAAGAGCCAATTTGCCGTTGCAGCTTCGTCACTTGGGAAATGATGAGGTTCACATCGTCTGGTCTGAACACACCAGGAACTACCGCAGGGGCATTATACCAACGGATTTCGGAGATGTTTTAATTGTTATTTATCCAATGAAGAATCACATGTTTTTCATTGAGATAATGAAGAAACCGGAGGTATGTTTTGATTCCTTTACTGGATCTCTCGTATGTGTTACACAAGTGACCAACAGTTTTGTTGCTTAAACATAGCTCGGTGTTTTAGAGTATGGAGTATTTTTTTCCCAGCAAATGCTAAATATACTCTGTCCATCTCAGTTTAAAAGCGTGCTAAGCAATCGGCTTTTCTTTTAAAACCAGAATTATTAATAGCAATTTGAAATGGCTACCAATTCATTTTATATTCGTGCTCAGCGCTTAAAGAAATACTTCAAAATTCTCAACCCATAGGAGTTACTGTGCAAAGAACAATGCTTAAAATCGTGAATTTCCAATGTGAGGCAATAAGAGCAAAATGATAAAGATTTAAGTTCCTCATGCTATTAATTCACCCCATACGCCTTTGTCACTGTTGTACATATGGTACCATGCATAACTTCATGTGTTTGAGACCCTCCTCATAATCTGACTCAATGGAGTGATGAAGGCATTGGATATCCTTACCTCAAACAAAGTACTTGAGGTTTGGTATTTTCTGCTTAAATCATTGTTATGCACCCACATTTTAGACATTTTTTTTGGAAATAATGGATTTTTTTCTTTGGAAAGTATCAAGAGGGTGTGTGTATGTACTTATGTGCATATGTATAAAAAAAGCTACTTTAATAAATGCTTGTCTGGTACATTATGGAGACACAAATGTATATAAAATATACTTTATGAAAGTAATCAGTGTGATAATTACCATTTCCCTTACATGAGGGACAATATTTGTCCAAGAAAATAACCAGGTGTGGAAAAAGGCGTACATCAGATGACATATTTACCGGCTGTATATGATATGTTTGCAGTTGTGAAGGACAAAGCTGTTATGTATTAAGGAATCAGTGGTTTGCCAGCAGAAATTTCAAACCTGAAATTTTTTTATAAAAGGAAATAGTGGGCTTTTTTCCTACACTTGATTTTGAGGTCTGTATAATTTACTACTTGGGGAATTTTAGCTGTAAGTGTTCCATCAGGAAAATCAGAATTTAGCGTTATGAACATGCCTGAAAATTCTGTGAGCCAATGGAGAAAAGCTATGTCATCTTACATATTAGTCAAAAATACCCAACGGGCAGAAAGAATAATAGCTAACTGGAAATTTAGTGTTATCCCTACATTTAAAGTACAAACCATTACAATGTAATAAAATTAATCCAGACATTTCCAGGGCAAGTGTGGCTGACCTTTTGTTCACCAGCTACTGACCCCAGGGTGAATGAAAGAGGCTTGCAGAGAGAAATGTCTGTTGTTTGGCTTCAGTCCCTGGTATTTAAATTGCATTCCCTAATCAAATGAAAAGGCTGTCCTCTCTATCAGGTTACAGAATCCATGGCAACATTTGGCCTTTTATATACATAATGTTAGCCTTTTTGTTTGCATCCAAGTAGAGACACCTGGAGCAATGTTAACATTAACCGATTTAGCATTAATAGCTTCATTATATAAGAATTTCTGATCAGATAGCTGTTACTTTTGTTATATTGCTTCAGCTTGTATTGTTTTCATTTTTTATCTCCCTGCTTGGCAACCGGGCAATGATTTGCAAATTTTTTTTGTCTTGATTAATTAAGCAATATAATTATCAGGAACCGTGATGCAGTCTTTGCTCGACAAAGCTTCTGAGAGAAGACAATAGTAAGTCTGTTAGTGTGAATGCATTCCACGCGTCACAGATGCATGAGGATATTCTGAACAATGAGACGAAAAGCTGCCTGCAAAAGAGGACAAAGAATGCCAGGCAGACTCTACACACTGCACATACCGCCAGGGACATACTGCGGGTTCCCTGGGACACAGATGCCTCGTTAGATTGCAGCTAGTCATCAGAGATTAATTCTCAGCCATTTGGTACAATAATTTACCCATTCCCCACTCTTTTAACTAGTGCTGCTTGCTATAGAGGGGAAGTCTTTGTGCTCAAAAGGTTTATTTGACCTTGCCTACTTTTACTGCGTGCAACAGAAATAATTATTTTTTTTTTCCTCGGAAATTGTAATGAAGCAGGTGTTTGCAATGAGCTGAATATTAATTTTTGTTTCATGGATAACTTGCATTGACATTTGGAGTACTCAAGGAAGGGGATATTTCCCTTTACTTTTTTTTTTTTTTTTAAATTGATCCCTATCAAAGCATAATGCATTTTTTGTAACCATTCAAAACACACTTTTCCTTACCCGCTCAAATGGGTATTTAATACCAACTTACAGCGAAGTACTGAGCAGAGAGCATGTCCTTCTGCATTCAGTTGGTGTGCCCCCCCCAACTCCTCATTAAGGCAGAGCCCCCTGTACAGATGGAAGCTGACGATATGCGAGTCCCATTGACTTCAGTGACCCTCGGCGTGGCCGGTAGATCTGCTCAGGAATTATTAATTCTGAGCTTTGTGTCCAGGCGGGCGTATGGTCCGGTCGTGTGCTCCTCGTATCGCCGCGGGCTCTGCAGAGCCGGAGCCTGCTGGGGAGCAGCAATGCCCACTGGCTCTGCGGCAGGGCAAGGCAGCGACGCCTGCGCACGTCCCCAGAGGGTGAGCCCCGCGCGCCCAAAAGCTGTGAGCCCGCTGGGGGAAATACTGCTCTTGCCTCTGCTTCCACGTGGGCTGTGCTCGCTTTTCTTTGGTAATGTAAAATGCGTCGCTCCCGTGCAGAGCCACTTCCAGCCTTTGCGTTGTTTCCATCTTCCATCTGCCAGCCTGTGCCAGCCTCGCGTTGTGAAAAATGAGTACTTTTTGACAAACCACGTGCCTAGGACACAGTTCTTGAAATAATCTGTTTGATTATTTGAAACGTGCTTGAAAAAAGCGTGCTTCCCAGTTTCATGAAAGTCGCTCCAAAGAGCACCCGCTGCATTCTTATTGCTGCACTGCGAGGAGAGTTGAGGGGTGCTGAGGAAAGCTCTCAGATTTCAGGGCTCACCTTGAATTAGCCTGCTTAAAAGGAGTTTTACAGTAAAGTGTGATTTCTTGGAGTGTGACTGTTAAACTTTCAGAGAAAACAATTATTACACTTTTTGGTTTAAAATGTCAGACAGATTGGAGTTATTTGATAAATTTGCTGGAGAGTTCCCTCTGAAAGATTTTTCTGTTTTGTTTTTAAATGTGAGTATATCTATATATGTGTGGGTACATATATACATCACGCTCCCTAGACTCCAGGTGGTTTTGAAACAGTGAAAGAAAGTCCTGTAAGCAAACATCGCTTGTCAAAATGCCTGGCAGCCAATTTCCCTGCACAGTAGCATATGTAAGTGTTCATCTGGCTTCAAATATCTGGTATGTGTATGTTGGTATGATTTTGATAGTAGGTACTTAACCTCCTTATTTGTACTTACATAAAAATGTAGTTTTACATTTTTTTTCTCCTTTTGTCAATATTTGTAAACAGACTATGTGTTTAAAAACTTCACTGAGAAATGTTACTGTTTAAAGAGGAAAAACTTGATGCTCTAGAACATTATGACTTTGGTGGCATAGATTTTCTTCCTGTCACCTTTCCAACTGCCTAGACAGTAACAATAGCATTAAAAAAAAAGGCAAACACACTATGGAAACATTTTACACTAATCTATTTTTTGGGGAGGTGAGTAATTATTTAAGTAAAGGAATGACAAAATAACTGTGTGAAAAGACAGCTGTCATTTGCAGATGTTATATTAAAACCAAATTTCTTCTGTAATTCATTGCCACTTCTAATTAGAGGAATTCCCTAGATGCAGGGGATTTATATTATTCCCTTTGTCCATTTATTGAATGACTGTCACAGTCACCCACAAGCAGTTGCAGAAGAATAATAGAGGGTATTTATTTATGTGATAAGCCTCTGTACAGATGGAAAAAATCCATAGC
Organism: Aramus guarauna; assembly: GCA_013400195.1. NCBI lineage: Eukaryota > Metazoa > Chordata > Aves > Gruiformes > Aramidae > Aramus > Aramus guarauna. The sequence continues at coordinate 56,196 of VXBL01006520.1, read as the reverse complement.
TTAAATATTGATAATTGCTGCTAGCTTCTGTTTAGGGTTTTGGTTTTTTTTTTCATTTTGAGTTTGTGAAAGGGAAATGAGTTTGACTACTTGTAAATACTAAAATTTATTATATATTTAAACATTAACATTTTCTGGGTTTGACATGGCAAAGTCAGTTATGTGTATGCAATTCCGGATGTTTTTCACTTGTATAAAGGGTCTCTTTTACCTGGTATAGCCTTCATCCGAAGAGCCATATGGCACCCAATGACATTATTTGGTGGTTGCCGCTGGAGGTGACTGTGCAGGAACAGCATTTTGCACCGCGACGTGCTGTGCTGGGCCAGACCTGCGCATGTCTGTCCCGCCGTGTTTACGGGGCTGTCTCTGAGAGGTGGTAGCTTTGTGCTGTCTCCTCTGCTTTCCACAGACCTGGGTATCTCAGATCAGCTCCTTCCCCCCCCCCCTTCAATGAAGTCCATGGAAGGAGCTCGCAGAGTATTATCTAACACAAATACTTCTTTGCAAAAATCCTGCTGATGTCTGATTCAGCCAGTGAACCAGGGTCTCCTGTTGGGATGCAAGACAGAAAACTGCTCTTAATAGCTACTCAGAAAGGGATCTCAATTTCAAATTCATAGACAAATTTTGTTTATATGCATAACAAGCTCATGGTTACCCAGTGGAATATTCTGTGACATGTGCATATACATGTAGAGTATACTGATGGCAGTTATAGAAGATTTAAAAACTTAAAGTAAAAAATGGGAAATTAATATCGCCCTGGAAACTTCAGTGTGGCAAGCAACGTGGTCATAACGTTTTATGGCAAAATAATGGTCTTCTACAGTGGGCCGGAGCTTGTTACTCCAGCCGCCGGTAACGCGATGCGAGGTGCAGCGTGTTGACCCGGCTGGCCATGGCCGGGCAGCTACCGCCCGGGGAGGTGGCCTGTTTCTGCCTGCTGCTGCCGTGCTTGGAGGAGTCTCTTTGTCTCTGCGAGGAGACCTAGAGCAAGCGAATGCTTGTAACGTAACCGAGTAACTTCCCTTGCTAGAGCAGGGCGGTGAGAAACCGGCCTCCTCTTGCCTCCCTGGCACCTCGAGCAGCAGATAGATGCCTTGCCCTGAAGATCCCCTGGGAGTCGGGTGTGTTGTTTCTGTGTGTGATTTTGGAAGTTGCTCCCTTGCTCTACACTCACCTTTCAGCTTCCGTTGGCTCGGCTTTACATGCGTTGTTTTTATTTTGGGGTCCACAGGTGCCATTTTTCGGTCCTCTCTTCAACGGAGCAATCGTGACTGCGAAGCTGCTGCCAAGCCTCATATGTGCCACATGCATCAATGCTAGCCGAGCCGTCAAGTCGCTCATCCCACTCTACCAGAGCTTGTATCCTTTCCTTCGCTGGGGCAGGGCTCCCATGGTAGGGTTCTTACTTCTGAGCGTTCTTCTGTGGAGAGGTAAGCTCCATTTGATTTTACTGAAGAGGTCAAAGCTTTCTTCACATCAAGTTCAATGTTTACAGTCGTTCACATCCAGTTGCCATCCGGTGTTTTAAAAATCGTAATGTCACAAGTGTCTCACCAGCAGCATCAGTCTCGCTGGTGGTGAGCTTGGACTTGACACTGACACTTTGAACCGTAAGTAGTGATAATACTCAGTTTTCTTTCACGCTAATAGAAGTTCTCTGCAGTGTGTATTGGGCTAATACACAGAGCTCGGTTCTGTTCTTATCTTATGCAAAGTAGTAGTCCAATTGACTTTACTTGTCTCATCACATTAATAAGGCAGATGGGATTTGGCCTCACATACGGATGTCTCCATTCCCGAATTTCAGTTTCATTCCAGCCACATCTGCTGCATTCGGGCATTTTCAGAACATATTTTCTAACAGTTACTGATACGCTTCTCTGTTACCGATTCTCTAGCATAGGCTTTTACTCGTGTGATACACAGTCTAACAGCGTTACTACTGGTTCTCACTTACTCTAGGACTTTCTCATAATGTCATAATTACGCTAGAAACATTTTATACCTTGTTTTGATAATCTTATCGCTTATCTCAGGACCAACACTCACTGCACTTTGTTTTCTTTGGGGAGCTTTTGATTTGAGTATTTTTCTAACCGTATGACTTTGAGAAAGAGTTTGTAAGTGAAATGTTTTCATCTTTGAAAGAACATTGATTAGTTAGTTTGAGATGCACATTTTTAAAACACAACATATTCTCCAGGTAGGGGGTTGTTTTCTAAAAGGTTAAATTTTATGCAAAAGTCATCAGAAATGAAAAGTAGCAATGTGGTTAAATAAATTTGTGTTTTGTTCACTTCATTGTGTACTCATTTTAAAACAAAGACAGTTGGTGGTTGTTGCATAAGTGGTCGAATGCAACACATCAGCTGCAAAACCATGGCAGTACCTCACAGATGATGTAAAACTGGCCAAGTCTTCCCCTTTTTGATGAGAGAAATCTAGCTAATTACTATAGTCCTTCTATGCAGAACTTAGCTTCATCCTTCTGCTTCTGTAGTGGGTGTATGATCACGAAATAGCAGTGTAGCAGAATTAACATAAGTAACAGCGGTGACAAGAACGAATTGATCCTGTTGCCCCTTGCCGCTGTCCCAGCGCCTCACTCCGGGTCAGAGTGCCCTGGTTCAGGTCCTGCGTTCAGGTTCTGGCTTTCAGCATTCTGCGAGCGAGCGGCTCAGCAGCCTGCTGCACTCCCGCCTTCCGACAGGGTCTCTCGCTGAGTCCCTGCCTGTCCCCGGGGAAACGCGAGCAGCGCAAATATGATAGCACATGCCGCTTCTCAGCATATGTTTGAGGTCTAGCTGAAACGGCATCTGTCCCTGGGTTCTTTTCTTCCTTTTTTGTGCCTGCTTTTGCACCAACGCTATCTGTAGTGAATAACTGCCACTTGTCTGCTTGATAAATGAAAGTGGATTGCAAAACTTGTGAAACTGGACAAAGATAATGCGGTGGGAAGATCCCATTGGGATGACGCTGGACTTGAGAGAGAGCTATCCATAACTTTTACTATAGATAATGAAACGCTTTTAAATATACTAAAATTCTTCATGAGCCAGAAATAGGAAAGTAGATGTATGGGTGTGTGAAGGTGACGTTTGAACCTGTCGATGCAGCAGCACTGCTGTGTAGCTCCCAGAGGGTGCATGTGCTCTGGGATTCACTGTGCTGACTGCTACGAGGAGAGCAGGAGGGAAGCAGACCCAGCAATTTAAACACTAAATGAAAGAGTTGAGTAGCTTTGTCAGGCTGGAGGTGAAACCAATGCAAAGGTGAAGTAACTCAAAAACTTTCAGTAGAAGGGAGAAATAAAAAGCAACAATCCTGGAGAAGTAAGGGAAGAACACGGTAGATGTGACCTTGCAGTTCAGGTGCATGCAGGAAAGCTTGCGTAAGGCAGAGCGAGGAGCGATCTGCCACTTGTGTTTGTCGCACGGGTCAGGTTAAAAGTCGGCATCCATCGGAGGGGCTAGTGGCTAAAAGCGTTCCCGATTCAAGTGTGGTCAGAAGCTGGTGGGACGTTTCGCCTGGTGTAGCGGTGCGGTGGCCACAGGGCCCTGCGTCGTGGTGTACTGGTGTTGGAGCAGGGCGTGAAGCACCCGCTGGCACCCTGCTCCCGCCGGAGCAGGGCCCTTGGCCTGGCTCCTGCCTCGCGAGGGGGTCGTGGCGGCCGCGGGAAGCCGAGCCTGCGCCGGGTCGCGTGCCGCGGAGCTGCGTCTGCGTCTTGCTGGTAGTGACAGCTGAAGTCACTTGTTGGAAAGTCCGCAAACTCCAGTTACAGCTGCACTTGTCAGGGGCTTTCAGGGAAGTGTAATCAGCCACAGAGATTAATTTGCATCTCAATTAGGAAAGAGTCAGGAGGAAGCATAGGGTCTGTTGCTGGAAGGTTGGGGAAGAAATCTCATCAGGCACAAAAGGCTCCCAAGTCTCGGTGCTCCAGCGAGTGGAGGACAATATCGGAGTCCGGTTTCCATGGGGACCAGGACCGCAGAGCCACGGGAGAATCTCGCTGTGCGCTGTAATCGCTTGGTCATGATGACACAAATTCCACTGTTGTACCCAAATACGTTTTTCTGTTGGAAATCTCTTTGAAAATGAGGAAGGTAACTATGGCAGACCACGTCAGATTTTTTTTTTTTTTACAAAATTCTATTTCTTATGTTTATGTAACTGTTTCTGTTTTAAGGAACTCATTAGGGTGAGAGAACTATTCATTAAAAAATAATAAACTATATTTAAACTTCAGTTTAAAGCCATTCTGGCTACAAGTTCTTTGTAAACATCAAACAGCAGGCGATGGCATTACATAGGAGCAAACCCAGGGTGGTTACTGCATAGCTCGTGGAACGGTTGAAGCTCAGTTGTCTGTAGCTGCTGCGATGTTTACACGGTCGTGGGTGATTATACATTAGTATATGTTCAAAATAACCATTTTTTTTTCAGGAGTGCATTCACTGGAGTGAATGCAGTGAAGCATTGAGACTGAGCGGCTGCAGACCGTACTAATTGGTGCTCTCACCGTCCTTAAGTAACTGTTGAGTGCAAGGTAATGTGTTTCAGCAGCCTCACCAGTCTGCTTTTTCAGGGAATAATTTCTATTTTAAATTTACCTGTGTATTTTATGGAAATCGTAAACAATAAGGTGGCTTAAATTATATAAGAACAAGGAATAACATTTAAATTTACTAAAATTGTTGTATAAAAATGTATATGCAGGTTTTTGAGAGCATTAAAGCCACCTTTCTATGTGCTGGAGAAAAGAAGGAACAACTTATCTCACAGACAAATAATTATGTATCAAAACTTAACTTCCTCTTAACTAAACCCAGTTAAAGCAGAGGTTGCTCATTGTCAGTATTTAAGAGTAAAGTGAGCCTACAAGCAGGGTGCCATAGGAGTTGAGAGCGGGGTGAAAACAGTGCGGTCGTAATTTGGTGCTTTGGCAGTCATGAGTGGGCTGAGCAAGGTTCTTGCGATGTCTGTCAGCTGCTGGTTTTGCCATCAAACTGTCCATTTCAGGTAGCTGTGTGCGTGTCCTTGGAAATGTAACCCTAACAAATCTCTGATATACGCTGTGCTGCTTCTGCCTTTGCCATTAACATAAATAGAATTATGTAAGGGCTAACGTTCTGTCTGCTAAGAAGAAAAAAATTAACCACCATGGCAGGTTGTGGTATTGTTTCCAAAGTTGTTTGCGTTATTTGTTGTTCATTCCAGGGGAAAACATGGAGGTAAAAGAGTTTTAAATTCTTCTTAAATTTATTGTGGATGTTCATTGTACTTTGCTGCAACATACCGCACCTGGGCATTAGAACAAACAAAAAAGAGCACGGTGAGGATTCCTACGCTTTACATAATATCTGAGCACTGGATGTCACCATTTCCCTGCTTATGATCTGCAGTCTGGTGTGGGCCAGAAGAAAACATAGCCTTTACTTTGGAGAAGTAACTTGATACACGAATAACTCCCATTAAAGTTTTATCCACTGTAATGAATATGGTATGCCTACTTAACTATACCGAGCAAGTAGTTCGTTAGGGTACAATCAAAAGACCATCTAAACCTGTAACAACAAAAAAAAGATACCTATAACTTTAATGCATTATCTTGCATCCAGATAGTAACGCTATAATTAATCTATTATATTATTATTATTATCTACTCTTATTAGTATCTACATATTATTAGTATCTACTATTATTAATCTACTGTTAGATTAGCATGCCGTGTCTGGAATCAAGAAGGTTAAGCAGAGAACATCAACTTTGAATTCTGAATGAATTTCTTTTGTTGGTTTAAGCCAATTTCTGATGAACGTAATGTAGAGCGACTGATCTGCTTACCTGCTTTATCAGGGATTAAAGAAGAAAGATACTTGCTCTGATGGACTGAATTGTGTGAGTGGCTGAATGAATATATTTTGTAGGTGCGCGCAATGTCAGATGCCTGAAAACACCCTTCGCATACCTTTCAAAATGTGCTTTGTTGAGCTTGTGTTTAGAACTCTGCTTTGGTTATAAAGGGACATTTGATCATACTGTGAAAATAAAATAGAAAGCCTGATACTCTTTTTAGAGAAAGGTTTGCAATTTGTTCCCTTTATTTCATCCAAAGAAGTTATGCCCTCAAGCTACGGAGATGCTGTTAGAAATTACTATGAAATTCGAAAGCATGTGTCACAGGAGCTGTGACAATTTATATGACATGGCATCTGACAGTTTTCTGCCGAAGTGATCGGTCCTGGCTCGCAGGAGTGCCTGTCTGTACTCAGTGCTCTGCCGCTTTGTCTGCAGAGAGCAGCAGGTTTAACTTGCCGTCCTTCGCTTTTCTGGCGGTTGCTGTGACCAGCCCTGGCGCGAGGGTTTGAGTTTCAGACAGAAGCACTCGGTCCCGTCGCAGCAGCCTCTGAGGGATGCTGATGAACGCGGCGGTGGCTGTACGGGGTGGTGTAAAGCAGCGCTGACCTTCATTCTGCGGCGCAGCTCCCCGCTGGAGCGGATCGATGGCCAGGCTGTCTGTCTCTGCGGCCGCCTTCCCTCCTCGCAGCGAGAACCTTCTCCAGGCAGCGATCGATGCCTCTAATCTGCTCCAGCCTGTAATAAGTCATGCGAGGCAAAGCTTTTAGGTGGCATTACACGGGATTGTGGAGGCGGCTCTTCAGCTCTTATTCATAGTGCTCTTCATAGACTTGCAGAGAAATCTTCTGCATCCCGCTTGTGAATATATGGAGTGTATAGTGCTTCTGCAGATTTGAACTTCCCATGCTGCGGAACGATGCACAGACACAGTGGGTTTGAATTTCTGTATTTTTGGGTGTGCATCTGTACATACCTGTCCCTTGTTGCACACATGTCTTGTCTATGCACTACTGTGAACCGCTGGTGAGCTTCACTGTTCAACAGAAGGCAAGGGAGGCAGCAGTGAAGCTTGCGTGATCACAATATAACTTGTTTTTCGGCTCTAACATGGGGCATCTCTGTTCTTCTCCACGGCTGGAAGCTGTAAAGATTGCTGGGGGCTGTTGAGCAAGTCCCACGCTAATTCTGTAGCAGAGTTTAAAATGGCACTAACTGCTGCCCCTCCGGATGATGATCTCTGTGCAGCAACGGTACTCTTCAGGAAGAGGAAATAAACCCCAGCAGTTTTAAGGGCTTTTATTTGCCAGGTGATTTAATGGGTAGTTCCAAAAATGAGCCTGTGGTTAAGTGACATCACGAATGCCACTTTTTTTAAATGAAATGTGAATTCACTGTGTGATATATGTCAGAAATGGGGGAGGAAAACCCTACCCAAACTCGTCTTTGGATTTGTTAAATGATGTACGTGTGCAGTAATGGAAAGCAAGGTTCCTAAACTGGTCAGCCATACCTCTTTAGCCCCTACCAGAGACTGGAAAGTCATGAACTTGCTGGAAATAGTACATAAAGTGTAAGCAGCAGATCAGGATTGGAAGTTGGGCATTTGAATCCTTACTCTCTGCCATGGAGAAGCTGCTGCTTTGAATGAAACACTTGGTTTATCTATTCCATTTCTTCATCAGTAATATTTTATTTGTTCACGAATAATTTTGCAGGAAACCGGGGTTTTTATTTAAGTGCTGCTTTAAAATTGTGTCCTAGTGCTGAATCAAACTCAAGTTGTGCAAAAGGTTTGTAACGAAGTTGTAAGTGTTCCTTTCATAGTAAGGTGTGAACTCAAGCTCCCGCTGTGCTCAAGTCAGGTATACAGAGGTTCAAACACCTATTGCTCGGTGCTCGGTTTTCTGTTGTATTCAACGAAGAACCTCTAACCTGTGTGTAATGAGAGGCTCGCTCAAGTTTGACAGAAGCAGAATCGATATATTCAGATTACTGCCAAGTACTTCATTCAAACTTATGGGGCTTTTCTTGGGGTTTTTTTCCCCTACTTATACAGCAGGCAAATTAAAGGAGTTTGCCTTCTTTGTATTTTCAAAGTAAGTTTTGATGATTTTGCTGTTCCACCTCTATTAACTTGGAAGGGATTTGTGTAGCTAAAACCTCCGTGGTATCTTCTGGAAACTTGCTCTGAACACTCACTCGCACTTTGGATTGCCTAGGGTTATTTTTGTTTGGCTTTCGTTACAAATGTGTGTGGGGGGGGAAAAGAGTAGAGTTTTATCCGAACGGACTTTAAATTGAACTCAGGCTGTACAGTCTGCCCGTGGACAAAACATGCGCCGCTTCGGCGGGAGTTTCACCTGACGAAGGGTTGCGTCTTGGCCCGCTTGCTGCACGGCTGGCGAGAGTGAAGACGGCATTTGTATCTGCGCAGAGCAAGGTGCCGGGCCCCAGGCCCTCGCTGCGGCACTGGGGAGAGCAGCGGCAGCGCAGTTTCGGGGAGCGGGCTAAAATCTCGGCAATCTGGGCCGCGCCGGGGTCGGTCCCCTTTGCAGCCGGCTTTGTGCGCGCTTGCCATCTCATTAGCATGCTGGCTCGCCGCCGCCGCTGCGGCGCGCTGGCTCTGCTAGCTCCGCTAGCTCTGCTAGCTTACCAGCTGTTCCTGCTGCTCGCGACAATGTCCAGCGTGTTCGGATCACCGGGTTCCTGCGCTCGCTGCCGCGCGCAGACAGCCTTTCCGCTGGGGATGCCCACGTGGCCGCCCGTCAGCAGCGGCACCGCATAAAGTAGCAGGCCCTCGCATGGCATATGGTGTCTGGATTCATACAAGATGCAAAACTATTCTGCCGCTAATGCACAATGACTCATAGCATTGCTAATTTTTCTAACAAAAGCCCACTTCCACACCCACACTTTTAACCCCTCAGGCTAAAAAGCCTCTTCTTTAGTTTCAAAGCCTTGGAAATGTAAGGAGGTGGCTTCTGGATCAATATATGAAACCCTATATTTATTTAAAGCATATGCAAGTTCTAACGCTTATTTTAAATTTCAGTAAAATGTAGTTTTCAAACTGCTGTTCTAACATACAGTAATTTCTTTTTGTTCCAAAGTTAATTCATTGTCAAATGTTGGGAATTTTTAATTTTTGGTAGTTCCATATTACAAAAATAGTCAGAAGTCAGCATAGATAATAAAAAGTGATTTTTTTCATTTAAAGAAGAATCAAAGCAATGCAGCTAGTAGATCTGCTGTGATCATATATATAGTACAGCATGAGTTACCAAGCTGTTTGTTGTAAGAAGCTTGTAATATCTTTCCTATATGCTAGCTCTTTGGGGAGAAGAATAATACACTTTCCAACTAGAGGGAGCTGCTGGTATTGCCGATGCTGATTCTTAACCTTCCAGTCTGATTCCTTTTGTGCACACCGTACAGCAATCCTTTCCACGTTTTAATAAAATTAGGTTAAATTACCCCAAGTAATTTAGATTAAAAGGATGCATCTTAATTTTTACAGTGTAATCATTAAATTAAACTGCAAAATTCAGAGAAAACTAAAGCACATCCTGGTTGCGTGGCGTGCGGGTACTCTGCCTGAATGTGGAATTATATAGGTCATGAAAAGGCTCGTTAGAAGGGAGTGAAAAGCCGGGGCTTGTTACTGTTGTGAGAAGACAAAAAGCATAAGGGAAGTATGAGCGGTGCGGAAGGGAGCGGGCGGCGCGGCAGGAAGCTCCCCGCTCCCTCCATTGCAACAAAGGAACAAAGGGACCTGCGGTGAAAGATGAAGGTGGCCAAGCTCCGCGGTTCGGGCGCCCCGGGAGCAACTTGTTACAGGGAACCCCCGCGGGCCGTCCTTCGTCAAGGTTAACGCTCCTGCCGGGATGCTTTCAAGGAGAGGTCCTGGCTCCAGAGAGCCTTTGCTAGGGGATGGCTTGAGAGCTTTCGCGGGGCTGGGGACTCCCCGCCGTCCTGCTGCCGGGTTCCCAACGGCTCTGGCACGATGTGCCGTGTCCTCGCCAAGGCCTGGGTGCCGACCCCGGAGACTGGGCGGTTCTGTGCCCCTGAAGCCGGGCGTTCGCCTCTCCACGGGTGGTGAGAAGGTGCAGAGGGCACAGAAGACCAGCTGGATGCACATGGCCATTTCCCCGTGTGCCTCCCCGGCAGTCCGGGCGCTTGCATTAGTACGCGTGTGTAATGCCAAGATAGGCTTACATTGTTTTTCAAGCTTTTCTTCTTTTTCTCGTTTAAAGAAAACCTGAATTCATGAACCATACATGCTGCAATCACTTCATTCAAAAGTTAAGAAATCTTTTCCTAAACTGGAAAAATGTTTTTAGGTTTAGCTTTGAATTTTCCTAATGGCTTTGTTTCTCTCTCAGTAAAAATGAGCTTCTGAATTCGGTGCTGACCGTGCTTTGAGGGAGTGGGACTAGACCACCTCCTGACATCCCGCCAACCTGACCGATTCTGTGCATCTCATACTAAGAGGATGAGGCGCATAATTTTTGCGCCTATTATATAAAAGCTACTTGAATGGGTAGCACCATAATCTTACATCATTCTTTAAAGAGGAAAGGCTTTCCCTCTGCACACGCTTGAAAAACTTTGAAAGCCATCATCTTACCGAGGACTTTTTTATTCGGGTGCAGACATAAACGTGGAGACAGCAAGAGAGAGGGACAGGAGCAAGCTGCTTTTTCATAGTGGGTTTATTGGCTGGCGCGTTTGATTTGTATTTTTCTTTCCTCAGTATCATACTTTTGTGTGTATTTCACAGTAAGATTAACTGTCAGGGTTCTAGTGTATAAACAGGAGCAGATGGCTTTTAATGATTTCTTAAATCTAATGCTCAGTAACAATCTAGTATATGTACAGCTTTTTCTGTTTAAAAAAACCAAACAAAACCAAAAACACCACAAAACCTCAGTTCATTTGCTGTTTTTTAATACTTTCTCTGAATTGGCATGGGCCAGGTTTTTTTGAGAACCTGTAACTGTACCGCCTGCTGAACAGTAGATTTATGGTCCCTATTTAGGATTATCCATCTCATTCATCTTCACCCGGGTTACAGTGTGGATGATCTTATAAAACCTTGCTAGTCTACAGTTTGTTGGCTCCCTTAAATGAAATGGGCATTCTTCTGCCCACCTTTCAGCTGGGCAAAGCACTCTTGTTCAAGTAGCAGTTACTTCACTTTGAAATCTTCGTGTTACCCCTGTAACAAACTTGAGGTTAGCTCAGTTTTTCTTTACTGCAAAGTCTTGATACCAAAAATGCAGCATCATGAAAGTGAAGTCATGAAAATTTAGAAAATAACCTCAAGCTAGCATGTATTTTTCTTTTCTCTGGTTCCTGAAAGATCTTACGTTAACTTGTGCCGTGCCCGTGACTCTAATTAGCCTCCTGGAATTGAAAGCTGACTTCTGGAGTTTTTATCGGCTGTGTCTGCCAGGCTAACACCGTCAAGGCGATAAAGTGTAGCAGTACAGGGAAAATGGTAAAAGTGTAGAGCCGTTACTTTGGGGAATGAGCACCGAAGCTGATGCTCAGACACTTCACGTATCATAAGTGAACTCCTCCCCTTACTATTAATTTCCGTCTCCATCTTACCACCTTCTTCTCCCCGCTGCCAGCACCGATTACAGCTGGGACATTCGAGGCTCTGAAAACACCGTTTCCCACAGGTGGCTCCAGTGGTAAGAGAGGGAAGTGGCTGGGATTGTTTTTGTGTCCTTCACTTCAGTAAAACCCCTTGTCATTTAAAGGTTTGGAGTTGTAGGAATAGCAGTTACACCCACACATGCCAGGCTGAATAACCTCGAGTACACGGTTTTCCACATAGCTGCATTTTCTAATTGTACCGGTTTTAAAGAGCCTCTGTACTGATGTTTGATATCTCCATTTCACTGGGAAGATAAAAAGAAACATCAGTGTCTTTATTTTCAACAACGTATTTGATGTGTGACAAAGGGTTCCCGTTCTCCTCGTTTCCGTAACTGGTTATTTTTCAGCTCATCGCCTTGTTTGCTTTGTTGTTGCTAACCCTTTAGGTACTGTCGTGCCCTGCGCTCTCCTATGGCTCATCAATCCTCCGGGATGTCGGAGAGGGACGGTGCAACCCTTAGAGTTAAATCACGGAGTGTTTTTATGGGCTTGGCAGTACAGAGGAATCATTCCAATCCAGAAGAACTGCTTTAATTCAGGAACGTTTTCTTTATAGGCTTTTGCAGAGCCTGTTGGTTTTTGTGCTCCCATGTTTTATGACTTGTTGCCATGATAATTCAGCTCATCTTACAGGTTTCTCTAATTGTGATTGATGTGTAATCATTCATTTTATTGAACCTCATTAAGGCCTGCGAACCTCTGTACCAACTTACAGTAATTAGAGCCCAGATAGCCATTCCATCTGTTCACAAGCACTGTTTAATTAATGAACTTTTAACGTGTTCTTTGCCTTGTAAAAGCCCTCAGTATTCTCAAGTTGTTGAATAGGATTTGCATGCCAGCATTTCCGTTTTTTTTTTCAGTACCACAGCAACATGCATTTTGGAATCCCAAAAGTCAACACACAAAGCACTGGGATCTCGGAAAGCAAAGCAGAGAGATTTTACTTCTACTTTCATTTTTTTCACGTCCATTACAATATCTGTAAAAATGGCGTTTGCAAGTAAAAGGCTCACGTGGACTTCGGTGTTCTTTTTAATGCCCAAACCAACAATTTTTACTCTTCCCTTGTATCATCAGCAGACAAAATGTTTCAGCTTTCCTTTTAACTCTAAGTGGAAGAACATGAGAAATACAATGCAGGCAGACACGCATTTCCCTTCCCTTGTATTTCATCTGTTTGTTACGTTTAGAGCATCAGGGCTGAGACAGCTTTGTTGTTATTTTGTAGTATTTAGTATAATGGGATTTTAGGATGGAGTGAAAGCTACCGGTGCTGCTGGAGTTATCATAGAGATTATTGTAATAATGGTCCAGAATTGTGAGAAAACAGTAGGACAGGCATCCCTAAATACTTTGAGTGTTTCTGCTGCTTTACCTCTGTGCCTTTTGACTGCGCGGTAACACACTGAGCCAGTGGTTTGTGCAGAATGAATAAATAGTTGCATTTGAAAAAATGAAAGCAGCTTTCTGGTCCCTGATCAGACAGAAGAGGCAATATTTCGAGAGTGTCAGGATTTTTAAGAAAAACAGTCTTAGACTTTTCTATGTTAAGAACGTATAGCCAAATGGTTGTGCTGAATGTGAATCTCAAATTACTATCCTGACTGCCTTTGGAGCTTCAGAGATTAGTAAAGGAGAAAAAGGACGCTCACTCCTAGGGCACTTTTGCATTCCTGCTCTGTTGCTGTTTTTTATGTACAGCACAGTATTGGAGTGCTGTAGTCGTTCTTTGGATTGATCTGTGTTTACCTTAAATATTCAGGACAAGAATTAAGTCATACTACTCAACTCCCTCAAAATCCTTTCAGCATCCAAAGGCAGACCATCTGTCTGGTCCGGCCATTCTTCCCTCCCCCAGAATGCGTTTTAGCTGGTGCTTTGAGTGAGGCTGTGTCCTGGAGAGGCGAAATACAAAGTGAAATAAAAGTCTTGGGTGTGGGGCTGAACCCACCGCATTTCAGAAAGTGAACCGTATCGCCTGCCTTCTAAATTACAGGTGTTATTTGCAAAATGAGTACAAAGAGCCCCTGGTTTTTGTTGTACCTTCAGCGTGCTGCTCCGTAGCACTCTGGGTGTCTAAGGTAAGGCACAGGCAAACTCTTCTGTCGTGACAGTTCTCAGCCATGCTCATCTTTTGTCACGAGTTTTCCTCGTGCCGCTGTCCTCTTCTGGAGCAGTTCTGACGTGAATGTTGAGTGTTTCCGCTGCCCTAAAAGGGAGATTTCCAAAGTGGTTATTTTTAATTCCTTTTCCAATATTTCCATATGCTAACTCATCCTCTCTCTGCTGACCCCACATGTTACAATCTAATTAGGCAAATCTAAACGTAGTCTGCTGCTCCTTGCTGTAACTGAAGTAGTTTAACTTTCAGGTCGCTGACATATCTGCAAGAAAAATGTGGTTTTCTCAAGCATTTTGGGAAGTGCATGTGTTTTGTTTGGGCATGTACCAGTCTGTACGAAGTATCAGGTGTGTGAGGCTCAGCTTTGGTGCCTCTGCTTCCTCTGTTGGTGACGTTCTGCGAGTCAAAGATTGTGATCTTATTTAAGTTCTTCTGAGATGTCATTCCACTGGCTGTGATTGAGTTATCACCAAATGAATTAGGCTTTTTTTTTTATTTTAGGAACAAATGCATTCAGCATGTGCATTTAATCAGGCTTGCTTATAAAATCATGCCATTCCTTTACAAGCTGATAGTTGTGAGGAAGCAGCTCTGTTTACATGAAGAAAGCTCTGGGATGTCATTTCTGTGCAGTCCCTGTCCTGCTCCCCGCAAGCATTTGGACTCGACAGTTTAACATGTCAGCAGGAAAAAACATACAGCCCATCTTGGTGAAATTTTAGCAGCAGACAGAGCAGCCTGACGAAGGAATGAGAGGAGAAGCATCTTGCCCTTCTCTCATTTTCCCTGTCCCACCCGTTCCTCCGCAGGCAGGTGCAGGTCCATCTGGTAGTGTGGCCATGAGTAACTATCCTGCAGCAATCCTCCAAAGCTGCTGTGCCGGCTTCCAGGTGTGTAGCTGCTGAAGAAATCCACTTAAAGAGTTCTGATCCCCCATACTCTGCTTTTAGCTGCTGCTTTAAAGGAACAGAATAAAAGCAAGTTTTGCTGGAGTGGAAGAGGGGTAAGCAAAGTCATCCTGTCTGCGGTGTTACACCGCAAGAAGTAAGGATTTGATGGAGAGGGCAGAGCGAGCTGATCACGGGGGCGTTCTGGCGGCGTTCGGTATTATTGCGCTTGTTTTCTGGAAGTGCTGCTCTCCACGCTTTGCTGAGCAGAGAGCTGTCTAGATCCAACAGTGGCTCCTAAGCGTTTGCTTCTCCGGGCTGACTGACACAAGTCTTCCGCAATGCAAGAAGATCGACGGGCAGAAATTGCTGCGCTTACTACAGCAGAAGGAGCATGATCAGTGTAATATATGTCATATACATATTTCAGCAATAGTTGCTTTTAAACCTATAAACACGGGTCCCATTCCGCCCTTAGTTAGCTACATAGAAGTGCTAATTAATTGACTTACACTTAAGACTGTTCTTTGGGAAACTGATTTTAAATAATAGACATGTACATGAAGATTTTAACATTTCCTGTGTGTTGTTTACTACTAATTTTGTAATTTTATTTTTTAATTTAAGATTAAAATATTTGCAGCAGTTCTTCTGTATGTTTACTGTAAAATGTGTTTTATGTTGTTTGGGTTTATTAAGAGCGATAAGGACATCGTTCTATCAGTTGTTAAATATTACTGCATGTTAATCCATATTTTAAAAGTTCAAAGACTGCAGTAGCACATCTTTCTCTGTGCTTTTCGCTGTTGGTAAAGATGTCCTCGTATCAAGCATTCGCATTTGTGTGAAAAATAGAATTCAGTTGAATCCATGCATAGATTGTCAGAAAGATTAAAGTGTGCATCGCGCAATTTTTCTTCTTTCAGAAAGGGGCCTTTGATGTGCTAATGTTCACTTTCTCTCTTTTCATTCAGAAGTGCTGGCCATTGTTTTGAGCTGCAGAACAGTATCTGCTTCGTATAGGCAGATTCTAATACCCTGGTAGCCCAACCTTGCTCAAGGTAGCATAATATAAATATGCAATAATATTAATGGCATTATACACCGGGATCAGATAACAGTGTGCCGGCACAGATAAATACCACGGCAAAACCAAGGCATTTATTGAAAATAGATGTTGCAAAAAAGCCAAATATTTAATTGCAAATAATCCACTTACGTGTGTCTGTTACTGCTGTTATACCAGGTCGTATAATTCGGGTTTAAAATGGAAAGCAAGCATGGTGGTGCAATAAGCACTGTAGTCTGTTAAAACCCCTCTTGAAGACAAGGCTGTAATATATTTCCAAAGTTAATTAGCAAGTGAAATTATTTGGATAGCCTCATCTTGTGTTGCAGTGGATATTTTCCGGCAAATGGATGAAATTTTGCAGGCTGCTCACGGGACTAACACGCAGCTCACGTAGCAGGGGACTGATGTAGGTCATGACACAGTCGTAGTAATAAATTCACATTGAGAAAGGCTGGTTTTAGCCACTCTTACCAAAGATGCTGCTTCTCCTTTTGTCACTGACTGCAAAGAAATAGTTCCCTGAGCTCCTTGGGAAGATAAATATGAAAGGGCTAACGTGTCATTGCGCAGGAGTTATTCAGTGGTGGTGGTGGTCTGTAGAAGACAGAGTAGTTGACAATTGGGTGATGAAAACTTTCCTTTTTAACATTGGGTGAAACTTGGTGGTCGAGTTTTGAGAGAGGAAGTTAAATAACTGTAAACTAGCCTCGGGTGACGGACACTGTAGGAAAGTGTCATCTAGCAAACTCAACAGCTTTCTGCTCAAAATTCAGACCATTGGCCTGCTGTGTTTCTCAAGCGGTAGCAAACCGTGGCTTTCAGAAGCTATAATTATAAAAACAGTAACTTGCAAATGAAACAGGAAAGTAGGACATGTTCAAAACTGTTTCTCCTATCATTTCTGATTTTAATTAAAAATCAAATTTTAATTAAAAGATGTTAGTTCAGAAAGCTTAGAGCTGGGCAGATACTTCATTGATAAGCTTAAGACTTAACAAAAATTGAAAGAAAACTTGAATAATCTCACCTAAGCCTGCACTTGAAATCTTTCCTCGGGAGGTGCGATGGCAGCAGCATGCAGCCTTACTGCGGTGGAGCTTCTTCCCAGCTCCCTGTCCCTGTCTGTTCTCCTCCTCCATTTCCTTCTACCTACTTTGATGCTTCATTAAATATTCCCTTTCTGCTCTCCCCTGTTCTCCTTGGGATCCCCATGATCTCCTTTGATATCTGAAATGATTCAGCAGTTAAGGACTTCAAAGAACTTCAGAAATTCAGCTTAAAGGGCACAGTCTTCAAGCAAAGGATGCGTTTCAGTGGAAGCCAAGAGCAAGAAGAAAACTTGCCGGGTCTTTGCTCAGTCCGTTTCCGTGATGAGGGCTGTGCAGCCTGGACACCTTTCGTGTCGGGAAACCAGCCGAGCAGCCTGACTGCCGGGTGTCCCGCAGAGGCTCGAGCACCAGGTCTTTATTCACCTCCTCCGCACACAGTTTTGTTGGGACCCTTCTTCCAAGCCATAAAGCTGGAGATGGCGCTTCGAGGCACGTGCCAGGGAAGGGTCAGCCCACCCTTTGTGATTTGTGGCCATCTTCAGTGCAGCGCACAAAGGAGCGTTCCTGCGCTGTCTGGAGAATGAGATGCGTCCAGGAGCTGGCAGGAAGCAGATGGAAAGGGCTGCGCGGAGCAGAACAGCTCTGCGCTGTCACTGGGGGCTGTTTCTTTGATAGCCCCTGAGAAAGGGACCGGAGCGGCACAGTGTCACCAGTTGTCATCCACCTCTGCGGCCCGGTGCTGGCTCTGGGGGAGTGTGAGCAGAAGTTCTCACTTCTGACTCGTGTAGGATTGCACTCCGCATCATGGCTTTCTCTACGGCAGCACTAGCTCGCTCGTTTGCCTTCTCAAATCAGATTAATTTTCCATTTTAACAAAGCGCTGCCATTCTGTGAATCGCCATAATCTCATCGCGGTGGAAGCGTGTACTCCGTAACCCAGACGCCTTGGTGATGGGCAGGAGCACGAAGCTTTTGCCGACGCCCCGTTGCTTGTGCAGCAAATCGCTCACTGACGCTTTCCCTGGGGGGTGTGCATGACCCCCATCTTCTGAGCACCGGGGGGGGGGGGGGGGGGGCT
>VXBL01006520.1:11717-38429 GCA_013400195.1 Aramus guarauna | reverse complement strand
GGGGGGTCTTCGCCACAGGGACGGGTCGTCCTGCCTTTCCCTGCGGCACGCAGCTTCCGCGGCCCGACCCCAGCCCGTCCCTAGCGCTGCCTTCGACAGCACGGGCTCGGCGCCCTGGTCTGGCGAGGGCCCCGGTGGCACCTCGTTTGTTCCTTCTGACCACCGTGCGGCTTTTCCAAAGCCCTTCGCTCCTTCTGTCATCTAACGTCTTCCTGTGTGCAGAAGTAGTTTCGTGCTGTCTTGGGGCAGCTTCCAGCACCTCTGTTCTTGTTCCTCTGGGCATTATATTACCTGTATACAAAAGTCTGTTTTCTGATGGCGTCGCTTTCTCACAGGGTTTTAAAGCCACTTTAAAAACTGACTGGTCCTCTGAGCATCGGAACAGGGCTGCGCAGCCAGGCCAACAGCCCTGCGGCATCCTCCCTAGCGCGCGCTCTCCATTTTCACCATAACTTCTCTTGGGCTTGAGCTTAGAACTTGGCTGTTTTAGTGTGTCATACAGCTCAGTCATTAACTCACCTCTTGCCCAATAATTAAATGTGATGGTAAGATTCTATGGCCAACGTGAGTTACTTAAGACCTATGGGGAAATTTTTTTAGAAACAGTCGAACATTTAGAAGAAGGTAGCAGCAGTGAAACTATTACATTAACTTGCCTTTTTGTGAAAGAGTCGCTTTACGTTTTCAGTTTTGCTTCCTCCCCTCCAGGCTCACTTTATAAGTTTTTTTTTTAAAAAAAAAAAAAAGGTGGATTTCATAAACATGCACCAGAATTCTAATTTACTCCTTTGGGGAAATGGAGAGACATCACAGCATGCACACTGGCTGAGCTATGCAGTGAAAGGGGAATCCGTTCCCCCTACTGAGAGGTCACTTCCAGGGAAAAAAAATGTTATTTTAAATGCTGACTTAATCATCTGCTTTTGGGGATCAAATTTTCCCGTAACGGCTGCGTGCCCGCGACAATGCTGCGTGCGCAGACAGCGGTGGGTACGTACTGCTGTACCTGTTGCAGGCTGCGTGCTTGAAAGAGTATTTTAATTTAATGGATTTTAAGCAACATTATTCAAAGATCAACAAAAGGCATACTGTGTTATATGAATAAAAGATTTCCTCTGGATACTTGTTAACCCTACAATGCCTAGCTAATGTAATTGAAGTGCAACCACCTGGCAGGGAGATTTCAGAGTCAGCTGCCAAGGAGGCCCGGGGCCGCAGTACCAGGTGTCGTGTCGTGCCGCGCCGCGCCGTGCCTGCCTGATTGTCGCCGAGCAATGAAGAGCGCGATTGTGCCGGCGGCGGGGCCGAGGGGCCGGCTGCCAGGCAGGGACCCCGCACCCGGGGCTCCCCGCGGCCTCAGGTAGAGTTACGGGGGGCTCAGATGGAATGAAAAGGGGGCGGTGCGAAAGCGTCGGCTTGCAATTAAGGCCCCCAAAGCTCTCCGGGCCTCACGGTTCACAAAATCAGGCTTGAGATGATGGTTTTCGATGCGCTGTGTCTTACTCAGAGCCCCGTGCCCGGGAGATCCCTTGCTCATCCCCTGTGTCTGCTCTGCTTTGGAATATCTACAGCAGTTATGAATATGTCAGATTCTCATTTTAAACATCCCCTTCTCTCTCTNTTTTTTTTTTTTTTCTTTTTTTTTTTTTTTTAAATTTAAAGCTGGGGCATCCCCACTGATTTCTTGGTGGCCTTTTTCTAATTTGTTCTTCCTTCCTGCCCTCTATTGTAGAGCAATTTCCCAGCCTGTATCACTGCAGCAACAAGTACATTTAGCGTTGAGCATCTTGCAAATGGTGTCACTTGTAATGGATGTGATAATAAGCCCCACGCTTACCTATCCCTGATTGTAATGAATGTAAATTATTGCGTATAATAGACCTGAAACTGAGCTATTTAGTGTTAGTCCCAGAAATAATGAAAAGATCTGTAATAAACCAGAAGGGGCAAAATTATTTTGTGTAATTATATTTTGTTCTGGTTGTAGCTGCCTGATCCTTGTGCTCTTATCCAACTGACAGTGATGGTTTATTAACCTTTAGTAGGTGAAAAAAATATGATTATAGATTCATCTGAAAAGATTTTCCCTTAACCAAAGAGTGGGGATTTGAAGGAGGGATTGCTAGTCCATCAGTTACCTCCAAGGCACAAAGGTGACCTTTGTACGTGTGCGACGGGAGGCGAAATCCCATACCCGTGGATTCCTGGAATCCCATATGTCCACGTGCTGCTCAGCAGCAGCTCAGCGCGGCCGGTCTCATGCGTGCACAAAGCCCGTCGGCCGAGGGACTGTACGTACTCTTAGAAATCAGTGCCGCTGTGCTCGTTCTGGGGGGACAGGAGTCACATGTGACTGAAGGTATTTCAGTTCATTTTTTCCTAGGCTGTATCTTTTGTGGGATATCCTCTTTCAAAAATAAATAAAAAAAGCTTGTAAACATTTATAACTGCTTCACAGTTTGTAAACTCTTGTATTCTCAGAGAAATTAAGCTTTCCAAGGATTTATATTTGGAAAACATTTCATCTGGAAGAGCTGGAAACTCCACTACTGAACATCAGGAAATCAAACATACTTTTCTGAGCGACACACTGAGTATTATATTCTTAAAAGGAATGGAGTAGTTCATTCATGACCTCTCATCAGGCTTATGGTACTTTTTACTCCTTCACTTAAGACATAGATTCTCCCACCACCAAGATGTGTATGATGCAGGTTGGTTTAGCAGACAACTTTGGGCAAAAAGACTGATTCAAAACTAGCTGAATTACAATTTTTTTGTTTCAGTTTATTTAAAATCAAGAAAGACATTTCCTTTTGTTCGTATAAGGTAACAACAGTTTCCTGACTTGTCCTTGGCGTACAGGCGCCATTGAAATAACAGTTGTAGCATCTCGCTCAGAAACTCCAAACACAGACTTTTACCAGCAGATTTGTAGATGAATATAATCTCGGCTGATTTATGAGTCTGTGATTGCCAGCCCATCCTCCCTGCCCCTGGAAGTTATATATGCAAATACACGAGTGCAGACTCTTCCCTGTTTAACACAGATTTTCTAGGTAATTTTATCACTGTCTCGTCTCAGCATTCTGCCGGGCTGCATGTTTAGCTATCTGGTAAATTCGTAAGCAACTTAGAGCGTTGTGGCGAGAGTGCGTTACGCATTAATCGTGCCCAGGCGTGCGTTGGTTTCACTGCAAGGAGCACCGTGGCTTCCCAAGACCGGGCGGATTTGTGCAGCGTTGCCCGGGTAAGGCACTTCCCAGGCTGCTGTAGAGAAAAGGCCAGCCGCTTTACGGGAAAGGTCCTGTGCGTTTGAAAGGCGCTTTGGAGCCAGATCGCTTGGAGACATCCTCTTGTTTTGCGGTGTCTGGCAGGGGTCTGCGGGGTGCGGTTTGGGTGGGGTGGCAGGCGCAGGAGCTCCCCTCAGCACCCCCCCACCCGTGGGGACCCCTCCTGTGCCGGCCGGCTCCCACGAGGGTTGGTGTGCTGTACCTCAGGTGATGTGCTGGGGCATGGCTAGGTGAACCAGATTCCTCTCTCCAGTTATGTCAGCTATTTTGCAAGTGTCTTCCTGCCTTTGCGTTGCTTGGCATCTCTGAGCTGTCAGTAGTTATCCCTTTTTCAGCTTCCAAAGCATCCAGATTTCTGAAGTGAACGTGCAGGGAAGTATTTTGATAGCTTCTACTTGCTTTCCCTTATCATTTAAATGTAATGTTGCGACAAAAGCTGACTTCTGATTTACTGCAGCAAAATTGTCTTGCAAGTTACTGAATTGTCTTTAAGTCTGATGAACAGTTCTCCAGAATTTTGAATGATGAATCTGTCATTCTCTCTTCCCCTGTCGCCGCTTGTTTAATTTTCAAAGCTGAGAATGACTTAGGTTATTGCTGGTACGTTCAGGTTTTGAATGGCTTTGAGTATGCCATTATCCTGGGAGCTTCTTAACTGTATATTTACTTTGATACTGTTGTGATGGAGCTTGAAAATACGGACGTGCAGTGACCCGGACCCTTTCGCAAGGTGCAGTATATAACGGGGGGGCTGAGGAACAGAGCTGATGTGGCATCTGAGTTTTTTAAGAGGCAGAGTACCTCTGAATGGTGACGTTTCTGACTTTAGGTGAATGTGCTCACGTGTGGGGAATGTGATGTCGATAAGTGTAGTAATGTTAAAATATACTGAGAAGGGCATGCGTGTGTTTAAACAGTGCCTGTAAGTCTACACATACATATTTGTGTATTCTCATATGTGCAATCACCAAAGTATAATGACACATTTTCAAAAACCTTTATAAGCCGCTTTCTTACGCTCCTATGGGCTCTCATTTTTTATTCTAAAATTTTGAGAGATGACTACCAACCTCATTTTGCCGTCAACTGATATTATTAGTAAAATACACTCACAGGCCTTGCAGGCGAGTCTGCGCCTCTCCGAGAAGACCGAGTGAAAGCGAGGAAGATCTGGTCTAGCTGGCTGAGTATTTTCTGGTTACGGCTCCAAGTAAACATTCCACTATCTGCTGTGCGTGTTTTAGGACCAAATCGTATTATCTGACTTGTCCAGAGGAAGTTGCAGCCATAGAGGAGAGCCATGTGATAAACAGCTTTTCTGATGCCTGCCTGCCTCACTTATCTCCATCAAGACTATTAATATTTCCAGCATGTAAGCAGTTTCCAACAGCTGTCAAATGCAAACAATAAGCTGCCAGAAAAACTGCTTCTGCTTCTCCCTCGAACTTGATTCCCCAGTTAATATGTGTACACGGCCCAAAGCTAAAGGTGCTGAAGTCCAAGACTAATCAAAGGTTTGGATGTTTTGCAGTCTGCTTCTGCTACCAAAAATGGATGTTTCATCTTATGAGGGAGAGAGAATTTCTAGCTTTGCAAATATGAAATGAAGTCTGCTTAAAAATTTAAAACTACAGAATTCCTATTTGTAAAAAAAATCCCAACTAAAGTCACTTTTATGTTTCTAAAACAAATCAGTTAGTGGAAGTGTTTTAAAAATACATCATTTACTTTTTAAAAATTATTAAAACAGGGGAGAGAGGCAATCTGTTAAGGAAAAAAAAAATTGAGACCTGAGTTATTCTCTAGTTCCTTAACCACATAATCATCCCGTGTGCCTTCTAAATACATTTTTCAGTCTCTCCATACCTACGTCCTCTGTAAAATGAAGGCAATAATACTCCCCATCTGTCATGTTTTCTCGCTGCTTAAGTGTAAAATGTTTGGACATAGCTATCCTGCTTTGGAAACGAAAAGAAATGAATAGCATGCATGCAAGGTGCTCCATACAAAATAGGTGAAGCGTCAGATCATTCCTCAGCACGTTTAATTTATTTGTGTGGACGTAGCCTGTTTGTTTCTCACTTCGCATGTTCTGGTCCTTTAGTTTCCATGAGGTCATCCAACCTACCAGTGAGGGTCTCGCACTCGGAATACGCTGAATAATACCCACGTGGCTTGGCCATCTGTAAGTGGTGAATTAATCACAAACACTGGTGGACAATGTCTTTATGTGGCACATTCAGATAAGCTATATTGTGTGATAGCACGCACTGGGTCTGACTTTAATTAGATATTTGCTCTGCACGTGCTGCAAAAATGAGTGAACGGTTTTCTCCTTAACGTGGCCCGCACGGTGCAATCCGCAGGCTGCGGCAGAGCCCCCACGGCGTGCAGAAGGCAGGTGCTCAGTATTTATAAACCCCGCTGGTAACGGTTTGTAGCTCCAAAACGGCGCTGCCGGCTCCTGTGCAGCCTCTTCTCCTAAGGGCTCAGTCACTCAGGCGCGTTTTCCTCTGAAGAATGAGAATCACCAGTGCCGGCCGCCCGATGCAAAGAGGCCTGCTTCTTTTCTCCGCAAAGTTTGGGGGAGGCTTTTAATGCAGTACAGCGTCTGTCTTCATAAGCTGTCGTTGGTGCCGCCACTTGAATCGTCCCTCTGAAGTGATTGCGTGTTAGGGAAGGACAGCGATTCACGGTCTTGCATCTGGCTTTCTATTAGTCGGTCTCCATTGCTGCTGTTACGGGCTTGAGGATTTCAGAGGTTCTCAAGATTTGCCTGATAAAAGCCGTCAGGAGTTTTACCATCCCTCCCAAAGGGCGGTGCGGGCGACTTGTAACACTTCTGAAAATCCTACCGCTGCTGCGCACAAAGAAAAAATTACTAGAATACTGTTTTAGTGGAAAAATAGTCAAGCTTTTGAGAGAAGCCTCCCCTTCCCCGTAACACACACGTGCTGTATCCCCTTTTACTTTTATTATCCTCTTTGTTAGTATTGCTGCTGTGTGGCTGACAATAGTAGACCAAGGAATAGTGCGTTATTCCGGTGTGTTCAAGCAGCCAATTTGAAGGAACTGGAAGGCATAAGTAAACGACAAATAATTGAACCTTTGTACCTTTGCCCTTTTTCTAAGATGTCCAAAAGTATCAGCTCATTAGTGGAATTACTGGAATAGGTGCATTTTGTTAGTGTTTGAATAAAATTAAGACTGCAACAAAGCACGGGGGAAGCATCGCTCAGTAACATGAGACCTTTCCTCCAGTTATTTATCCCTTGATGATCACCCCGTTTGTGGAACAAGCCAGATAATTGCAGAACATGAGCATCGGCAGCTGTACATACACTGATAAAATGGGACAGCTACGGTGTTATAATGATCTCTCTGGAAATGTGACCTAGGGATTTGTCTTCCGCAGTCGTCAGGAGCTTTCCTTCGGTGAAGGCTCTGCATGACGGCAGCTCCCCTTCATGAGCTCCTGCTCACGTGGCCGCACTCTGCCCTTAATGAGGTTCTTGTGAAGGTCCCTGTCTTCTGCAGCCTGCGCTGCCTCGGGCAGACCAGCAGATCTTCTCGACTCCCTGCTCCCTGGGCCTCTCCCACCCATCTTTAATTTTGCCGTCTCCAGGTTAGTTCCCTGGGTAAGTACTTTGCTGGAGGAGATGGCCAGAAGACAGCTCACCCCACCGCCCTCGGGAGAGAGGACCTCTGCATCTCTCTGCTCTGGGGCGCTGGGAAGGTGACTGCCAATTAGACCTGAGCAGCTTCTGTCCCTTTAGGGTATACGTCAGGATTGCGCAGGGAACCACGTGGATGCTTCCAGAGAAAGTAGATATTGGCGGAATCATGCCCCGCTAATTTGCTGGACAAAAACTTGTATAACTGAAGTCATGATAGCTCTTGCAGTACAGAAGTCTTTCACACGTAGCTTCTGGGTGGTTACATCTGTATGTGCCCTGCAGAATGATTTATCAGTGAGGGCTTCTGCTGCACTAACTGATAATAGGCAATTATGTCATCATTTTAATCAATTGAAATATTTTAATCAAAGCCTTATCAGCATGGTGAAGCATGGAGTACAGCTGGGAAACGGACCTTGCATATGCAGAGGGCTGACTGCGCAGTGCAAATGGAGGGTGCTATCTTTCTAGGGACACGTGTGCTTGGGGGTTTTGCCACTGGTTTGTGCACCGCCGGGGTGGTTTGTTTCTGCTCTAGTAGGAACGATCTCAATGAGAACAAAGCTAATAAAGGAGATGAGGTACATTTCTGACTCGTTTTTTCTTCAGCAGAGCAGGTGTTTGTACAAACAGGAATACCTGATAGGAGATGACCACAAGTACTTTCCCTGAGAACAAAAAAAGCTTCAGATGGGGTAAACAGGAGTGCCGTTAAAGTACAGAATTTGTGTCAGGAAAGTAACCCATTGTTCCTTTGCTCCTGCTACGAAATGATCGGTCTGTAATGGTACGATGTATCTGCTCCCAGGGGCTTCCCGCAAGGAGGAGCGATAGTAAATTAAGATGAAAGCTTGTTTTCTGCCTTATTCACAATCAATGCAAAATTCTTCCCCGAAGCACTTGGCATGACTAACGTGCCACGTGTTCTTGATATCCCGGAGCGGCAGGCGATGCTTCTGCCAGGCCGGTGGTTCGCAGCACACCTTGGGCAGCGTGCTACCTAACAAGCAACGGGAGCCAAGAGTAGGAGCCGGAGCTTTTTGCCTCAGGCACCCTCAGCGTCACTTTGCTGTTATGTTACTTGATTTCCAGAGAGATGGTTTGAAAGCAGGTGAAATGTGTTTGTGGTGGTGGTGCTTTGCTTCGCTTTCCTCCGTAAAGCAATTAATGGTGACCGTCTGTGAGGAAACAAATGTATTGCACGGTGCATGTTGGAAAACGCAGTAGCAGTCTGCCGTGTTACTTGAAGCAATTAGAGGTTATTTTTTATTCTGTGTTATGGCGGTGTCTGAAGCCCCATCTCCATCAGTCAGGACTGAGACTTCTTTTGTAATCCTGTGCAAAGACCCAGGCCCCGCTCGGGGGGGAGAGGTGGCACAGCTCCAGAGACGCGGTGCCGAGGCACTGGGCAAACGCCCCACAGACGAGAAACCCGTTGGGAAACCTCTCCGTACCTGTGGGTTTCAGTGCAAGCCACATCTCCTGTGCACCAGGGCGCTCTGGGCTCCAGACGCCCTTCCTGACTGGAGATCCCCCCCGCAGTAGCAAAGCCTGTCTGTGCCGTTCTGTACCGCGGGCCGGGAGAGCAGCGGAGAAGTGTGCTGCGGAAAGGATGAGCTCTTGGTTTTGGCAGCAGAGGATCATCTGCCCGTTCTGGATAAGAAGGAGGAACAGCAGCCCTGGCACCAGCCGGCCCCGCTCTGCCGAGGGAGCATCGCGCCCTGCCTCCCCCGGCTGCGCCGCAGACAGATGGCCTTCTTGGGGCCGACCGCGGGGCGGGGGAGCCGCTCGCGCTCCCCTCGCGCAAAACCGTTGGTTTGACTTGGACGGGTGCACGGACTCAGCCTCGTCTAATACATGTCTTACATCTTGCGCTGACCGATTTAACGTGCGCATCACTCAAAGTTCTAATCTCGGATGCTTTGGTTTAAAAAAAGCACATAAATCTGCAGTTGTTGACAGGCACAGTTTAATAGCACCTGTTCAGTGAAGGATATACGTTACTAAAATTCCCCCAAAAGTTTTCAGTTAAATTTATGCAGTAGCGACGGTCACTAGACCATAAACGACGGCGAGCCCAATCAGGCATATTGAGTTTCACACTGCAATTGCCTATCACAACATTTTAAAGCACAGTAACTCTGTCCTGTTCAGAGCTTGAGGAGGACAATTAGGTGCATAAAGGTCATCTACCCATGCATTTATGTTAACCTCAATTTTATGGTGCCTGCTTTATTCTACTTTGGTAAGTCCCAAACATTTATGTTCTTGTTTGTTTTCAAAACCGCTATCATGGTGTCAGGAGCAAACCCTTTTTGTGGAACCATCTTTGGTTCTTACGATACAAATGAAGAGGACGTTGAAATAGGCGTAATGGTCAGGAATGACTTTTTGGTACTGAAATCTTGAAAGGGCAATCAGTAAAACAAAAGCCCTTATTGACCTGGAAAGCCCCAGCGCAGATTTGGGAAGCATGCTTTCTTGCATTTAACGATAAGTTCAAGATTTTCTCTTTCTTCAAGTCTCTCTAGTTGGGTGGAAGAAGGAATTGGCATGTGGACATGTAGACAGCCTTGATGTCTGATGGGCTGGAAAGAGCTGTCTACCTCTATACTTCCAGCTTCTCCACTGGCCCGATGCCCCGAAAGCCCTTCTCGGGGTGGAATTCACATCGCAGATGGGAATTGCCATAGGTTCGTGCCAAAAGTCCGCATTAACTTCCTTGGCAGTCCCTCCGGAGCTGGAGGAACAGTTGTTTCGGTGTGTGCTCTCCGTGGACCCGAGCGGTTGGGTTCCAGTCCCGGGACTAGAGCCCCTTGGCATTGGCACGCTACAAACAACGAGCCGTGGAGAGCAGCCAGTCAATTCTCTCTTCGCCTGTTCACAAACCCACAGATAATTTTGTCCTTTATTTGCATGGAAAGAGTGCTGTGTCAACAAAATACGCAGTTGTTTCCATATATTGGCGAGAGTATACGAACGTTGCCAAAATGTTTTTAATTTCTATAGTGCGGGGAACGAACTGCCGGCCGTTGCCATCAGCAGTGATGGGTAGCTGATATTTGTGCTTGAGGTCAGTGCAGAGTTAAGGTTTAAAAAGCAAAAGTGCTCAATTGTCAGGATCTGTTTGAATAATTGTCTTCTATATTCCCTCTGATTCTAAATATGTAGTTATTTATGGTTTAATGTTTTGTGTGTGTATGTGCAGAGAGGGAAACGTTGGACAGGTCTTGACCCCAGGATGGCTCAGTTCGCTGGCAGAACCCGGACAGCGAGGCCCGTGAAGCCTGTTCAGAGGCTTTAGGTGTTGAGCTGCATCTGAAACTGGCTCTGCGTCGTAGTGGTTAAATGTGGAAGCGATGCTGGTTGGTCAGAGCTGTGCACTGGCTGCTACCTGCGTCTCTGGTGAATTTTAAAAAAAATTCACCCTTTTGTCTGGTCTTGGATTCTCCATCTGGAAGGAACGGAGGTCCTGCATGTGTTTCACCACAGAACTTCACAGGCCATCCTGCCGCTTGCAATAAGGCGGTATGGGTTATTGCAAATAGTTCATCTTAGCATTGTAATGGGCTTTGGGTTTTTTGGGTTTTGTTTGGTTTTTTTTTTTTTCAAACAGCTTACATTGTATGATTGAACTACTCAAATAATTGATACACTGATAAAATAGTTCTAAAACCTCATAATATTCAAATACTGAGATTTAATTGCCGTAGTCAAACTGGAGCTAAATTCCTGCTCTCCCACAGTTACATATATTCACTGTCAAGAATTCCCACCTTCTCGTGGCTCTCTACATTATTTAGTATATGAAATAAATAAAAGTGTTTGTGCCTATTGAAAGCGTTTTGCTCCAGAGTTTTGCCTTGGCAGAAGCGAAATGTAAAATAATGCAGTCGCTGAAGAGGTGGGTCAAATTGCCATACATATTAAAAGAGGCTGCTTTTGATCAGCTCCTTTGAATGTCTAGTATAACTCCATTTATCTGGCGATCTCAGGGGACGCCCAGAACCTTCAGATAAATGGGGGCTTAGTTAATCAGGGAAGCCAGCTGTCCAGCTTCTTCACCGGGGTAGGGTTCAAGATCGTAACCCATCCTCTCTGCAGCCAGGCCGTCGTCAGAAAACGATTTGCATGCTTCACTTCAGCAATCTAGCCTTGAGGCTTCTGCAGAAAAGCCAGCCAGGCACTTCCAGCGCTCTCCTGGCCCCGCTCGACCCAGAGCAAAGCAGCGAGCTGGGAAGGGGAGTTTGCCCGTAGATGCGTTGCGTTTGTAAACACGTAGTAGTTCGTGTGGCACTCTGCGCGGGTTGGCTTGAGCTGAATAACGCAAGAGGCTCAGTGGGCATCCTTGTGTCACGTACGCTGTGCTGGAAGCTCACAGGACAGAGGTGACACGAGTTTCATGTTAAAAAGATTTAGCGTGCCGTTCTAACATGCGAGTAAGTAAAATCACATCACCGGCTCTTGAGGATGAAGGCACAGCACGTTTACGAGGGCTGCGGTTGTGACAGATCAAGTGTCGCGCTAACGATTATCTGGATGAACGCGTTCTTACACGGTGATAAATATGAAGCTTCTCGAGGCTGCAACTGGAAATTACTGTTTCAGACTGCTCCTGTACAAACGGTCTTGAAATGCTGAGTCTTCTCCTGTGCCCCTCCCCTCCATCTCACATTGTTATTCCTTGGGTATGTTACGTTCTCTTGGATCCTCAACAGACATTACCTGGGGCTCCGGGGTATCTGGCATCCGGGTGCCTACTGAAGATTCTGACAAACACAATTAAGGAGCAAAACAGTGGGGTTTGTTTGCATGCAAGAAGCACAACTTGAATAAGTTACAGAACAAAGGTTTTGTGTGAGAGATCAGATGGTATTGGTGATGTCATGCTGCTTTCTTGACCTATATTTACAGGCTGGAGGTATTTTTCAGAGGATTCTATACAGCTTGTTTATTATGTTCCTAATGCCTCCATTAAAATTCCTAAACTTGGGCAAAACTGTAGTTGACTTTTTTTTTTTTTTTAATGAATCCAAACTGTTTTCCCTAATGTGTGCATGTGTGAAAAGAGAGATAGCAGAGAGTGTGGTTTAATTTTCCTGCGGTGACTTAATGCTTTTTAGATTAGGCTGTAAGTGAAAATTAGCACGAGCATCTCGCTGCCTGCCCGGCACTCCTGGTTGTCATCTTTCGGGGAGCCTGGGAGAGAGGCGAGGAGGGGCTGAGCTGAGAGGGGTGCTGGTGCAGGGGAGCTGGTTTCTGCAGCGTCTTCCTCGCCGTGCCGGTGGCATCCGCACCGCCTGCTTCCAGCTTTTTAATCTGCAGGAGCAGCGTTGAGTCGGGATCTTCCTCGTATGCCTCCAAAGCTGCTGATGGGTCTGCACAGCTCTCTGGACCTTGGCTTAAGCTCAGCTCGGTGCGTTATTCTGCAGATGCCTCTCCTGTAGCTGCCCAGCTGTTTGGCTGAGTGGGGTTTTTTCCAGGCTTTTGTGTGGCCAGGGGCATCTTCCGTCTCATAAATAAGGATTTTACGGATGCAAAGCTAACCTAGTCAAAATCTCCTCGCTCTCCTTTTCCGTGCAATATTTAGCAAAATCCGTACAAACTTCTGGTGTGTTAGCAGTTGTTCTGCGCATTGTACGCTTATGTGTTAGATGTGCAAGGTCTTTCATTAAACAGCAGGATGTTATTAGGCATAGCATGAAAAGCCTTTATAGCCTCCCTGCCTTGTTTAAAGCGGGCCCACGAGCAGACCGCAGCCTAAAAGGCTGCGCGCTGAATCGAGCGCTGATGGCCGGTCCGCAGGCTCAGGTGGTCGTCAGCCGCAAGTTTAGCCGAGCCCTTTCAGTAATTTGTCACGCCTGGGCCTGTTCCCGCTGCGCCAGCACGTGCCAGCTCCGTGTCGGAGGGGCTGTTCGCCAGACGGCCGCGCAGCCCCCGCGTCCCGCTGTTAGCCGGGCCGGCGCTCGCCCGGCCGCGCGCCCCGCACAGCCCTGGCAACAGCCGAGCGCGCCGCAGAATAATCATCTTCATAATGAGAAGTGAATGGCATCCGTCAGTCCCTTTAGAATAGGGCCCAGGCGTGTGCCTCCTCTCCGAGGAAGTTTGGCAGCCTATTCATTAACAAGAGTCATCAGGAGTTCAGCCCATAATAGGGAGGCAGCCCCAAACGCAGGCGGGCTGATGCTTGCGCTATCAGGAATGCGCTCTCCTGGGCTTAGGGACAGAGAGGGAAAAGCTCAGCAAATAACGCTGTCAGCAGGTGCAAACTCTGAAATGCTACCTATTGATTTTCTTTCTTCAGGCTT
The DNA here is from genome assembly GCA_013400195.1 of Aramus guarauna. NCBI lineage: Eukaryota > Metazoa > Chordata > Aves > Gruiformes > Aramidae > Aramus > Aramus guarauna. The sequence continues at coordinate 25,151 of VXBL01006520.1, read as the reverse complement.
CCACGGGAAGTTTATAAGAAGATTTATCACATATCAATCGTGCTCTGCCTGCAGTAAAAGCAAAATTCTTCTTTTTTCTTTTTTTTTCTTACCACCACGCCTATAGGAACTTGCATACAATTAAGATGCGCTTTGCTTATTTCCCTTGAGGTAGAACACTAGACCATCGTGTCCTATTTTTCAGTACCGCTTTACTCTGATTTTTTTTTTTTTAATACTGTTTCAGAGTGGTTTTGTTAATGTAACAAAAGTCACAAATGGCACTTCAATATTAATTAGTAATGCTTTTCAATTTTAAATACCCTCACCTGCATTATGTAGTCACTGCCGTTATGCTCGCTGCCTCTAATTTCTAAATTTAAATTGGCCTTTGCTTCCGCGTAACAGTCTTGCAGAGTTAGAATGTACGTCCCTGAAGCAGAAACACGAGGAGGACCTGGCAACTTTTGTTTTAAATGAGGAAGCGGAGAATGAGATGTCATACCGGCTCCTGCGAGCGTTAATTCATAAAGTCATACGTGAGGTTCTTCAGCCCATTGTAGATTTGTTTCAGACGTTACCCTGTTATTGGAAGTGTATGATTCACCTTCTGAGAAAACAGAAGCTGCACACAAAAGGAAAAGATTTGCTTTCTCCGCTGTGAAAAGCTGCCGCAAGCAGGGGTCCTATTAAGACAGCTGGAAAGTTGCTTCAGCTTGTTACGCTTGTAAGTTTTATTGGTGACTGGTTTTTGATTACACATTTGAATGCTGTGTGTTCCAGGTTGCCGAGTTTTAATTAAAAGGCAATAGTCTTGATTTTAGATTGCTTTGTTGTCTGCATTATACAGACTATAATGCATGCGAGTTGTGGGGTGTTTTTTCCCAATGTGCGTCGTTTATTCAGGATACACGGATTACACCTTCTAGCACCTGCCTTAAACACAAACTTCACGCTTTCAGGAATTGTGTTTATTACGGTTAATGGCTTTTAAGAAGTACAGTGATCAAATAAATATGTAGGGGTTTTTTTCTTCTCTGTCCTGTAGCTTGTGTCTCCAATCTGATAATTTTTCTAGCCCTACGAGGTTATTGGAATAGGAATCTTGTGCACCAGGAGCCTTCCGTGATGCCACAGCTTGGCGGTTACGGTTGGGTTTCGGGTTAAAAAAGCCTGCAGTCTGGGGGGTTTGTTTCTGCCCTTGGTAACGTTAGCAATCTGGCAGATCTACCGAGTCGCTGCTCTTCCGTGATGAAGCTAAAAGGTACTCCCCGTCATTTCAAGCCGTTAAGTGTGTTCGCTCCCCGTTGCTCATGTTCGGAACCGTTAAGCAGCACTGGGCAGTTTTGGTCCCCTCTTTTCCGTGCCCGTGCCCAGCCTGGCTGGTGGTGCTGCGGGTCGGAGGGGCTGGTGCTCGTGAGCGTTGTGTAACAGCATTTAACTCTGCACACACGTTTCCTTAACCTGGTCGTTGCAGTTACGAGGAAAGAGCTCTGTACCTCGAAGCAATAATCCAGAACCATAAAGAAGTAATGACATTTGAGGATTTTGCCGCTCAGGTCTTTTCTCCCTCTCCCAGCTACTCCCTCGGTGGAACCGGTGAGTCTCTGCACGTTATTCTTCTCTTTCGCACTAAGACGCACTTGAGCAGCAGATGTACACCTGTTTTTTGTAGATAAATGCTTGCAAATTTAAGACGACCATTCTTCCCCTGAATCAACTAATGAATATCAAAAGGAATGATGACATTCATTTTAATTTGTTTTGCATCAGAGCCATTCACTCTGTTCCTTTCTTCAGCTATCCTGTTAACCCCCGAATCTAGCAAGGTTAATGAACTTTCTCTCAGTAATGTGCTCTGGTTCATTCAGGAGTGTGGGTTTCTTGCTGAGCTGGGAATATGTTGTTCAAAAGCTATGCCTGAATCGGTGCTTACTTATCGAGAAATAGTTCCTCACAGTAGAAGCCGTTGCTACTAATGCTAAATGGGGATTATGCTGCCGAGATACCAGGGTCAGGGATTAATGCAAAAGAAATGTAAGAACGGCGTTCTGTTAGAAAATCATAGCAGCGTGCAGTGTGCTAACAGTTCCCTTAAATATAGATGAGCAAATGTCAGGCTTCCTTCCAACACCTGGCCTGGAGCCTGTGTAGGGGTTTTAATGTATATATAGATGGACGTACGTGTATACGTATATACACACACACGAATGCTGATCATCATTCACCTATCATCAGCCCTACCGAAAGAGGAAAATGCGATGCTGAACTCCACAAATTTATTCCTTATGTGCTCTATTGAGATTTTAAGTTAGCGTGCAGTCAGTAAGATACGAACCGCTACTCTCCTGGTTTAATTGAGTTTAAATAAACGTCCCCTGAAAGGAAGCTTTGACTCCAAAATGCAGGTCTCTAGTACCCTCAAGATTTGTTTTGCCAGCCTCCAAAAAGTACGTGGTTGCCGTGTGTCGGACTCTTTAACACAGATTCCTTAATCCCTTTTTTATACTCGTAGGGTGAAACTGGCACTTTCTAATTATTTCCTGCAACTCTTTCGGATTGTTTAACAGATTATTTCAACCCTGTATAAATGTTGCAGGACATCTGCTCTATTTCTCTTTAGCCTGACTTGTTAGCAAATATCTTCCATCTAAACTGAAAAATTGAGGGAAGAAATTAAATTTACTAAAATAAATCACTTACAAATAAAATCAGCCGTGCATCATTGTTTAACGTTACTGGCTCCAATCCTCGAGCTTTCAGAGCTTTGTTAGGAGATAAGAGGTATATGCATGTCCTTGCATTGGTCGCCAGTAGCAGCAGGCAGAAGGCTTTGGAGATAAGCAAGCTGGCAGGAGTAAAGGGGAACCGGTGCTATTTACATAATCGCGCCTCTGCTTCCTGGAGAGGCGTCAAGAAACACAGGGATGGCCTCTATTGATCTTTGTTGAACTGGAATACTAAACAACATTAGAAAAGCTTATATCTTAAAGCTTTGATTAATGTTTTCTACATTAAAAAGTAGAACAGCTGTGAATTAAATTCTTTTATACACTCTGCCAAAAGTCTGAGACAAAAAAAAAATTATCAGTTTCAATAGAAATGTAGATTTCATGCCCAGTGTTGTTAGCACTTTGAATCATTTAGCTGTTGACGTATCAGCAAATAAAAATGTAGGTGTTTTGGTATATTTTAAACGTTTTACGCTATGCATAACTGTATTTAGTTTTCAGGTGGTTCTTATAGCACACAGTGGTCCTACTGTGTACAAATTCAGTTTTTGACAAGCAAGGACAGATTCGCGTGGTAATACCATGGTCTTACTTTCTAAAATCTGTGATGTATGTTGTATGCCAAAAAGATTTAAACTGTTCCCTAATATCTACTTAAGTTTTTCAGAACACTGCACTAAATCATTAGTGCCTGAATGCATTCTGATGATTTTATTTATTTTAAGAGTAAAACTGGCCACAGTCAGGGCCTGATTTTCAGACCTCCGAACGTCAGAATTTATTTCACGCTCACAAAGAAACCCGAGGCCGGTCGTGACTTGTGGCATCAAAACCCTCGCTTCAGAGAGTCCCCTCACGTCACCTCCTCATCTTCTTACACATTTCGTGGCACACGGCCGGGAGCGGTGTTATCGGGCGCTGCCGTCAGGGTGTATTTGCCATCCAGTGCCGTCCCGGCAAACGTCAGGCTGGCGACTCAGCGTCCCGTCCCAGGAGCAGGGCGCCCTGTGCGGAGCTGCCTGCGGGTCACGAGCATCTGCCCCGGGCTCGCCTCTTCCCTCGGCTCTCCTGGGGCAGGTTGTGGGCTGCCGCAACGCACCCGTGGCGTCCGGAATGAAAGAGCCAACCGGCGCGGGTGCGGGTCGGCTGCGTTGGCAGCCGTCTGTCCGTCCCTACGGATGATCAGCTTCCCCTGTCCTGTGTCCGCAGCGTCGGCTGTCTGCCGCTTAACAAACACGGCTGGGTTTTTCTTCATGGAAAACGGGAATTTCCCTTCTGAAACAGAAAAAAATTAATCTCGGAGCAATAAATGTATGGAGCTGGCACAGGTCTGTGTTTCCCCTTCTCGAGTAATAACTAGCCAGCTGAAACTCCTGTCCCGACCTAGCTTAAACGTTTCAGGTAAATTTAAGATTAATTCTCCTCTGATCTTATTTGTAATGCCACCTAATTGTCATCCCGCCATCACTGCATGCACTTGTGCGCAACAGAGAGGGTCAAGGAGTAAGTACACTTTCTATTCAAATTAAAGCTGTTTTTAATAGTTAACGCAGTATAAGAAGGAAATCAAGACCGTTAAATGAATCGAATACGTAGCTGTTTACACCAACAACGTGTGTCATTTTATTAACTGTGATCTATTTATTTGAACTAAATGTTTTTACGTTTTCTGATACCGTCTGTAGGGATGCCTCCCTCAGTTCAGATGGGATATGGGTTTCTTGAAGTATGCCCTGGCTTAGTCTCCCATATCGCAAATAATCTTGCAGGTGCTTTATTTTTATGCACGAGAATCGTCAAATTGACCTCTCGCTGTTTTCGGAAGTAGGGCCTTAAACTCCCTATACGTATCCTAGATAGCCTTGTGTACCCTGAGCATCGAAAATGCAGCCTGGTAGGCAGGACGGACATCCCTGAACTCATTTAGGGGATGTGCAGATTAGGAACAAAAGATGAGAATACGGTCCTTTGTTGTTAAACTGGTACATTACATGCTGTATTTTAATTAGGCTGGGTATGAGAGTCAGCCCAGGAAATCCTCCGTAATCCAACACTATTGAATTATTCTTATCCTTTCCCTCTGCAGATTTCTCTCGTTTTAGAGGATGGGGTTTTAAGCTGCTATCTTTTTCTGTTCTTGCTCCCTCAGCCAAAAAGGAAAACAGTTAGTCAACAAAATACTTGTGTGTTCCTAAAAAAATCATAAAAATGAAACGGGCACAAACAGATACAAAAGCATTCCAACTTTAATTACATCTGCTGACTAAAAAGCGTTTGGGTGGGGGGTTTTTCCCCCCTGTCTAAGATCAGAAGCCAGAATTGTGTTAACCCTTAGGAGAGGGAAGCAGTCGGATATCCTAGACAGGGAAAGGGGAAGGTATCCCGCTAGAGAAGGATTTGGATCTGAGGGGTTTGTGCTCACAAGGGTGGATTTCTACTTTCAAGAGAAGCTCCAAACCTGCTTTTCAGCAGCGCAGACTTGCAGTTAGTGCTTCAAAGGGTTAATTGAAATGGGCACACTTGACTGCTGAGAGGACTGATCTAATCACTGCCATATCCAAGTGCATCTGTTCACCATGAGGTCATTCTTGTGCATGCTAATGATTTGGAAAATAAAGCATAATGCTTGACGTTATCAGTAAGGATATAGTGTAAATCTTTGCTTTTTTCCTTGCTGATAGTTATTGTGGAACGAAACGGCAGGCAAAAGCATCGCGGGTTGTTGCTTTCCGTTTTTGTTTTTTTAAAGCGTCGTTTTCAGGGGAGTGTCAGGAAAACTGTGCTGGAAAACTCTGACATGTGGTATCTGTTGATAAATGGATTCTTTAATGAATATTATAGCATTGCCCAGGAGCAACACTTGAGTTGAGGAACTATAGACGTTTTCAGCATTCCCTGGTTTTAAAGCCTTGGAAGCCGTGCCTGCTTATTTACATAAAACTGAGATATTGCAGCCTTTTTGTTGAAAAGGTGACACATGCTTTTCTTTTGTCTCCGGACTTCTACATGCATAAATTTCTTGTAGAAGATACTTGAATGTACAACAAACAAGATTTGGTTTATTCTAAACCACTTTTTGCTAGGTGCTGGGCTCTATCTTTCCCACTTTAAAGCAAAAGGAGTATTTCAAGTGGTCTGTAATTTTAAAAGGTATTTCTGACAGAAACAAAACAAAGCCCAGAGTGACTGTTGTCTGAAACAGACTTGTATTCTTTTTAATGCTAACTGAGCAAGGATTCCTTTGGGGTTCGTTTGGTTTGGTTTTTTCTGGGTTTTTTTTTTATTACTTTGTGCATTTTCCTTGAAAATCTGTGGGATGTTTTGTCAGCTCTGTGTACTGGGGGGAATAAAAAACCTTTCCAGGTTCTATATAATATTTTTGCATATTTTTAGGGAAGCTGGATGGAGCAAACTATTAGTATAACACACATCTGAACAGGAGTAGCCGTGCCGTGATAGCACAGCCCAGGCAGCACATGCCAAGCGTTGGGTTTGATCAACACGACAGCGTTGCCGGAAACTGAAAAATTAGTTTCTGGTAACCGGGACTTAGAAAATTCGGGACCACGCTGGCAGCCAGGAGCCACCGCTCGGCTCTTTCGCTGCTGAAACCATCTGGCAATTGTTACCGGCAGAGCGGGAGGCTGCTGTGGGGCTCTGACACGGGCTCGAACGCGGAAGGAAGCGCACGAAGTGAAGTCACTAGCGCAGAGCTCGTTACGGGGTCTGCGCGAACTTGGTTCTCAGTGGGTGAGAAGGGAAATGTGCAGTCGTAGGTGCCGGACGTTGCAGTCGTAGAGGTTGTGCAGGCAGTAAGCAAAGCGGGAAAGCGTAGGGAGGCAGAGACAGGCGGGGGTGTCCCCTCTCTCCCTCCCTGCCGCGGGAGCTGCCGGCTCACCTGAGAACTCGCCGCGGCTCTGCCGGCATCTGGGCATCGCTCGGAGGCAGAGCCGGTGGCGGGTGGTCCTTTCCCGCTTGGTGAAATCGCCTCTTGATACAGAGAATGAAAAGGTGCCAAATGAAATTTTCAATTGAATCAAACATAATTACCTGATTTAATGAAGGAGGAAAGTCAGGATGTTCTGCAGAAACCCAAAATTTACCCTTTCTCCCCAGAGATGCCTTTCAGCGAGACACACGGAATAGATCCATTTCATATTTTCTGTTACCTCCTTCCTTCCTTCCTTCTCACCTGGGGAAGCCCACGGGACCGTATTCAATTAATGTGACACAGCAATTCTGATCCCCTTTTGGCATCTCTCAGTGGCAAAACTGAGAAATCCCAACGATTTCTATGGGCCCTATAAACAAAGTGATAATTTAGCTGAATGATGAAGCAGTGACCGAGTGGAGGTGCATCCCTGCTCCCACAGGAACGCCTGTTCCAGTCGCAAAACCACCACCAGGAACCAGAAACACCGTTTTTCCTCCTTCGGACTCAGGCAGTGAGTGAAAATCTTTTCCAGGCTGTGGTGTCTCTCTTAACTGATTAATCTACTCGTACATTTAGCAGTCTGAAGAGCTTAAACACCCTGCTGGTAGTCCTATGTGAAGGAATAAAAAGGAAGCTCCTGCATCCTCAGCACACCACGGGACTGATCCTGTGGCTCGGTCAGACCCTTTATGTTTTTAAAAAAATCAAATGTTGTGGATGTTGACAGTGTGATAGTTTGCATTTTAATGAAAGAGAAATACTGTCTTGAATTAGTAGAATTCTTAGCATCTCTGTAAGGGTTAGAAATGGTCTGCTGTTAAACAGGGCGAGGTCAGAGTAAATACCATGAAGCAAATCTGTAGGTGGCATCAGCTGGGGACCCCCGTAGCTCCTCTGACTTGGACGGTCGGATGTGATCGTGCTCCAGGATGACGGGGCCTGGTTCAGAAGTGTACGCATCCCCGCAGAACTGCACGGAGGCTGCGTGACCGCTTTGCAGGCTGCTTCGGTGCTAGGGCCGCTCTCCCTTTGCCCCCCGCCTGCGAGGGCGTGCGGTACAGCCTGGACCTGCCCGGATGCTTCTCCCCCGAGCCCCCTGTAACCGCAGGATCTACAGCGGAGGGGTGTGAGAGCCCCGTCAGGGCCCTCAGCCGGGGCCTTGTCTTGTTTCTGTGTAATTGACTGTCTCAGAGGGAGCTCTCCCAGCTACGATCTTGGGGAGAGGAGACGGCAAGGGAGGGCTTCCTCCCCAGCAATCAGTGCTGGGATGGGAAAAAATATTAGCTTGACGGGCCTCTCTCTGCTGCCGGGTGACAGCTCCAGCTGCTCGAGCTGTCAGCTCCCGAGAAAGCTCCAGGCGATGTGGCCCCTTTGCATTTTTCCTCTGCACTGACGCACGTCAGCCCTGCAGCCGCCGCGGCGAGAGAGCCCGTGCTGTGCCGTCCTGCCCGCTGCGGGAGTCTTTGGGCTGCGCTATGCGTTACACGCCTGCGTGCAAAGCAGAAATAACCACCCACACTTGCTGCGGTCCCTCCGGCTGGCCGACCGGTGCAGAACTAATTAGCGGCTGCTCCAAGTCACGACTAATTAGAACTTTGATCTGTACATTTAGGGTTTATTTCCGAATCTCTGAAACAACCAGGGCTCAGTGCATGATGGCGGGAAGCCCTCATCACCTGTGCTGGGAGCTGCGAGGGCTTTTGTTAGGGTTGTCTCTGCCTTTGACTAACCTGTAGTGGCAGATTCTTATTACCGCTCCAGTTAGAGCTTTTCTAGATGCTGCTTTTCAAACCTCCCCATTTACCCATGAGCTGCTGCAGCACCTCGCCGAGGGTCGGCTCTGCTCGGGGGAAGCAGGGACGAGAGCTGCCCTTGCCTTCCGCGGGCCCTGCAAACGCAGCCCGGCCTCGGCGGGGCTGAGCGGGTCCCCGCGCCTCCCAAAGAGCAGCCTTGGTCCCTCGGCCTGGGGCCGCGCTGCTGGCGCAGGCGTGGGACAGTTGGCTCCAGCGTCCTCCTCTCTTCTGCAGCATTGTCCCGGGGCTGGGGGGGAGAGGGGCTGTGTCAATCCGGCTGATCGAAGGAATCCCCCACTATAACGCACCAGGGACGGGTCGTGCCCTCGCCCGGCTGCCAGCCTTCGGGGCCTTCCAGCCGGAACACCGCCCGTCCTGCCGGGGAGCCCCTCTGTCGCGGCTGTCGCAGCCTTTGGGTTTGCTCAGCGCCGGCAGATAACCACCCCATCCCAGCGTGGGTTTAACCGGCTCTCGCTCGTAACAGAACATGGACTATTTAACAGCTGATACCAAACACGACGTCACCAAAGGGCCACGTGCTGTAACTGCAGTTCCAATCGTTTGCTCACCTGCATCCTTAATGCGCGCGGTTGCTGTGTCTACATTTCAGACCACTGAACGTGTGTGGTTTTACATGAACGCAGCCACTGCGTCATTTAATGAGAATTTCTTTGAAATACGCTCCCCTGAACCCGCAGGCTCGGGATGCTGCTCATGTTGTACTTTCAGCTGTGTCCTTGTGAGCAGAAAGCAGAGCATGTCAAAATGCTAAGCGGATTTACTGCTATGATTCTCTTTGGAATTTTATTACCTTCACATTTCCTGGGAAAGAAAATAAAGGTACCCATAGACTTGTCATGGCTGATAGGTTAATTAGGGGGGGATAGGTGTGAAAACGTCATCAGTCTTCTCAAGTATAAAGCTTTAAAATCCCTAGTGATCACGCAGGATGTTGTAATCCGTTTGTACATCTTTGGGTTATGCATTAAGACCTTAAGACCCACCTTGCTTGTCTTTTTCCCATCCCACGATAGAAACGTTTCCCGAGTACGCGCAATAGCCTGGTGCTGAGGCTGTCCAAGCCCTTCCTCCCGGGCTAGCCGGGGCAGGAAGGGGAGACCGGCATCGCAGGGCTGCGGGGTGCTGCTGTCCCACCTGCACCGAGGGGCACAACAAGGGCCCAAAGCTCAGGATTCGGCACTGGCCCCTTGAGCGTGTGCGTGAACGGGGCTGAAGGCTGGAAGGGGCTTCCCCCTTGTGCGTGGGGCCGGGGCGAGGGACGGGCGGGCACCGGAGGAGCAGCCGTACCCTGCTGCCTGGCTTCCCCACATAACCCCGTGGGGAACGGCCACGGCAGCGAGTGGCTCTCTTTCGCATGACGGTTTCAGTAGCGCTGTGACACCCAAATGTTGTCTCAGCGGCTGCGGAGACCCTGCAGTCCCACACCGGCCTTGGGCAAAGGCTGAAGGCAGCTGGTTCGTCGGCCCAATTTTTGCCAGCATTGCCTCTATTTGATCGCCAGACCACCGGGGCAAGGAAGACGCCCGTGGGCACCCACGTCCCTGCAGGCCCTGGGGTACTGAGGGGAACGCTCTGTCATGAGCTGCCCGGCCCGGTGCCCACCGAGGGCCGACTCTGCCGTGCCACCGCAGCCCGTTTCCGCTGTGCTGGGTGCCCGTGAGCAGCCGGCTGACTTTCACGCGAGGGTGACGGGTGTGATGTTCCTGTATTTATACGATTTTGTGTTCTCTCCCTTTAGATTAGAATATGTAATGGTCTCGTTACGGTAATTGCCGCAGGTAAGAGCAATGCTTCCCGCAGGTCTCGCTGCTGCTGGCGTTGTGCTCCATTACTAACAGCTCTCCTCCGCCTCTTCCTCCTCTTCCTCCTGTGCTCAGCACGTGGCTGTGGTGGCTCTGGGGCTCTCGGGGTCTGTCTGCCTGTCCCTGTCACCACCGCCCCATCTCCTCCCGCTCCCCGTGCACCGAGCCCCGGGGGGTGCCCACCGCCCGCCCAGGCCCCTGCTGCTTCGGCACAGCCGACACCAGCACCAGTGGCGCTGGGACGCATTTGGGTCACGGCTGCTGCGCCTGTTTGCGTGTGTGTGTGTGTGTGTGTGGCCGGGGCACCGCGGGGCGGGGGGAGGGAGGGCAGGCAGGATGGGGGACGTGGCAGCCGCTGGCCCACCGGCAGTGAGCACCCATGGGTGCTGCTGCATGGCATCACCTCCGCAGCGGTGCGCACCCGGGACCCAGCACGGCCTGCAGAAAGAGTAGCTGTGCAGCTCTCGGCGGGGTTTTAACCCCGGCTGCAACTTTCACGTGTTTGGCTGAGTTGTAAATTTAACCTCTGCACCTGTGAGCCAGAAACTATCGTTTATTTACTACTGGAGCTGCCGCTTGGGTTCTGCAGCTCATAATTTCACGTTGCCCGCGCACGCTGACACAAACACAGCAAGAGAGGAACCCCCTCCGGATCGCTCACGAGCACCCCAACACCAACGCAGGCATGCTGATGCCGATGCCGCTGCCGTTGCGGGGCACGTGCCGGCGGGTGTGCGCAGCCCGGCCTCTCTCCCTCGCGCAGCTGAGCGCGCGGGGCCTCGGCTCTGGACGGAGCTGCAGGCTGCCCTTGCAAGAAGGCCAAGTAATTAGAGTTCGCGCCAGACAGCTTGCAAGTGGAATTATAATATTTGTATGAAAGGCTTTATCTTTTGCGGTTATTACTTGCTCACTCTGCAGCTGCTCTCGCCCTATCAATCAAGGCGGGTTCGGGGGAGCTCCCAGGTCGATTGCATAGCGAAGGACTCGCCAGGAGAAAGTTGGGACTGAAGGAATGTGCCGGGTCCCGAGGCGGGCGGATGCTGCGGGTGCTCCTGGAGCGAGGTGTGCCTCGCCCGCACCCCCGCCGCCCTGCTTTTCATATGCACAGGCGATGCATTGTTCAGCGCTTGCATGAATATTGCTTGAGCTTGTCCGTTTGGTGAAAACTGTATTATTTTGACCATCTGCCATTCTGCTTGACTGCAGGAATGTAAAGTACGACACCTCCCTCACAGCCCTTCCCTCCCCCACGCTTTTCTCCCCGCGAACTGCACGGCAGGTTTTGGTTTTAATCCCAAACTGACAGCTCCACATTTTTCACAGAAAATGCCTTTGCACGCTAAGTCACATTTTTCACCTTTTTTTTTTTTTTTTTTAATGTGATATTTCCCCTTCAGTCAATTGTCTTGAAGTATAAATCTGGTAAGTAAAGATTGCCTTTGAAACACAAACTGGCTGCGGGATTGGGTTTAGCTGCAGCCCCACCTCAGCATTGTTCTGTTCACCGAGTCAGTGCAATATCCAGAGGTAGCTAACGCACCAGGACAAAGTTTTAAACCTCGTGGTGAGGAAACAGAACGCGATGCTGCCTCTGCCCAACAAGCTCCATGGAGTTTCCAAGCAGTACTCCCGAGAAGTAACGGGATCGCTGCAAGCTGCTAAAATGCGCAGCATGGGGCTGCCGCAGGTCCTCGTGGTGGGGTGAGGTAGGTTGTAGAGTTTGGCGCAGGGTTTAAAATACCCCAAATCACTCTGGCCGCGTGGTGGGATGAGCCAGCTCGGGTCTTTGTCCTTAGGAGGATCCAGCCCCGGGCGCTTTAGTGCCTGCAGAGCCCTGGGCTGGGACCTTGCCCGCGGGTGCCCTGTCCGCCTCGGAAGCTGTGAACAATTTCCCGGCGTGTTTGACAAGGACAAAGCTCACCCTGGTCGTGAGCGAGGGTGTCCCTGCTCACCGCAGCCTGATGGGCACCTTCAGCCAAGGCACCCGCTGCCTTGTGGTGCATTTTCTGCAGGTTTGAGTCACCTGGGCCAATGAAGTTGAAGGGAGCACTAAAGATATCCCTGTAATCGCCAATCGCATGAACTAACAGCAAATAAAGGCGCAGCCTGAAAATACAGCTTATTGCTGAATTGGAAACTGGTTTGTGCTGCAAAACACAACCACTCTGGAGTTCAGAGGTGGCCACACGGCTGCTGAGACTGGCCCCAACCTTCGGTGTGGGCTTGGAGCTTCCTCTGGTCTCCCCGCAGAGCACCTGGCTGTGAGGCTGTTCCTCCGTCCCACCCCCCCATAAAAACCTTTGTGTCAGGGCACAGAGAGAGAATCGTAAGATGGTTTAAAAATACCGTACCGCAGGGGAGCTGATGAAATGACATTCGCACCGGGAAATGCCTCGGGACAGGCCAGAACCGCAGCAGCAAGAGCAGGGCTGGGTTGCAGCATGCGCGTTCGTATTCCTCGGGGCACCATTACAGTCGCGCAGGGCAGAGGCGGGAGCCACACACGCACCCCAGTTTATTCATTTATTTCTGAGTTTAATGGCTCTATCCTCACCTGTTCTCATTCAGACAGCCTCCTTAGTCCTGGCCTCTAGTCGTAATCATTGCCTGTGGGGAATAACTGAGAGGTAACTTAATGTCGCTGAACAACAAAGCGTAAACACAAGCAGACACCGCTGCAGCCATCCAGGCACCCAGCCCACAAATAAACTTCTTCAGCAGTGGCCGGGAGTGCACTGGGAACGATGGGCACTTAAGAGTCCTGTTAAGTAGTGGAACTAACCAGAAGAAATTGGGATTCTTTGGATTTTTATTGGCGGCTAAGACACCTTCCAGGTAGAATTTCATGCAAGTGTTGACGCTCCGGAAGCTCGTTTCCAGCGCTCTGTAGTAGGTTAAATACAAAAGAGCCGTTCAGCGACACACAGCAAAACGGTAACTTTATATAGCGCACCCTGGAAAGAACCGTTTTTTGGGCTCCATCATGGGGGTTTTGTTGGTGCTTTGAAGGGCACATCTGCACCTGGCCCAAAAGGGGCTGCTGCCGGGGGCTCGGGTGGTCGCCTGGGTGCTGCTGCCACTTGCCCAGCCGCTCCTCACTTTCTCTGGAAGCTGGCAAAGACGAATTCCTTATTTCCACAGGAAAGCACGGAGGGGCGGCTCCTCAGCCGCCC